>JARKIE010000307.1:0-109830 GCA_029378255.1 Mycena rosella | reverse complement strand
CTGGTATACTGTAAGCCCGATTTCAAATGCTTTTAGCTCAGTGATCCCTCCCCGCCTTGCTCAATTTCAACTGTCCCATAGCGAGTCCATATGAAGGCGGTCAAGAGTCTTCTTAACAGAGGATACAAAGATTATGCTCGTATCTCGCGTATTGTATGTGGTCAGAAATTGAACAAGGGATTCCCAACTTGGATACCAAAATCAAAAGTCATGTAGGGTTGGGTGCGAAGCGCTCCACATCCAGGTTTATTTCATGCTATCGTAATATGAATCAGTGCGTGAACTGACAATGAGATGGCACTCGTTGCTTGAGATCAACAGTGGGTTCGGTGCAAGCCGCTTTGCATCCAGGCGTCCAGCTCTTATTTCCTCGTATTTAAACTTGATTTAAACCTGGTTTAGCAGGTGAATCAAGGGATGCGGAAAGAAAAAATGCTTCCTGCCCGAAATGACCTGGCCTTGAGTTGAACAAGGGATTTCCAACTTGCATGCATTTCTGGAAATCAATGTTGGGTTGGGTGCGAGCCACTTCACGTCCAGATCTCATTCTCCACGTCATGAACTTAGATTAGCGTGTGAGCTGGTTCAGGAACATCTCCCAGCATGAAAAAGTTCAGACATGCACCAATATGATCTGAACTTGAGTCGAACAAGGGATTCCAAGTGGCAATATGGATTTGGGACACTTGTGTTGGGTGCGAGCCGCTTTGGGCCCAGTCTCATTCTCTACTTTGGAAACTGGGTAGTTGTTTGAGCTCAATGGGGCCCGACAAAAAATGGCCCGACATCATAATGCCCTGGCCTTGAGTCGAACAAGGGATTCCCAACTTGCAGGTCAAAACACTGATATGTAGGTTGGGTGCGAGCCGCTTCGCGTCCAGGTCTTGTTTCTTAGACCGGGAACCTGAAGTAGCACGCGAGCTGGAATATTGCTCCAGCGCACAAAAGGAGGAGATACAGGCCTTGAATCGAACAAGAGATTCCCAAATTGTAAGTACAAGACCCGATGTGGGTTGGGTGCGAGCCACTCCACATCCAGGTCTTATTTCCTTATTCAGAGCGAGGATTGGTTTGTCAGCTCGAAAGGGGTGCTTCGGACCCAGAAAAAAACAAAGCCTGCCGAATCAGAATGACCTGGCCTTGAGTCGAACAAGGGATTCCAATTTGCAGTGTCACGAAAATGTAATGTAGGTTGGGTGCGAGCCGCTTCGCATCCAGGTCTTATTTCCTAGTATTTGAACATGAATAGGTTAATCAGCTCAGCAGTATTGCCCCAGCGAAGAAAAAAAAAACATTTCGACAATATGCTCATGACCTGACCTTGAGTCGAACAAGGGACTCCCAACTTGCAGTGTTGCGTGATACAAGCTGTTGTAGGTTAGGTGCGAGCCGCTTCACGTCCAGGTCTTGTTTTATACGTCCAGAACCTGGATAGACGTGCAAGATGATGAAGCTGGCGGGGAAAGACAAAGAAGATGTCGGAGGAGTGTATGGGAGCAAGCGGGAAGCCCAGTTGGACAGAGACAATAGATTTTGCCGCAAGGCTTGCACAAAGAACCCAGAAGCTGCGGTAATGTTCACCTGGGTTGCCCGGCCAAGATGGTGGTCTAAGTCAAGAGGGGAACGGCATCTCGGCTCTCGGATGCCATTGAGCAACAGAACCATACGCATCGGCACCGCCTTTCTGCTGAAAACGATTCCCAAGTTTTTCCAATGTTTTTCTCGTTGCTTTGCCATGGGTTCACGCATATGGATGGTCCCGAGGGTGATCAACTATCGTGTTTGGAGCGCGAATCTATGGGCTGGGCACTAGCACTGAGCACGCGCAGGTAATTTCCCTGCGTATTCGCATCCACAGTACTAGAACACCCACTCAGATGCTCACCCACTTCTCAGATGTAGATGCCAGGCGTTCACCGTGCGCGCATCATGCTACACGCTCAGATGCACCCTATTCGATGCATGTGGCCCCACGTTCACCTGCATGAGCCCCATCTGAGCGCTCTAGCACCATTGTCCCGTCCTCGACGCCACCAATGACCGCTAACCACCACGCGGGACAGAGTGCATGCAAAGAAGGCAGTGTCGCCTGCTGCTCCGCGCCTTCCGTGCACCCCAACTCCACCTCGTCCGTCTCCTTCGACTCTGGGACCGAGCCCCCAGGACCGCGCGACTCTCGTCTTCTTGCCACCCACCCCGCTCGACGATTGCCATCGCGTGGACAAAGCGTTCGGAGGTTGGTGCAGGGCAAACGACTCAATAATCTCGATCCTCCGATGCGCTCCGCTTGTTCCAACACTATGAGCAGCGCGTCGACGTCTCCCCCGCGTCTCACCTGCGCCCCACCCTCTGCCTCCTTCCCCGCCAGCTCCCACCCTCTCACGTCTTCCGACCCTCGGCCCTGAGCATGGCCTACATATGTCCCCCGCACTGAGCGAGTCGTCTTCCTGCCACCCGTATCCCGCTCGACGATTGTGCATCGCACGGACCAAGCGTTCGAAGAGCACCTGATGATGAGCAAGGATCACTTCGCCGGCCTCCGTCACCCGATGTGCGCTACTTCGTCCCGCACGTGTTCGCACCTCACCTATTACACCAACGGGTGTGTGCATTCTGCTGTCCCGCAGCGGCGAGGTGCAGGCCGCTCCACGGACGAGCGCGTGTCGCGCATCCCTGATGCACAGGTGCTACTTGATAGGAGGACGATCCCGCGACGACCTCCTGCTGAGCGCTGAACAGGGGGTCCCGGAAGGGCGGCGACGCTGATTTGTTGCTTGGAGGGCGAGGAAGAGGGGCAGGGAGTGTACATATTGTGCGGCCTTGAATGAAGCACCCTGCGAACTGGACGGTGTGTTACCCATTGTTGCTATCCGTCCGTGGTTCTGACCCTGTTTCCGTTTTTGCCTGCAGTGCTGCTGCGTCTACCCGTACCCGACAGCGAGGGGCAGTCACGGTCGCGCGGGCAATGTGCAGTCCCGATCCTGCTTGCACCACACTCCCACCGGCATGCCTACCGCTCCCAGCGCCCTGGACCACCGCCGGGCATTCCTCTTGCGCCACATACAAGACTTCCCTCCTTCGGCGCCGATCATTGGGGACGTTCGGTTGCCCGCTCGGATGGGGGGGATGTGGCACGGCCTTGAGTGAGCCGAGATGATGCGTTCCCCATTCTGCTCTCTGTCCATTTCCTGACCGTTTCGTTTGCAGTGGCCCGTACCCGACAGCCAGGGGCAGTCGCATAGGCAATGTGCGATGCTTGCGCCCCGCCCCCGCCGGCGCTCCTCTGGCGGTGCACGCCCGCCGGGCATTCCTTCCGCGCTGCTGCACATACCCTCCTTCACGATTATGCCATTGCTTGCATATACATCCGACACGCATATCCAGAGGACATTCCTTGCAGCATCGATGAGGCCTTCTGCTGTGCGTCCCCGAGGACGGTCGGGCGCAGGCGCTGGGGAATGAAAAGAGGAGGTTTTCTCCTGCTGTGCTCGGGAGCAGGATGTGGTGTCTGTTAGCGGCAGCGTGGAGGGTCCCGGACGGCGGCGTAGAAGCTGATTCGTTGTGATTCGCCACGCCCGTCTCGAAGCTTAACGGAGGATGATGGGGGCGGAAAATTGTGGCTCTGACTTCATCAAGCTGGGAGATGGCACATTATCCATCCTGCAGCTATCCGCGTCATGCTGACCCCATCTCGTCTGCAGTGCCGCTGCTTCTACCCGTACCCGACAGCCAGGGGCAGTCGCGCCCGCCGATTCCCTGCTTGCACCACACCCCATCCCACTCCTGCCGGCGCTCCAACTACACCCAGCAGGGACGGTGAACACCCTGTACCACCGGGTGAGCATTACTTTGGCGCTGCACGCTCCTCTCTACATACGACTCCCTCCTTCGCATACTCATACGCCGTCGCTTCGAATATATGTCGTCGCTGCGTATGCACATCCTAGATCGCTATTTATTTCATTCTCTTCCGCTTCGCGCAGAACTTGCTAAGCACCCAAATACTCGAGTAGGAACATCAGTGTTTATCTCCTTGCTGTTCATCGTTTGTGCTGTCTCCACACGCCCATGTGTGGCCCTTGCCTTATCCCCACGACTTGCTTCACCTGACTGTCCGACTCGGCATGAAAACAGTGTGTAGAGAGATCGGTAGCAAACCGAGAACGGAATACTTTCGAAAGTTGCACTCCGGCGAAGCTCAGAAATTCGGCTATTTTCACCTCATCGCAGTTCTTCCTCTGAATGTTCAAAGTATGTCGCAAGTTCAGCATCAATGTGGATGTGTAAGCCGATTTCTATTTGTACCTGGATAGCTGTGCAACCTTGCGGAGATGTGGCTGAAAAAGGAATAGCCACCCTAACGCATGACCTAGCCTTGGGTCGAACAAGGGATTCCCAACCTGCACACACGCATCGTGGGTCAGGTCTTCTACCCCGCATCAACTGTGTATTAGTTACTCTAAAATTTTTGGCAAAGTTTCAAGGCAAAGCGGAGCAACACAAAATTTTCGAAAACAAAGGTGAGAAGAAAATCGGATGCAGACTTTGTGTGCAGACAAAGACGTGGGGATGACAAAATGAAGTTTATTACCTGAAATTTTATTTAGGAGAAAAGGAATGCGTACCACCAGATTCGAACCTGCACGATTAGCAACATTTTGATTACATAACTTCGGCACAGCCACTATAAGCTCACAATAAATGAAGAGAAATTAGTGGCTGTCCTTTAAAATCGCTTCAGCACAGCCACTAGTAGCACTAGCACTGCCACTAAATCCGTTACACGAATAGATTGGGACACTTTTCAACTAGGTCTCAAAAACCTCATGTCGATTGATTATAAACGATTACATAAGTACTCGTAATTGGCCGCGGGACTACAACGTCGATTGAACGCTCTGGAGGGGTGGTGCTCCAAAAACTTCATTATAGTCAACAAAATCAAGACTATCATCATGATTTTTGGTCCCGCACCGACCGCTACCCTGCAATTCCACATAGGAGCGAATGTTCTTGTCATCAAAGTTCAGGAAAAATATGTTGGTATGAACTTCAACACAAGCACGAGGAATATGTTCGAAGATCACTACCATGCAAAAGCGAGTACTGCGAGGTACTGCGCTCATCGGATCATGGGAATTGAAGATTCTGCTGGCCGCCTAACACCCAAGCAATTCAAAGACCTATACATGGCTCGAGTAGACTGTCACCTCATTCACGGATGTGAGGTCTGTCCAGATAGCGAGGATGTACACGTCAAAGAACTATGCACAATTCAGGTTGACTTCTTGCGGCAAGTACTCAATGTTCACTCCCATTCCATGCCCGTGACCCTCTTCACTGAAACCGGGATTATGCCGCTTCGTGTTTGTCGTTTCCTGCTGCTTCTCGGCTATCTCAAGTATCTTCTCACTCTCACTGAAACTCAGCTAGCCCGTGTTTGTCTCAATAGTTCTATTGAGCTCGCTGCTAGGGGAAAGAAATCCTGGGTTGGAGACGTACTCACTGCCGCCAAGAAATTGCCATTCTCAGTTGCGCCACTTGACTTTTCCCGTGCCACAAAAGATAGTGTTGAAGCCTATCAAAAACTGGTGGAAAAAGCGCCGAGAACTGGCTGCAGCAAGAAGTTGACAAATCAGACAAGCTCTACATGTTGCAGGGAAGAAGAGAACCTCAAAAGGACAAACCTGCCGTTCACAAAACCCTTTACCTAAGGCACTACCTCTCCATGGTCAAGACAACAGCCCATCGTGAAGCTCTGACTTCCATTATGCTGTCGACCCACTTGCTGGCCTTAGAAAGGTTACGGCATGTTGATCATGCCCACCAACCAGTTCCCCGACACGAGCGCTTCTGCCGATTCTGTACAACAGAAGTTGAGAGCCCAGAACATGCACTAATCGAGTGCCGAGCATCCCCGGTGGTGCTTGACTTGCATGCTAAATTCCTGGAAAATATCTTCCATGCTGTACCAAAGCTGCAGGATAAAATGGCACAACTCACCAGTGTAGAGTTCCTCAAAGCCATTATCTACGAACGCTCAACTATTGTCCTGGTTGGAAAATATGTGCATGAAATCCTTCAAGAGTTTTATGCTGTTCCGTTGCGACGTCCGTAAAGTATTTGTGTCTGAGATGAAGCTGATTAATCCGTGGTCACTGTTTTTGCTACTCTCGGTTGTCTGGGTTCTACCGTGGGGCACGGGGAAACCTGTGGGATCTGCGTCATGGGGCTTAGAGGGCTGATAGTGGTCCAGGGGCGATGGTGTATCTCTACTTGCTTTGTACACCGGGATAATCCCTGGAAACCGGTGTTCGTGATTCGGACCGTGCCGTGTAATGCTACCTACCTACCTACCCAGGAGCAATACTTCCGGAAAGTCTGGGATCATTTCGGCTTCGCAGATCTTCCCCCGCTGTCAACTCCATTCCCCGCTGGATATCAGATCAAAAAATCCGCTTCCGTTTTATCTGAGGAAGACGCCGTCTTCATGCGCGACAAACCCTTCCGACCTATCCTGGGCACGCTAATCTGGGAGAGCAGCGGTACTCGACCGGATCTCGCCTATGCCTGCTGCGCCTTGGGACACGTACAAGCCAATCCGACTCCCGAACATTGGGAAATCCTTGTGGGCGTGCTACGTTACATCCGAGGGACCCTTGACTACGGCATTCGGTACACTTCCCCCCCCGACGCTTCCATCGCTGGCACCGGGCTGAAGCCCGCTGGGTACGTCGACTCCGACTGGGCCGGGTGCGTCGACACGCGGCAGTCCACCTCGGGATATATCTTCTTCATGGGTGGCGCCCCGGTATGCTGGTCGGCGAAGCGGCAGGCAGTCGTCGCTCTGTCGTCCACCGAGGCGGAATACATCTCCCTTGCACGCGGTGCTCAACAGTAGACATGGATGAAAAACTGGCTGTCGGAGATATTCCTGCCGCAGGAACTTCCTTTCGGGCTTTGGGGCGATAACCTGGGTTCCATCAGCTTGACAGAGACGACTAAGGGCCACGGGCTGTCAAAGCATATCGACATCCACTGGCACTTCATACGTGAGCGTGTCGCGGATGGAGATATTGCGGTCTCGTCTATCCCCGGGAAGGAGAACGTCGCCGACATCTTGACGAAGGCCCTTCCTCGCATCGCCCACGAGAAGTGCGTCGCTCAGCTCGGCCTTGATTGGCGTCGAAGGAATGTCGTACGCCAGGGGGAGTGTTGAAGCACGCCTTCCTTTCTGGGGCATTGGCGCAGCGTTCCTTCTTGGGACGTTTTATTTCCATCTTTATTATTTCTCCTTACTACCAATCGATCATTGCCATCCTATAAAAGGTGGCGCCTCCTATCGACTATCCCTCAGTCTTACCACCATTGCGTGCGACTGAGGGTATGTCTTCTACTTACATATACCGTCTTACAGTTTACTTATTCATACCTGTAGTTCTTACGCTATATTCTCTACAATGAAGACACACAAATATCCCACCAGATGGGCGCCTTATTGGAGGTGTCGTGTGTCCAGGCGATCAATTATGACACTGGTTTTAGTCTCACAAGTCGATAGTTGTGAAATTCAAAAGACAGGTGTTCAAGACGACTGCTCAGTGCTTGACAGACGAGTCAAGAGTCAAGACAAAGGGCGGCGCCATCTTGAAGCACGTCCCAGGTTTCCAAGCACGCAGATGAAACGGCAAGGAGATAGCCAGCACAAATCCCAGGAATGCGAAGATGGAGAAGAGCAGGTAGAGCGCGTCGAGCACATGGTGGATAGCATGACGCTCGAGTCCCTGAGTGCAGTCACACGCCACGGTGGCGTTGCGCGTGGCAGCTGACCGCCGATGCCGATGGCACCGGCTTACGGGCCGGTCTCGCCGGCGTTCAACCTACAAACAAGAAAATGGTAGGGCAATATGTGGTGGTGTTGGGATGGCCCGTCATTAGCAAGCAAGCTAAGATCTAATCCGACTCGCTCTCGGACACGACGCTCAAGTCGTGGCCTCACTTACTTTCACTCTTTATCTTGTCTTTATCCCTCGCGTACTCTCATCAGGGTGTTTCATAATTGGATTTTGGGGCCCAACTCGTGCCTCAACTCCGACCCCAACTTGACATCAAGTTGGGGCACTCGGAAAAACGGAGTTGGTTGATTGACGGCCAGAGTCCCACACAACGGCTTGAAACCAGTGCGTAATGGCATTTCCTCCTGGACACTTTCCCGGCTATATTGGATAAGACCCAATTCAACCAGCGGATTAACCGTTCTTTTAAGCAGATGCTCGTTAGGCTGTGCAAGTTCCCCATTTGTGCTTGGCCCTTTAGGATTGCTCTGCTGTCCCTCTATGTTCATCGCATTTTTCTATTCACTTTTCCTCTCATGTATACCCCCATCACAACCCTATTAACCGTTCTTTAACGAGATGCTCCTCGTTCGTATGTGCATGTTGTGGGCTCATCTCCATCTAGCCACATCTCCATCCTCTTCCCTCCCCTGTCGTGCTTCGGGTTCCGCATTCGTCACTGCCATTTTCCCAGTCACGCAATACTACGCAAACTACGGCGTAGGACCAATGAACTGTGCTGCAGATTTCAACTATGGCAGAAGTCCGCACAGTCCCCCAATGCGGACTAATGTTCACTCTTACCGCAAACCTTTGGATCTTTCCGAAACCCAGAATAACGGCTCCATAACTGCGGGCTGTGTAATTTGGGACGGATTCGGGGAATGGAGGCAATCCAACGGAGCCACTTTGATTCCATGCTCAAGAGTTTCCCCATTTCCCCCGCTTTTCTCACTCTGCCGCAGTTCAACATGTTCGTTAAACTGCGGCCACGTACACTGACTTTTTAGTATAAAAGGAACACCGTAAACACTCCTCCCCACCGAATCTCCCTCGCTCATGCTTCTCGATTTTAGGCCTCATTATTCCCCCCCTTCTCAGCAATTCATCCGAGGGTCTATGAGTTTTGTTCAATCCTGTTTTCAAGCTGCTGCATCCTGGATCATGTTCTCATTGTCAATTCATCAACTTCGGACGGCCTCAATGTTAATGCCCCCTGCGACGCGCAAGACTTTCCAGGAAATGCACCAAGCTTTTGGTTTGTGTTGCCCCTTTGCTGCTGTTGTTCACTGTCTATTGTCGCTGTCTGTCTCGGCTGGCCCGCATATCCACTACCCACATCAATATGTTCCTTCTTTCTGTAATGTCTCATCCGACTGACAATGGTACAGCACTGCCCCTGCTTATTTGCCAAGTTTCTCACCATTATTCTGCAGAACTCGACAGTCGCTCACACCAAGCACACACCATGCCGCAAACGATTGGGGAATTTACAGCTCACCAGAATTTCCTGCTTCACGTAAGTTCCGCATTCCTTCATCCGTTCTGTTCAACCTCAATGTCTGAAGTGGTTCGTCACCCGGCGACGGACTGGGTCGAGCGACCCTCGTGACGTGTAGGAGTCGCCGGCCCTTGATTGATTTGTTACTCTCGCTGCTGCGGCAGCTGTACAGCCTGGCGGCTTCCACCTATGCCTGAGGGTGTATTAGATACACATTGATTTATATTAAATTACCTGCAATTTATTTCGTGTCCGACTTTCTATATACACGAAACGTAAGCGCTGTGATTATGAGGACCTTGCGCCAGAGCGAAGCGATGGCGTATCCTGTACACTTGGAATGTGTTGCAGACCGAGTTGTATTACCACAAACGCTCCAAAAAAAAAAAAAAAAAAAAAATTGGGGGCACCAAATCGTTCGGGGCACCGAGTTGGATGTCAAATCGTGCACAAGGGCACGACTCGACATCTGATTTCTGCCCCAACTTGATGCCTCAACTCGGTGCCTCAACTTTCGGACTTTGATTCCGTATGACCGTAGATCCTTATGTAATACACTATTTTTTTCCCGCTCGACGACCACTTTTGTTACCTATGGGAAAAAGAAAGCATAGTGATATCCTTGATACCCACCCCACCACTGTCCCTACTGTCCCCGCCGCTGTCCCTACTGACCCCGCCGCCCCCGCCGTTCCCCCGCCTGCGGCTCCGAAAAAACGCAAAACCCAAGCAAAAAAAGCAGTCCCGGTGATCGACCTTGCCTCCTTCGACGTTGAGGTGTTAGGTCAACCTCGGAAGCACTCCCAGGTCAACTGGGTCAAGAATCGCCACTGGACTCACAGTATAGTCACGTACCTATGCGAGCACCCAGAGTTTCGTCAAGTTTTTCTCCGACTCGACCGCGGGAGTTAAGCCTTATTTACGTTCACCGACTCAAATGCTTCGCGCAAATTGAGGAGTGCGAGCACGGGCGTAAGGCGGGGAAATTGGAGGAGTAGAACCCGAGTCGAGGCAAGCAGCGGAACGTCTGCTCTCGTCAGGGCGGGAACACGGGACGCAGCACGGAGAGTTGGGACATGGAGGTTCCGAACCGTAAATAGACAAAGAGGCGGTTTCGTTTTTGAGGCAAATCATCGGAGGGATCTGGTTCGGCTGGGTGTGGAACAGGGCTAGGATTGAGGCCCAGTTTGCGCTGGTCAGAAAATAGTAAACAGCGGCAGCGTCTCTCCGGTCGTCAAACCTGAGCCGGGTGTATGGGCGGAGAATAGTGTCACTAAGAGGCGTTGATATCGATGGGCACTCCAATTTCTGAGCGACCTGACGCCCGTGTACACTAGATTTGGCATCATTTAACCTCAGAAGAAACTGCTGGACAGCCGAATATTCGGGTTCGTCGAGCAGCGGATTTTATGCGGAAATTGAGCAATGAGGATTGCCCAGCTAATCGCCAGTAAGCGTCAAGGGTAGAAAATCGAACATCGAACAATCGTGGTGCCAGAAGAAAGCAATCGATCGAACGACAATGGTGTCCTCGCCGTCCCGGAACTTGGCAAGCGCTTGATTTTATTTTTCGGGGTTTGCTGAGCCAATGGCCATGCGAGCAGGCGCTTGGGAGTATGCATCGCTTCCTCAGCCCATATTGGATACCAGAGGGAGACAGAGAACAAGATCAAAGTGCTTCCTGGTGGGGGTCTCCGCCGTGTAGAGTCCAGCAGCCAAGGAACTTGAGTAAAGCGCATCGGGGCTGCGGTTACGCGGAACGATCGGGCACGACAGCTGCTCTAGCCCGTCAGCATAGCAGCCTTGCGTCCGAGTAAGTTAAGTACATGTAATCAACGTAGACCCTAACCGCGGGAGGGTATAGGCCTGTGGATCGAGAGACGGGTCACGGGTACGATGGTGCCTTGCAAGAGAGAAGACGCGGCCCGCGGTTTACGGGGGGTATTTAGGAGGGAGGACAGGACGCAGTTACCTATTTTTACAGGCCTATGAACTGGTCCATTCAACTGTTTGGATGCGAGCCTAACATCAACGGCCGCCCTGGCCGCTCTTCGGGACCTCCCAAAAACTAACCGTGGTCGCCCGAAGCGCACTGCCAAAGCACCCGCGCAGTATGGAGATGAAATGTGGGAGGAGCATTAATTAACGTTGATTTTTCGATGTTTAGGCTTCATTTTTAGCACAAAATGTGTGTATGAATGTGTACGACCCCCTGGGCAGAGAAAAAATTGTAATTTTTGCCCCTGCAAAAACATAGATTGGCCAAGTATTCAACACCACCGGTGACCTGTGACATTTTTCAAAAGTACAGTGACAAACCCCCTAACGAAACGTCATCAGCGAGCGAAACACTAGCTTGTTTAGGTACTTAGGTCACCGACCGCTCCAAATTTTTTTGAGGTGAATGTAATCGTTATAAAACTCCCATCCGCAAAAGGAATTGCATAAAAGCTCCCCGTGGCGCGCTCACAATTAAATTTTGTTTGCACCGTTATTTACCACAATTTTCTGATTCAAATCACTCGAGCCTGGTCAACCATAACAGGCCCGCTGCCTCCCCAGTGAGTCGAGGAGCGGGGTTTTCGATGACCTTGAGTAGGAATATCAACATCCAGGAGGTTCAAGTTCCATGGATGAGGCCCAATCGATTATTTTGTAGTGTTTCGCTCTCCCTTGAATTGGCCAAATTTGGCCTTCCAGATAAATCGCCCTCGTTCTCCACCAAATCAAGACAGAATCACACAGTTCTTTGTTTCAAATGGTAGCCCGAAAGTCGCTCTACAATCCCATAGAAAGACACCCACCAACTTATGCATATATCGCCCAGCAAATGGCCGCCTTCGCTGAGCGTTTCGTTAGGGGATTTATCACTGTATTCAATTCAACGGCGTCCGTGACCAGTGACTGAATACTTGGTCGGAATAGTACAGTATGTCCTTACAAGGCCTTACAGTTTCTTGTAACAACCTCCAACCAACTTTAGAAATTTCCGACAGGTGCGGCACATTGATAAAGCAATGCCGCGCAGTAGCCGGTTAGGTTAGAGTGGTTAGAGGTTAGGGCTAGAGGTTAGCGGTTAGCGGATAGTAGTTAGAGTTATAGTTAGTCCCCAGGTATACTGTATTTTTTCATTCAATCCGACTAGGGGGGTGACACATGACCCAAATTACCGATTCGACCATTCGACCATGGCCGAAATTTTGCGTGAAAATTTCAACCATGGGAAGGAAAATTTTCGATTTTACGCGTCGCGGAGCTAGATTTATGCAATTTCAAAGGCTGCGTGATGAAAAGTGCATTCGACCAGAGGGTGGGTGATGCGTGACAAAACACCAACATTCGCCATCGCCCAAGGGGGGAGTGACGTGTGAGGGTCGAATTGAATGTAAAAAGTACAGTATTATAATGCTGTTGAGGGAGGACTTGGGCTGCCCTTTTGCACAAATCGATGTTCGATCAAAGTCTGATGTGCGCTCAAGTGCGGCACATGTGTCGCGTCTGAGCGCAGTCCGAGTCGCGGTGTGCCGCACTTGAACTGTTTTGTGTCCATTGCATTTGATACATCCTCCGCTAGCACGAGCAGTAGTCGGGATGCCATCACATTCCCCAAACGACTCCCACTCCTTCCCTTCAATGCCGTTAATCCGATGCGTGTCAACGCCAAGTCAGCGCCACATTAACAAGCAGAGCACGCAAGAGCACGGGGATGCGTTCAACAGCATTTTGACCACTATAAGTAAGCGCTGCCTCCGATTTCTTCTTCTCTGCTGTTGGACCCCACTTTGCTTCCGGTCATGCGTAAGCGCCAGTATAATCATCGGAGGCTGGGCTGACATCCAACAGCACTTCTAATACGCCAGAGTCGAATAATATGGAGCTTTTTGTGGCTCATGTCATCACCTGCCATGGCTGACTGCCTGGCAAAGTTCAAAGTCCTGCGAGCAGCAGGCGGCCAGGAAACTGGTGGTATGGACAACCACGGAAATCCGGTCAGCATTGTCAATGCCACTGCTATGAGCTACGCGTTGTGCATTCAAACCTGCGGCACTGGTCCCATATTTCGCGCTTGGAGTATCTTCTCCCAGCGATTCAGGTCTGCCGCAGTCCTCTACCTCGCTTCACCGATCTAATAATCCAAAGCACTTGGCTCCTCCCGTTTCTTGCGCTTGTGTGCCAACTTCCGTTCGGCGCAAACAATAGGGTAAGCAGTCAAGTCGAATATTCTGGGGAAATAATACATATACAGTCTTGGTACCAGCTCGACAACATCGTGTCCATGTTACTCCATGTTGGCTCCCCGACACTCGGAGCCTATTCGGTCATCCTCACCCTCTTAAATACCTACTGGATTCGTCGGCGGTTCTCCCATATCTCATATCCGAACGCTCATAACGCGATGCGGATTTTGAACGCCCTTCAACAAGCGGCCCTGAAAGTAAACACAGAAGACGCCCTGCTAGCTTCGCTTGTCGTCCTGCCCGAAAATAATCTCTGGTGGTCCGAATTAATCGTTTGGCTCGACATGAACTACGCGCACACTTGGTCCTTTGCCAATGTAGCATCCATCGGCTGGGTGGTCGTTGCTTTTTCCCTCACCGTCATCGACGTATTCAAAGGTGAGTGTCGTGTCTTTAGCCTCGTTCCTGGCTGTTCATCCTCTATATAGATGTCACAAATAATTCTACGCCGCCATTAAACTCTAATGGGCTCGCCGTCGCCTTCGCTTGGTTGTGGTTACTGCCCATCGTGACTTCATGGCTGCAGACTGGCCCACGCTCCGATCGCAGCAGCCTCCATCGCGCTGTAGCGCACGCAAATGAGCTCGCTTATATGGCGACCGAAATCGGAGCCCCCGTTCCTGCGGGAATACTCTTCAATCAGCGCGCCATATGCATCGCTCGCCGCCACAACCACGTTGGCGCCGATGAGCACCGCACCGCTCCAGTGTACAATTACGCCCGCATTTTCTGTTGGACTGCAGCAGTGGAGGCCGTGTATTCGGCTTTCAACGAGGCAAACCTCCGTGCGGAGAACTGCACGCCGGTGAATCCAAACCTTGTCTGGCTCCACGATCGCGATGGGAAGATTAAAGATGAAAACCGACGCGGTTCTCTGAAGCATGTCGCTTTTTATGTCGGCGGCGACCCAGGAGACGAGAGGCGTTGGGTCCCCGGCAGCGTTATCTTCAGAATCCTCGTCTCTTCTGCTTTTGCCCTTCTTTTAACATGGGGTACCATCAGTGGAGCTATTTTGCTTCAGTTCTTTACACCTACAATCGGTGCGTGCGTCGCTCTCGGTCAAACATTGCTTGATGCCTAAACCAATGAATAAGGCCTTTCCTGCCGCTCAGGCAGTTATCTCCTCTACGCATGTGTGTCCACACTAGTGTGGGTACTACTCATTCTCTCCAGTTTCTTATCCTCCGTCCCTTGGCATACCCACTCTTCCCGCTCGCGAACCTCTCCACTTGCTGGGCGTGCGGCTGTTTTGCTGAGACGCTCAGGGAAGATCTTGGCCAGCATGAACAGCACCTGGATCGTCCTCACTTGTCTCTTTCAATTCACCGGCATCTACGACAGCTGCTGGTGCACGAGCAGTCATCTTTACCTCGGCGCGCGGGCGTACAGTGTTTTGATCCTCACCCCTGCAGATATCGCGGCGCTATGGTATCCAGTGATTGGCGCCACCTTGCTAGCGAGGTTCGTGGATTTTCTAACCGTCTTTCTCGGCTCCTGCCATTCCCAGCGCTTGACTCACGCCCTTATACTAGCGGAGTTGTGATCGCATTCATTACATTCATCAACGTACTCCGCGAGCCAGAAATCCCGTCCCCAACCTGAGGGTTTTTCGTTGACTCGGATGTTTAAATTATGATTACTCTAGGGTTCTTCTGTATTTCATGTCATTTTCGTTCCCACCCTTCCACGCGGGCCCACATTTGGAAGATCTTGAGCAAGCCGTCACATCAGACAGTCCGACTCGTCGATTCTGACTCGAGCAGACTCACCAGTCGAAGAGCTGGCTGCAGAGAGCGTTGCAGTCTTTAAAGTTTGCTGCGGGTGAGGAAAGAGCGGCGATCGGCTTGCGGCAGCAGGCGGGGAGCTCTCGAGGGGCGTAACGCTTCGGGGTGGTCAAAGAGCAAGTCAAGAATAAGACGAGCCGGCCCTCGGCCCGTCCCCCGAAACGCCCCTAAACTATTCCCCAATCCGTCTTTCCTCTTCCCAATCGGGCTTCCCCCTCCTCTCTTGCTCTCCGTCATCCTCTTCCCGAGCGGGGGGATTATTCCATTCCATTCCATTTCATTCATCCATTCATATTCATCTATCCAAAAAACAACAGAGATAAAACAGAAATAAAAAAGAGGGGAGCTATCAATACAGTAGGTAAATGTGTTACTGGCATGCGAAGGAGTGGGCGGGGTGTCGGGACGCGGGTGCGTAAGTGCGTTAGTTGTAGTAGTAGGACGTGGGCAAGGAGCGGGCGCCCATCGAGGGTCGTTCATCGTCGTCGGCGGGGCATCTCGTCTGCCTGGCGGCGGCAGCGACGGCGTCGGGAAGGAGAAGGGAAAGGGAAGAGGCGCGCATCACACAAGCGAGCATGTCCGTCCCTCCGCGCGTAGGGAACACATCCAGCTGCACCGAATGCGCGTCGGACGCGTGCGACCATTGTGCCTCCTCCCCTCCATCCTCGTCGCTGAACCCGCGCTCTGCGTCATGCGAGGCGGAGGGGCCACCGTGCGCATGCGTGTTGGCAGTCGGCGACGCGGGATATGCGCCGTCCGCCCACCCGCATGCAGCGGGAGCGCGTACGCGTACGGGGACGCGGGGGCGGTCGAGTCGGTCACATAGCTCGCGTGCGAGGACGCGGTGGTGGGCGTCACGGCCTCCAGGGTGTACGCCGTGGTGGGAGTCACCGCCTCGAGCGTGTACGCCGACGCGCGATCCCCTTCCCCGCCTGCGCCTTCCCATCTTCCCCCCGCTGCCACCAGTCCTCCGGGATCGTGACCCAGAGGAGAAGGACGAAGTTGGGACTCCGTGCGCTTGAGCTCCGTGCCGCCATGCGTGGAGCGAACGAGCCCGTCAGCGAGGCCGGTGCCCGAGAAGGAGGAGTAGGCGGGGAGGGAGATGTCCTGCTTCGAATGAGGGGGGGAGGCGGGCGGGGGCTTGGACGTAGGGCTGAACTTGGCGTGGCCCGCGGCGGTGGGGGTGGCGGCCAGGAATCCGACGCAGGGTGCTTGACGCCGAAAGCGCCCACTGCGCGCGCCAAAGAGAGCGGCGAGCGCTGGCGAGGAGCAGCCCATTAATTCCGGCGCACCTCCACCGCGAACCTCAAAGAACCCAAAAAACACCAGTGCACACACCGGGCTCGCCCAGCGCGTCAGCTCGACCACGACGCGGCTGCTCGCATTGACCGCCCATAGAAAATGCGGGACCTGCCCGACGCGCCCGAAGTCGAAGTGCGTGTCGGCGAGGGAGACCCAGGGCGCAGGGCGCAGTGGCGATGAGGTTGAGGGCGATGGTGAGGGCGGCGAGGGGGGCGGTGAGGAGATCAGTGAAGGCGAGGGCGGAGAGGCGGAGGTAGCGCGAGGGGGTGAGGCCGGCGTGCGCGGTGGCGGGGGCGAGGAACTGGCGAGGGAGGCGCGGAGGGAGGACTGCGCACTGCAGCAGACGCCCGAGACGAGCCCGATGATGAGCGGCCACATTTAGGAGATGAAGTAGGCGGGGAGCGAGTTGCAGAGCGCGGGGTAGCAGCCGATGTCCTCGAAGATGTCGAATCGGTGGCCCTGCACAATGTACTGGTACTGCGCGGCGACGTAGACCACGGGGAAGAGCCCACAGATACTCGCTCGGCGTTTCTGCATGGGTTTTAGCGTTGTGATAATGAGACGAGGACACAGAAGCCTGGGCGGGGCGATCTCAAGGCGACCTACTAGCCTGGCACTCGAATCTCAAAGAAAATAATAGTGTACCGGGGATATAACATCAGACGCCGCTCGTGCGCTTATTTGTCGCACCATTGAGGTCGTACTCGGATTATAACAAGTGCATGGGGCCCATTGGGAGTCTTCGAAGAACCAGCTGAGACCAGGGACCGTCACCAGGAGGATGTAACGCGAGTCACATCGAGTCACACTCTCTGGCCGAAACCGTCATGTCAAACTCGAGATCAAGCTCAAGACTCGCCGTAAACGAAGAAAATCAGGCAGGAACCCGAAACATTGGATTCCACGACGTGTTTGTGTCTGGACTTTGGCAGATTTATGAATGTCGACACTCGAGAATAACTCCGTCGTGGCAATTCTTCGACATTCTTCGACGCTGTGCCGCTACTATGTAATCGTCCTCAATCAGCTTCCTCCTCGTTCCACATATTATGTTGCTTCAAGCCTCTCGCATGAGGGCATATCTCGCGAATCTGACAAGTAATTCAAGTGACCCAGTTGGTACTTCTTTTCCGCTTGGCGGCTGAAAGAATGTTACACCATCGCTATAGCTATGGGCCGGCGCTCCGACCGATGTGACATGTACCCAGCCAACTTGGCGCCTGTACTACTCAATCTTTCCTCAACAGCACACCGTGTAGATCGCCTCATCATAATCCACAAAATGCCACTTCAAACTTGGTTTGATCCTCATTGCCATGCTCAACTCAAAAACTTGCTTTCCAAACTCACGATCAAGGACGGCGCGCCTGAAGCCAACCGGCAACCCGGAGAACTTGACGTAGACCTCACCACATGCTCTTCTGTGTGAACGTGAAAAATCTCCGAATCTCGACCTTCGAGAACAAATCGGCCTCAATCATTCTGCTCTCGTCCGCTAATTTGGTTGCTCGGCCCCTCGGCATGAGACTGAGATGCCAATCTTTTTCTGCTCAAGGCATTGGATCAGGGACACAGTGCTTACGACGACTGTTCATACACCAGAGGATCATCCCGCGCCGCAAAACGCCGCTCAGCTGGTGACTTCGCTAAATGCTGCCGCATTGCTTAATCTTGAGGATCTTGGCTCGGAGCGCCCAATCCCCTGAATGTGGCTCTATCTCGGTGTGTTCCACGAAACCAAACCAGGGAGCCGATGCAACATTTACGCGCGCTCCTGACGGCGGTCGGTCTCTGATCTTCCGTGGAACGAGGACCATCAGCTTTAAAGACCATCATCTGTTGGCTCTTTGCCTGGACGAAGATGGTGCTTCCTGGGTCCTACAGACGCTTAATGTTTCCGTCGAGGTTACTGAATTGCCTACCTATTTGGATGGATATCGTCCTCCCTGACTCTAAATTGAGGGTCTCCAGGAACCACATCTGCTACTTCGGTTGGAACCGTCGTGGAAGGGGCGATCCTTATGGTGAGATCTAGCTGTATTTCGAAATGGGGAATACACACGCACACAGCTAACCATCACGCTCACACGGCATGAGGTCGATCATCGCTCGAAGATGTGCAAGTCATCTGTTGATCATCTCCCTGGTACACCTGCACGACTCGGAGCCCCCGAGTCTTGGTGGAATTCAACGATTCTATGTCTGCCTCTTGAGCTGGCAGTAGCCAAAGAGCGGGGTTTCGTTTTCGTCCAGCGTTCCCGGCCCCTGCGCCACAGTCCTCACAGTCAGTGCCCCCACATCAACTCCCATGGCCTTATTCTTAGCCATGTCACATTTCATCCGGTTCTTCTTCTCGACGTCGATCCGTCATGATATTTAAGAACGACCAGAGGGCATTGGAATGAATGTCCACATCCCAATGTCACTCTTCCAGCGGCTTTCCAGGGAAATTGGATCATTTCGACTGGGATACAGCCCTCAGCATCGTGAGCTTAGCTGTGATTTCCTGCATCATGTCATTAATATCCTCTCGGACCAGCTTACCCCTGGCGATGGACGACCCCCGTGATGTTCGGCGCCTTTGTCTTGCTGGCCGCCGCTCTCGCTGCCATCAACGGTACATATTCTGTATTCCCGCCGGCCGCTGCATATAGCGAATCGCTTCACAGTACCGCTGTCTGCCTACGACATTGATCAAGAATCTACGTTCCGCCCAAACGACACTCTTCCTCCGCTGCCTTTCAGCAGCCTGATTCCAGATATCTTGCAACATCCGGCAGGGGACTTCAGCCCCCAGATTCTGACTGTTGGGGACATAATCCAACTCAACAATTCTGTTTTCAATTTTACTATGACGGCAGCATTCAACGAGCTTGACAACACTCAGCCGGTCTCGTCGTTCTCCTACTACAATAATCCATTTTCTGATGGTTGTGACGTTGTGAGGGTATATTGTCCCCTGTGTTGTATCTGGCGGCTAATGTACCCCTAGACGACCATGACCGCTAGTCTTGCTCAAGAAACAGGTCTGACGGTGCGACGGCTGGCTTTATTCTATGACCATTGGTTATGAACAAACCGGACCCACAGATAGGCGCGATGGTGACCTGTGATATCCCAACTTTGTTCACCTTGGAATACAGTATGAGAATTGAAGACCTCCTCGCCCCCATAAATTCTGCACGAGAGAATTTTAACGAGCTCGCAGCTGACTTGGTAAGTATCACAGCTCCCAGCTCACTGCGACGGGATTGACGTGGCGTATTTCCTCAGTTCCTGGGTTTCACCACTTGGTGCTGTCCATTCTCGTTCCGTAGCGCCCTTGACTAGCTAACAGACCTGGTTAGGATTGTCTGGCCTCCGGGTGGCAACGGAACATCACTTACTCTCCTTTCTGTCACCATCGAGCCGTGTTGCAATTGCGCTGCCGGACCGTCCCTAGCTGCAGGAGCATCTATGGATCAATCTGGAGGGAATTTAATACCAACCCACCCACCGTGCAGCTCTCTTCCAGCCCGTTTCGTGGTAACAGGAGGGAACATTGTCTGGAATTCTTCCTCCGGGCGCTTGGACGGGGGCATCGTAGGGGCAAACAACACCGGCATCTTCGGTAGCCCGTCGCTGCGCTCTGAGGTCCCGGATGTACCATGGTCTGCATTGAACACCCTCTTCCAGAACATCTTCCAATCCCTTTATCATATTGTTCGCATGGAGCTTGGAATCATGCTTGAAAATCAGATCTACGCGTCTCCCGAAATGTACAACGAAAGTATCTCGGGCGTGTCTGCGCTTTCTCTTTCTGGTGCCAACAGCTCCCGCCTCGCGACCACCAATGCAACCTTGATGGCTGAATGGCGAGACTCCGGGCGTCTTTTCAACGAGACTGATCGGTCCCTGTCATGCCGTATCTCCGCTCCGTTCCCCGGCTGAAACCCTTGGGCTCTGCAATCACCAGTGTCTTCGTCTCGACGTTCGCCATGCTCTCTGTGGCCTGAACAATATTCAGTGTCATTGCGGGAGTTTTTGCCATGTCCCATACCAGTGAGTTTCAAATCCATTGGTTGCATGTGGCCCGCAATTTTAGAGCAGATACCTCAGGCATTAATGAGGATGAGGCTCGTTTAGAGCCCCAAGAACAGGACTTGGAGGGCCAACAGCGGCCGGTGGAAGGTTCGTCAGAGTTCTTTGCGTGGAATTTAAATTTGACTCTATCTCAGAGTGGGACGGCAGCGAAGCCTGCCTTGCTGTTGCTGAAGACAAGCGCGTCCCATTAGAGGCATTGATGCAGCGGCTGAGTACCGTTGAGAACAAAAGTGTTCAAGCCGTGTCAGAGATGCAACTCCCCTTCGCAGAGATGCAGCTCTCCTTGGCAGAGATGCAGCGCTCGCTGGTACGCATGCGGCGTTCCCTGTGTCGGAAAAATCGGATTTGCCTTATCAGGGGCTGACGAAACCTGACCGACTGATCAAGGCTGGTCAGGTCATATCAGGTCAAATGGGGCGACACATCAGTGCTTGTCAGAGAGTATCATGGGTTCTGGTTGTTATTAAAGCGAGTGGTATTTTTGAAGCCTAGTACTTGTCGGCGCGAAGGAACATGTCGGGATCTACAGTGTCTACTAAGAAATGAAGATTTCCCTTGCCGGTAACAGGTGCATGGGTCAGTAATGCACCGCGAATCACATAGTCCATCAGCAATAGGGAATACTCCTTGACCTCCTCGTGCACTTGACATCCGGCCCAGGGCGTGTTTGGTCTCCACTTGTTATGCCGGAATTCGTGGACCAACGCAACATCGAATCGGTGTTTGCCTGCTAGCGTGCAACGCAATAGCGCGGCGATACGGGCAAACGTCATCCGAGGACTGTCGGAATGGAAGAGGACACAGTCGTATCGCTGATGGCCGTGGAAGCACGGATTACAGCGAACGATGTCTCGAACACCTCTCCAGTCCTCGAGTGATTGATAGCTAATATGCGCACATTTGAACGGTTGAATCTAGCGAGGAGAACATGTGAGAAGAGCACAGGGAATTAATCAGAACTGTCTTGCCTGAATGCGCTGCTCGTAGTTGACATGGTCTCCGGGAAAATTCTCGGCAATAAAATCCCGGAGCATTGAATCAAAATCGTGGACCGTGTGGCCAGAAGATTTCAGGATCGCCCCAAAGGACTTGGAGTTGACGAGACGCTCTGGGGCTCCGAACCTCCAAGAAGCTGAAGTTACCTGGCTCATATTCGGAGTCTCATCAGCCTCGGGCTCCTCCTCCTCCTCACAGGACCTGTCAGACTGGTCGATGGCCATCCGGATCCTCGCAATAGCTTCTTGTGTTTCGTCAATTCTATCCATCTGCGTGCAGTGCGTGAATAAACCACTGAATCAGATCTCCGCGAGGCTCACTTGAGACGCCACATTTTTGAAGTTGGTTTGATTATATGCTTCGGCCGCCTCTTGCTGGAAGCCCTCGCCAGGTCGCGTTGAGCCATGGTTTGTGGTTCCTTTGTCGTAGATGTCTTGAACTAGATGACTGGTTGCATGCTGCTTGAAGAAATCGAAGTTCTTGCCATATTTGTCGGACACGCGCTGGACAAATGTTCAACATTTGAGAGCTCCGAAGCCAAGATATAAACCGCACCGAGCTCCAGTACTCATAGTCTTGAATAATTTCTTTGAGGCGGTCCAATCGGCTCATAGGCATGCAGTGCATTCCGCCCATCAGCCGGTACCTTTCAAATGCTCTTATACAATGAACGAGAGGATCGCTGTGCGGTAATATTTGCACGATACAGGGCAGAACGGACTGGGAAATTTCAATATGATTAAATAAAGAATGCAAAGAAATGACCACCTTGAGAATATCGTAGAATGTTTGACCATCCGTGAAGTGTATGGTCGTTACTTGATTAAAGTGCTTAAGTCCTGGCCATCGCGCAAATTCACGCATGCTGTAAGAATGGCGTCAGAGCCCACAGAGCACGTGAATCAACTAGAATTACTTCTTCGCAAAAGTTCCTTTCCCGCCAACATCCTCGAGTACCTCCAGCAGCAGAGGCCAAATGTGATGTCCCCATTTTCCCAAGTCGTCCGAGTGCAGGGTGTCGTATGCGTAGGCAGCGTAAGGATCCGAAAATCGGAAACCCCACAGGAAATGCTGGAAATTGAATTAAAGCAGAGACTAAAATCCATGTGCATCGACGTACGGCGGTTCCATGCAGCCCATGCTTCTTCAAAATCTCCTCCTTGGCTTTCTTCGTTGAGGCGCCCAAGGCCTTCCGGAGGACTGCACTCATGGTAGACGTTGTACGACGTTGAAAGACTTTCGTGAGTCGGTGTAGCTCGTCTTTGTGCACAAGACATTTGGGGCATGGATAATTGGCGAGCGCGGCACGGCATGCGTTGAAATATGCTGCCTCCTTTCCGTCCAGGGACGTAATCAGAATGCCGGGGGGGAAGACTCGAACAAGTTTATCCCAGCATTCGAAAGCTTCACCATTCCAAGACCGGGATTTCAGACTTGCGAATACCACCTTGAGAACCCGCTGGTAAACCTTCATTTTGAATTTTGCGAAAGACAGAGTGTCTGCGGTTTTACGATCCGAAGGATCTGAGGGATCGGCGACCTAATAATACGATGCTGAGTCTGCGCATAGAAGCGACGTTTGAGGGACATACAGCATCCATGTATCCGAGCAGCACACCACCACCATTCCCAGAGGCATTGCGAATATCACCAGGTAGAAAGACCGGCCGCAGAACCATCGGATGCATCGTAACACGCTTTGTCACGAGTCCTTCATCCAGCCAAAAATGAAGGGGAAGTAGACAGTGCGGATATGGATCAGCGTCGGGAAGCTCCGACTAGGGTTATGGTATCAGTATAATTGCCCTCACACGAAAGCCTAAGAACTGACCTCGTATTTTTCCCAAGTCGCTGCAGTGTTGGGCTCGTCAATGATCCGCTCGCGTTTCGTTTCCCCTTCAGTTCCCTCACAGTAGTATTTGCGCACAGAATTGAAAATCATATGAGGACCAAGCGTGTCATCCTCGAGAAGTCTTGTAACCCAGTCCCACGGATCCCGGTATTCAAAAGATATATCGTACTTCTTGTCCTTGTACGAAGCAGAAATGCGCCCTGATTTAAACTAGGATAACGGATATCAAATGAACGGAAAGATGCAGAGAATAATTATGAAGGCGCCTACCCTGACACCGTACTTTCGGGCCGAAGCCAAAACCGCATTCATTTCCTTATGATTCCGCAAGGTGACGGAACTGTGCCCGCCGGGGCTCCAGTTTCGAGAGGCGCCACGAAGGAGGTTGTCGGTTAAATCAGTAGACAATAGACCCTTGACAGCTATCTCTGTAGCTTCGAAATCAGCCCTCGAGCGAAACGGGAACCAAGGAGCACGGCCATATTCGGCATGGGAGGAAACAGTGAACTGAGAGGTATCCGGCGCGACTGGTGAATCGATTGGAATGATTTTGGGTGTCGTATCGGCACTATGGGCATGAGGAAAAACTCGAATATAGGATCCGGGGAGTAGAGGCCCGGTAAATGGCCGTGAATCAGGTGGCTCTGGGTCGCGTTCCACAATGTCGACTTCCATTCACTGCGTTCAGGCCCCGGGTAGCATCGGCCGGACCTAGCCGAACTTAGCCGAACACATGTGGCCAGGTCACATCAGTCACAAGCGTGGAGGCGCCTCCACATACAGTTGTGGACAGACAAAGTCCACCAAAAAGAAAATCGATTTTTTTAGCCGAGATAAGTACATGGATCGATAGATCTCACCAAGGCGAACACATCCATATAAAAATTAAGTGATTTTGTTGAGCCGTTAGCCGGCAAATCATCTATCAATATCCGGGCCGGTCAAAATTTTGGCGGCCGATCAAAAGTCGTGGGAAAATTACAAGAAAATGCGCAATCGATGCGCCTTGATGAGCCGCATCTGAATATCAAATAATCGTGAAAATCCATCGAGTGGATGTGCCGCAATTAAATGATCTTTCTTGGTCACATGCCTGACTTATTTTCAGAACTGTCAGCTGAAAGAGTCAACTGATTCATTCGGGAGAAACTCCAGCCTTCTCTCTTATCTTTCCCCACCATGCAGAGAGGAAGAGGACGCCCTAGCAAACGTGCCAAACGCAACATTACTGGGCTCAAGAACCAATCTAGGCAACAACCTAGGCAACAGTCTTCACCTGAGGCTTCAGATAATTCCTCTGAAGATGACTACTCTGATTCTGAAGCTCTTGATCTTGCAGAACTTGACAGTTTAGCTTATCTTGAGGTCGATTCAGACCATAGTGACAATGATAATGAAGACGACTGGGATGAGGTTGCACAGGCAGAGTTTCAAGACCGTTTGTTTAACTTGCTTGCACAGATTGAGGAGGATCAACAAGATGCAGGGGATAATGACTGGATCCCAACTAACCAGGCTTATGAAGCTAAACGAACAGCTGAGAAACGCAAACCTGGGGGTGAGGTCTGATTATATTTCAATGACTTCAACTTGTTCATATCAGGTTGCTTAGGGCGTCCGGCTCAGTATATCAAGGTCCTGATACAGGAAGCAAATCTGTGCGCACTCAAGAAAGATATAAAAAATACAACAAAACACAAACTCACCTGGATGGCTTCTTTATTACTCCATCCTCCTCGGTTACACCTGTTCCATCCTCCCCAGTATTACAAATGGCGAGCTGAGGCGAGGATGAGAAGAAGCAATGTTTGTGCGGGTGAAAGCCAAGAATCGGATCAAAGTCGCCCGATCACTCTGTGATGTGCATCAGAGCCCCGACGTCCGAGTCGACCACCCTCGGACCTTCCGGCTTCATACAGCGCAAGTCGTTTGCCACAGTCAGCATTGTCGCTCGTGAACCCCCAGGAGACTGCGATATCCGCCGCGAGTGGCTCACTCCCGGCGCTCCAATCGTCAAGCTCGCTTATCCAAGTCGGCGGCAGACCTCGTTAAGCAAGTCGGTGAGCGGGTCAGGCTCACGAGGCAGAGACGCCCGCCACATCCTTCCCGTCTATTACGCAAATCTGGACCCCCGGCGCGCATCCCACATCATGCCATGTCCCGCGTCGTGCTTTGTCTCTGGAAGCTCTCGCGCATCTCGTGCGAGCGTACGGCTTGACCCCCTTCTCCCAGTATTCGGTGCACCTGTTTTGGCTGCGCACCTGGGCATGGATTGGCTTCCTCCAGGTACAAAGGCAGCATGCCTGTCCTATTCATGCTCATGGACATGTATATTGATCGACGCTTTCCGCCCCCGGGACGCGTACGACCTCCTCGAAGATCCTGCGCGCTTCATCGCTCTCACTGCGTTGGAGACATCTCCTCTTTTTGCGTTGCAGGACACCGTTCAAGAGCGCGGCTATTCTGACACGCCCCACGCCTCATTCATTTGGGAGCGGTCGTAGAAGGTGCTGGACGACCGTGCCGCCCGCTGAGTACGCCGTTACCCCCTGTGTCGCAGTACAACCATCCAGTCACCCCCCGACGATGTCCGACGTGAGGTCGTTCTGGACATCCTAGAGTTCGACAAGCACCAATATATGGCCTTCTGCATCTCATGCTCTACCGCGCACAGCGGTCCGCAGTCCCTAACGACCTACAAGCTTAATAATTCTTCCGCTCAACAGTCTCATTCGTTGTATCCCGCTCGAACAACCCCTAAAATCGAGTACTTGCAGGCCTCTCAGCCTTCCGGGAGTCGGATGTGTTTCCTGCGCGGACCAGCGTTGCCGGTCTAGCCCACAAACCCAACATTCGTCTCTCTCCCCCATAACCCCTAAACTCCGTATCCTCCGCCGACTTTAAATCTCTGGCTGCATTGAACACATCGTGGCCCGCTACTGCGTCCATTCGTAGTATCGAGAGCTCGAGGCGTAGGCGGAAATAGTTCCCACTCTCATTCCACTACAGCCGGTGTCCGAGATATTACTCGTATATTAAGCAGATGGTACGTATCAGTATGCAGCTGTTTGTCGCTGATGCACGCCACGAGCGCTCGCTAATTCCCGTCCAATTTATCCTTTTTTCACTGCCTGGGCCGCGCAAAATCCGTTTAGGCCCCAACGAAATTTCTTGGCCCACCAGCTGACCCTATGTGAACGTCGCCGATCAAGCGCCATTCAAAAACTTCCGGAGCGCTCAACACCCGTTCAAAAGGAACCACGTCGTTTCTTCCCCATCATTCGCTCTTTCGTTCCCTCCCTCATCGCCCCCGGAAGTATCTTCCGCCACCCCTGGGCTCTCAATGTGCTACTGTTATTTTAGCAAGACCTTGCGAGATTCAACACACCTCAACGAACTCCAAACCGCTCCGCTTCGGCTCGTACCTAGGGACTCATGCCGGGAGGGATCAAACGCGCAAGACGCAAGACGCAAGAGCAGCACAAGATTCGCAAGCCTTCTGGGGTCTCGGCTGCAAGAGGGTCTCGGTTGCAAAATTCTTCACGCGACCGGACATTTGTAGCAAGCTCATCAGGTCATTCGACAAGCTGTTCAACAACGCTCGGGGTCAGATGCAAGAGCCCCTCTCCTCCGTATCGAGTTTCTCAGGCCGTCGAACGCAAGCATCTCGATTCTCGAAGGCTTTTGATCTAAGCAACATCTTCAAGCGTCCCAGATTCGGACGAAGATTCCTCGCTTCGTACCTGGCACTCTGTCCTGTCCTTCCAACATGCGTACACGGATGGAGATTTACGACTCACTCACTTCTTTCCTGCGGTGCGTATTCTTTAACCCAGCGTACTATTGCTGACAAATGCGTTTAGGTTTAATCCGAAGACTCGTAGCTGATGGAACAAGGTCGTTCAGCAACGCACTCGGTTCGTTTACTCGAACCGGTGTCGCAGCAACGAGTTCGGGACTGGTAGACGGAATAATGGGTCGGTCGTCCGGGATATGGGGAGTAGGGGTGAAGCAGAAAGATGGTAATAAGTCCCGGAAATCTCGTAGACGCGTGGAATGAAGATCGGGTGTCGATGCGGGGATATGCCGTGCGGGCGTGTAGTACGGGTGTAGCGCGGAAAGGCTCGATGAGGGAAGGATGTAAAGGTGCTCGAGGTTCACTGGCGACATAGCCTCGGTGGGCTGCTCAAGTCACTGGTCGCGTCGTAGATGGTGGCTCGGGATCAAAAGGATGATATTTGGTGATATGTACGTACAAAACAAATACGCGGTCCGAGGACCGATGTATCGTAAAGTAAGTACAGAGATGCGGAAAGGGGGGATGGCCACGAGCGGTCCATCCTACCCTTCCACACCGGATATTTACGATACCTGAGCACTGATCATCAGCCATTCCCAAGGGAAAGTACGTTCGAATCAACCTCTCTGTCTTTCGCGAACTAATTCAATCGGGGTCCGAAGAAATTGACGCGAGTGACGCGCACTGACGCGCATTGACGCGGCATTGACGCGCATTGACGCGCCAATTGCTCAACTTCAACCCAGCGCTTTCTCCCGTCGAAAACTGCTCAAATCGCTGTAAAGGAGACGCCTGAGCTTTTCTCGGGACAAATTGGCCCAGATTACACACAACATATATTATTTTGAAGCCAACCTAGTGGTACTTGAGTCCATACAAAGGTCCCCGATATTCTACTCGGTGGCAGGCTACCGGGGGTACGTTTTTGAACATTCTTCTGAGTTTTTTGACCAGGAAGAACTGCACTATGAGTTCGGAATGCCGCGCCGAAACCGCGTCAACTTCCGCGTCAATGCGCGCCGGTAGCGCGTCAATGCGCGTCAATGCGCGTCAATGCGCGTCAACGCCGCGTCAACTCCGCGCCGATCCGCGTCAACACCGCGCTTGTGCGTGTCAGTGCCGCGTCACCTCTTCTAATTTTACTGGGCAGTGAAGGATTGTTCATCGCTCGTTAAGTCATTTGGGGATCACAATAAGGAGGGACATGCTTTAAACATGCCGCGGGATGTCAAGCCCAAGTGATGCTGCAGCATTTGTCATAAAATAAGAAGCTTATAGTAGAGGCTACATGTCACCATGTTTCTTCAGACTCCCGCCTGTACATTTGAATCCTGGTGATCCTGTCAAGCCCAATTCCTGGGATTGTTCCCACAGTTCAAGTACGAGCCCTCCATGTGCTGAGTGTTTGGGTGTATAGTACTACTGTCACATTTTAAAACTAAAATGACTCATAACCAGTAGATGCAGTTGAATCCGAAACTGTGGTGCCCATAACTGAAAACAATAGCTCACTGACATTAGAATAAAAGGAATGTTATCTGACTCTGGGTTGAACTTTTAGTGAATCTTCAGTAATGTTCCCCCTCCAGGACGTGTTGTGTACGATGCACATGGAGATAGTCAGTTCATAGATTGCGGTTGGCCCGGAACACATGCATATATGCGTACTGTAGATCTGGGCAGTTGCAATTCATGTGGAATGATTGGAAATACACACCTCACCGACTCTGAGCTCGATACACCCTCCGTAGATAGTTTTTCCCGAGCTGACTGAAGTGTGGTTATCTTCAAATGAGGTATTAATACAAGGAACAATTCCTCGGGAAAGTGAAGGGTTTAAATCCACTTATTGAAGCGCTATAAAGGCGGCGCGTCAATGCACGTCAATGGCAGCACAAGTCCAATTTGTCGCTCAGTCCGGAGCCCTGGGCTTGCTCGCTCTCGATTCTCCTGCTTTGTTGTCCGCTTATCACACGAGACCGAGGCTCCGAGGATAGTGTGAGGTCTGAGTCAGATGCGGTCCTCAGCCAATAGCCGTTGGTGCGCCAGAAACTGTCCAGCACCTGCAAGTGAGCTGCTCGCATTGTTCTGGGCCTGAGTTATTAACTGCGAGGGAAGTTTTTCAGAGAAGTAGAAAAACCCATCATTCCGAGATATAGTTGGGCTTCCGGTCCAACTTCGAATACTTGAGGAGAAGGTTTTGAAAAGAGGTGTATTGTTATAAATTACCGCAGAACTTATCTTGCACATTTATAACCGCGAGGTTATTGAACATATTTCATGAAGCACTCGATGAGGGACCGCCTCAACGTCAGGGAATGTGAAAAACTTACAACTGAGAATAATCGGCACTGAAATTGTTTCAGATCCGCGACCAGCATGGTTTCTCCTCGTGTTCTTCGCATCGGAGCTAGTCACTGCTTGAATCAGAGCAGTTTATTTGTGGAAATGGATTCTTCATGTAATAACTTGAATCTGTATGTTTTCTTAAAGTTTCCGCATCGCATCAGTCAGGAATTCAGGAATTCCAACTAGATAATTTCAACTTCCGGGTAAGTACTTGAGCCAAGGATGGGTATCTGGACGTGTATTAATTTTTAAACCACTCCCGGAATATTATTACAGCCTCGGGGAACATAGGGTGATGATCTGGAGGCGGGCCGGCAGCCACCCGGATGCCGGGCTCAAGTGGTCGGTACTTCCATATTTTCCACACATTGGAACCGAGATATGAGAGTGCGGCTCGAAGTCAGTCTCAATTTTTCACGAAGGCCGCATGCCCATGGTGCATAATTGCGCAATCCTCAACCCGCTGGTCTGCGGTGGGTATGACTTGCAAGGGAACTTTCTTCGCCTACTCGTCCGTGATTCGTGCTGTTCGGCAGTAAAATATCATTCCGAGAGTCTAACTTGGATTGAAAGAGTATGGGCCTGTCGTGTGGTGGGTAACTGGTAAGAGGACATTTCCGGGTGTTTCATTGCTGTTCTATCCACGAAGAGCAGTCAGCGAACCGTATTACTCCAAAAAATCTCCAAATTCATAGTCAGAAGGTTAGTATTTCATGGGAGAGCCTGACAGACTGAGAATTTACAATAACAATTGACATTGTTTTGGTTATGGTTGGTTCCCGCATCTCAGACGGTCCCTCACATTGAAGGGGTTGATGGCTCCGATAGATACTTTATGCATGGCCTTGAGTTTGGAGTTTTGTCTTCAGAGTTTTGGCCACACACCAGCGAGAAATTCAGAACTCCACTTAAGGACAAGCATAATTGAAGGTCCAGGTAAAGCCTTTTTGGGAGGGATTTTTGGACTCTAGAAGATGTATTTAGTGTTTAAAATATCTATCATTGTACTTCTGGGCGGAGGGGACATGGGGTGATGAGCTAGGGGGACGCGCCGATGCGCGTCAATAGCACAGCCACTGGCGCGCCGATGCCAGGTTCAGGTAGCCGCCAATTCGGAACTTATATGCTTTCCACATATTGTGACCCAGATACGAGAATTTGGACTCCAATGTTGACAGTTTTTTGCATGCTTTATGAAGGCCATGTGGCCCTGGTGAACCAATAGCACAAGCCTCAACCTGCCGGTCCGCGGTGGGTACCTCGGAGTTGTAAAGGAGCCTTCACCAATACCTAGTCAATTCGTGCTGTGTTGGCCATAGGATATTATTCTGACACATAGTCTAACAGGGTATGGCCCTGTAACGTCGGTGCTAACTGGTAAGAGGATGTTTCCGGATGTTTTATTGATGTTCTATCCACGACGAGACATAAGCTGATCAGAAATCTCGAAAATTCATAGCCAGGGGTTATTATTTCATAATAAACATAATTTCACGCGAGAACCTGGCGGACTGACAATAATTGACATTACTTTGGGTAACACTGCACAAGACCAGAATGGTCGGCTATTTCCCTGTATCTCAACTAATCCCTCGGTGCATTGGAAGGGTGCGGTGTATTTTTTATGCATTGCCTTGGATTTGGATCTTGCCCCTCAATGTTTTAGCCATGCACTGGCAAGAAATTCAGAATTCCACCAAGGACTAAGCATAATTGAAGGTCCAAATAAAGGCTTTGAGGGAGGATTTCTGTGTGCTAGACGATGCATTTAGTGTTTAAAACACCCCCCGGCATAAATTGCAGGCCGGGAGGACATGTGGTGATGAGCTAGAGGCGGCGCGCCGATGCGCGTCAATGACACAGCCACCGGCGCGCCGGTCCGCGTCAATGCCGCGCTGGTGCGCGTCAGTGCGCGCCGCTCGCGTCATTTTTACCAGACCCATTCAATCGACGGCTTACTGTCGGTCTTGCCTGAACATCCGATTTTCAGTTGCAGTCGATCGGCCGCAGTGAGGTAAGTCCAACACTCAATTTGCCCAGTAACTAGCATCGTGCTGAACCAATCTCATAGCTGGTATTGCTCTGAGAATCTTCGAGGTGTAGAGAAAGATTATCACTTATTATTATTTCCTTTATCCCCCGGATCGGTAGTTACTGCTGCTATATGTATTTGAGATTTGTTCACCCTCTCCTTGAGAACTTGACTTTGTATAACGAGCGACAAGGGAGCGAAGCCAAATGACTGACCACAATTTTCGTCCGATACCCCTTAATGAACTATTCTTCCTTGATGTGGGCTGGCAAGTGTGAAAAATGAACCGGACCGTAGCGACGGCATGTCTTGGATATATTATCGGACAATGGCCGGCGCCGCACGCATCGCATTCGTAATGTCTGACGGATTGTGGACTATCTTTCGTTGGTCGCCGACTTGCGCTGCTTCTACCCTCACGGTGCGGGTGAGCATCGCCCATTGTCATTGGCCACCGCAGTGCCGCAAATCCCAGGATCGTGCCAGAATTAGCACCGTCCAAGGCCAAGGCCAGTTAAACACATTGGCGTATTTATCAGCCTGGTAGGAGCATGCCTCACAACGTCAGGCCCTGATCCTTTTCTTCTTACTCCGGCGCATTCATTCATCAGACACTCAAATGCACTGCCCTCACGGATCGCCTAATTATTGATGTCTTTTACGATCCTGTGGTCACCCGAGCTATCTTTGGTTCATTACCCGAATATTTAAATATTTTCATTAATCTCCCGCACTACCCTCATCGGCGACTATCGCTCGAAATATCTCGGGATCATTCCGGAATTAGCACGGTCCAAGTACTCTAGTCGAATATAGTGGAGTATATCCCCTGGAGCTTGGTGCTAGTCTGTCCCGCAATTTCAGCTCCCTTCCTCCGCCCTTTTGCCCACAACAGCAGGATGCGGCCGGCGCACTCATTCATCAAATACCTACTTGGGGGTAATGGCCGTGGCACGGCCCGGCAAACTCGTACTTATGTAGGCTTTTTATCTGTTCTTGTCCACAAATAACTTCGCCTGCATTTCAGTTGTTGGTGTCTGCGCCGAAAAGCCGGATCAGACTTCTAAGGCTCCGCTTGAAACGGACTTAGGTTCCAGTTGTATACGTGGCCGATAAAAATATTTGATGTGCTTGCAGGTTAGCATAAATCTTTCATAAATGTGGCTAGCGCAATGTACGCGACACTTCTCAAAACTTGCATAACTGGGTTGTCTCAAAGCATTAGAATTAAACACGGATCTGGTCTACCGTCTACTAGTGTCCCACCATCAGGCAGCATCGTCGTTCATTGATGTGTATTAAGCTGCAATATCTGCCACCCGTAATTCGGACGCAACAATACAGAAACTCTGCACATTGTATGCCAAAATCAAAATACACCTTAACAGTTGTCTGGCAACGTCGTAATGTAACTTGAGCTATGATTCATTGGCCTGGTTCCAGATTCCATTCCGCCTTGGTCATTGGCATTCTGGTCTGGAGCGTGCTGTCCACTACTTCATGAAAATTGCAGTGTTCCTCCCCATAATGATGTGAATGTCGACAGACGTTCCACGCACAGCACACCAGATGAGCGTATCTGTCGGTTCCTTGATTTGGAGACCTTTTTGTCAGATAGGTGAATGAAAATCAAACACACACAATGCACATGCCTGTTTATATTCATCCTTAACGAGACAGGATACTTGACCAGTTGGAGCATGAACAGCATTCCCACGTCTTCGTGGACATCGCAGCTTAAGGTTAGCGAGTGACCCTCTGCTGCTATTTGACGATCAGCATGCATATCTCACAGCGGAATCAGACACACCACAGCTTCGCTCACCCTCCCAAAAAGTAGTGCCTCAAATGGCTCGTTTGCCATAGTAGTGTAGGGATAATCCAGAGCGCTGACGGCTTCCACGGAACTTGGCAGAAAATGACATCCATAGGGAGATCACTAGGGTGGGGCAGCAAGGAGATCTGGTTATAAGGGGACCAAGTCAGCCAGAGAGGACACAGGAAAATGCATGAGAGCAGCATTGTCAAGGTTTTAGTTTACTCACTACCTTTTATGTCGTCATCTAGGGGTCGATCACATTTTGTTCAGCACCCTATTTGTCAAATAGATGAAACGGTTTCTTAAGGACAAGGCAGCTCCCCCTCGCACTGTCTTTTATTTATTTAGTCTAGCAACTTAAGCGTAGGCTTAGTTAAGCAGCCTGTTACGGATATTTCGGTAAAAACAGCTTGGGCTCACCCTTCTTACCTCTTCATTTCATTTTCAATTGCCATGGTTCCCGCAGGGGTAAAGATAGTTGCTAGAGCAATCACGCCTTAAATGATTTCAATCAGGTGCCGCGTATGCCAATATATTTTGATTCAGGCCGGCGACAGTACATGGTGATTTCTAGTACACTTGTGGGTCGCTGCACCATGTTGTAAGTAAGGCTCCAGATCCTACTGAATGCTTGCCCTGAAGTGGATCGTCCTTCCTTCGCCATCACTTCCATGTCGCAATCGAGTGGTGGTGTCAAGGAGAGGTGAAAGCGGCTCCGTACTGATCGATCGGCATTAAGCGCCGCGTCACAGTGCATCATCACGGATACTGCCGTGCCATCTGGTCTTCGTTCAAAACACCCGGCTCTGTGGCCATTTATTGTCGACCAAAGCCACATGCTGTCGCTAAAATGTGTTGCATACTTACCCTGGGCCGCCTTCAGCTAGGGGCCTTAAAAATATATGTCTCAGCAGGTGCCCCGATTTAGCCGGGAACTCCTGTATTTGTATTGCACCTGTGTGCTGCAAATCCCATCACTCAAAACAACAACTTGGAGTTTTACAGAAAGATGGCCTTCCTACCCCAATTCGACCCCTATGACGAGCTGGTAAACAATGTATGCCGACTCCTCTTCAGTCGCGCAGCTGGCGAGTAGTGGATTCATGGTAAACATCGTGGCACATTGATCCCTTACAGGATTGGGGATGAAACCTGATAAGGTTGACCCGAGGTTGGCAGGAGCGTGGTTATCAATAATGACGGACATAAGGACCGCGTCACTGTGGTCTGTGGGAAAAAAGGTATAATTTGCAAAGAGTTGATCTCTGCGAACAACGGGGGTGAGTATGATTTAGATTTGGAGCAGTTACTGACCGAGCAAGAAGTTATCAATTTATGCTGAACAACTGATTCGAAAATTGTACGAGGGAAGGTTCAGCCATTAGGTGAGGAGTGTGGGGCCTAAACCACGATTGCAAAACTCCATTGAATGATTGACCAAGGGATTATGTGATAAGGCCCCTATGGAGTACCAGTCAACACCATTGGCCTACAGCTCAAGATAGTGCACAGAGTGACGGTCAGGATCAGTCAACATCACTCGAACAAACACCGGTCAGCAAAAAGAACACGACAAGTACCGGATTCGAACCTACGCGACGGACAACAATTTGTTACGTAAATTGAGCACAGCCACTATAGAGCCACAAAAAATGAAGTGAATTCTAAGGACAGCCACTAAAAACCGTTCAACACAGCCACTATATTCGATGGCACTGCCACTAAATCTATTACACGAATAGATCTGGGACACTTTTCAACTAGGTCTCCAAAAGCCCATGTCGATTGATTATAAACGATTACATAAGTACTCGTAATTCTCGTACATCGACTTCTCCCGAACACGATCCAACGACTTCTTCCGAACACGATCCAACCGATATCAATCCATCGTTGCAACCCGTCTTTAAAAACAACTTGGGACACTGATACAGATCCTCACCTCATCCCACCATGCTTCCCTTCCCCCGCCTGTCTAGAGCAATCGTATCGTATCGACTGGGATACAGCCTGCAGCGTCGTGAGCCTACCTGCGATTTCCTGCATTCCGTAATTCATCTCGAATCAGCTTACCCGGGACGGTGGACGACTCCCGTGGTGCTCGGCGTCTTTATCTTGCTGGCCGCCGCTCTCGCTGCCATCAACGGTGCGAAGTCTACCCCGCCCGCAGATGCATATAACGAATCGCTTCACAGTGCCGTTGTCTGCTTATGATATGGATCAAGAATCTACATTCCGTCCGAACGACACACTTCCTCCGCGGCCTTTCAGCAGCCTAATTCCAGAGATATTGCAACATCCGACGGGGGGCTTCAGCCCCCAGATGCTCACTGTCGGGAATACAATCCAGTTCAACAATTCTGTTTTCAAGTTTAATATTACGGCGGCATTCAACGAGCTTGACAATACTCAGCCGGTTTCGTCGTTCTCCTACTACAATAATCCATTCTCTGGTGGTTGTGACGTTGTGAGGGCGCATTCCCCCTGCGGGATGTCTGAGGGCTAATGTACCTCTAGACGAATATGACCATTAGTCTTGAACAAGATCTGACGGTGAGACGGCTGGCCCCATTCGATGACCATTGGGCATCAACGAACCGGACTCACAGATGGCCGTGACGGTGACCTGTCGCATCCCAACCTTGTTCACCTTGGAATGGAACCCATCCTCAGCCTGGCTCGGCCTATTAAATCCCGCACAAGAGAATTTAGTCCTGTTCGCGGAGGACCTGGTAAGAATACCGACATTCACAGCTCACGGCGATGGGATTGACATGGCATATTTCCTCAGGACTTGGGCTTTCAGATTTGGTGCTGTCCATTCTCGTTCCGTAGCGCCCTTGACTAGTTAACAGATATGGTTCTAGGACTCCGGGTTACAACAGAACATCAATCACGGACTTTGCTGTCACCGTCGAGCCGTGTTGCAATTGCGCTGCCGAGCCGTCCCAAGCTGCGGAAGCATCCATGGATCAAGATGGAGCGAGTTTACTCCCAAACCACCCACCGTGCAGCTCTCTTCCAGCCCGTTTCGTGGTAACAGAAGGGGACCTTTTCCTACAGACTTCTTCCGAGGCGGGGGACTTCAACCTCCCAGGCGTAAACAACACCAACATCTTCGAAGACCCGTCACTGCGGGATGAGGCTCCGGATGCACTCTGGTCGGAATTGAACACCCTGCTTAAGAACACCTTCCAATCCCTTTATCATCTTGTTCGCATGGAGCTTGGAGTCATCCTTGAAAATCAGATCTACGCGTCTCCAGAAATGTACAATAACAGCATCTCGGATGTTTCTGTGGATTCCGCTCTGGAACATTATCCTCCCACTTCTGCCAACACGTCCCGCCTCGCCACTACCAACGCGACGTTGATGGCCGACTGAAGGCACACCGTGCGTTTTTTCAACGAGAGTGACCGGGTCCCTGTCATGCCCTATCTCCGCTCCATTCCCCGGCTAAAACCGTTGGGCTCGGCCATCACCAGTGTCTTCGTTTCGACATTCGCCATGCTCTCCGTGGCGTAGACCATATTTAACCTCATTGCGGGAGCCGTCGCCGCGTCGCATTCCGGTAAGCTGCAAATTTAATGGTTGCATGCGGAACTCAACTCTAGGCAGATAAAGTAGTCTGCGAAGACGACGAGGCTACTATACACCCGGGACCATACGTGCGCAAGGACTTGGAGGGCCAACAGCGGTCGATGCAAGGTTCGTCGCAGTTCTTCCCCTGAGAATTCAGCATTTGACTCGATCTCAGAGTGGGACACCGGCGAAGCTAGCCTCTTTGTTTCGGAAGACAAGCGCATCACCCTGATAGAAACATTGCTACAGCGCCTGGGTACCGTTGAGAAAAGCAGTGCTGCAATGGCAGAAATGCAAGCACGCATGCGGCTCTCCCTGCGGGCGCGTGGTATCCTGGAGGAGGTCGACGAGGACCATTGGAATATAAACGAGGTGGAGCGCGAGCGCAGAGGTGCTCTCTTCATTTTATACTCCGAATCAAGCTTCATCTGAGATCGATTTAGACAGATACCCAAGCACTGGAGGAACATCTCCTTCTCGTGCACCGAGCCAACAGGAGTTCAACTCTGGATTCGGCGGTCTAATTTCCGGGAGCATGCCGCAGATGCGTCTGACGAGGGGCGAGGAACGATACAATATTCGACTTGACACTCGGACGAATCAACACAGTACCTGTAAGATAATAGCTCCATTGTCCACCAATACCACACGCTACCTTGAAAACCCAGTACGAATCAGACATCCCAATCTGAATAAGATGAACCATCAACGTACCAGATAGCTGGCCATCAGCCAAGACGGACTGCCCTTTCTTCCTTGTGTGCCGTGGAAAATTCCGAGATCTGAGACTCGACCTCTGTCCAAAGTTGAGCAAGATTATCTTCCTCGGTGTTCGAATGTAGCGTAGTGTGCACTGTACAGGATTGGATTCGGAGGTGGCAGTGACATATGTCGAGGGCGCGTACTCGTGCGCCTCCGGGCCCCTCAGCTGCAGAGGCGCTGTGCCTGCGCGGAAAAAAAAGACGAAAAACAAACCCACGCTGAACGAGTCGCGAGACGCGGACCTGTCGACCGAACTGCGCGCCCGTCCAACTCGAGGGGGGAGCTTATTTGTCTTTATCTCGGCTGTCCGTGCGGTGCAGACTCCAAAATGCAGACGGAAGACTGTAGACTCCAGAATGCATCTGCGCAGAGGGCGGAGGGCGGCTAAATCGGCGCCCTGGGTACGGTTGCTCGCGCGCGGAATCTGAGATGGGTGGATGGAATTGTGCGGGGCTGGGACACACAGCACTCAGAGCCATGGCTGGCTGGCGGGAATTCGAATGGTCAATAATATTAGAAACAAAAGCCCAAAGTTCCCAACCACAGTAGGTACCGAACGGCCGGGACACGACAAGAGGCGGCGCACGAAGGGAAGGAAGGTTGACGGAGGAGTTGATGCTGTGCTTTCCCCGTGTGCAGGGTTCGGGAACGAAAGTAGAAGGAGTGCATGGAGGCACGCCCGTCTCGTTCCCGCCCAGGACTCCGCACAGCCCCCGCTCCGCATCTGTCACCTCCCGAGCCTGACGCGCCGCCCGCGGATCGGCAGACGTGATCGAACGGGCGCCCCGATGCGGCGCTCGAAATCGAGATCCAGGGACGTGCGTGCGGGCAAAGGAGAGCACGGATAACGAGCACATAAAGGCGCGGCGCAGAAACCGCATCTACCGCGCATGGACCCGCTCCCCAAAATAAATCGTCCTCCAGCGCCGCAGGTCCTCCACGGCGCCGGCGCACGCGAACCCCGCCCATGCCTCCGACCAAGGGGACCGCCACGTCTGCGTCCTTCCGCAAGCCCGCATTGCGCGCGCAAGCAGTGGAACGATGCAATGAATACGGCACGTGGACGGCGTTAAGTGCCCCCGCCAACCGCACGGGCACGAGCACGTCAGCTCCGTCGCAGCGCGGAGGCCCGAGAAGGTGATTGCAAGGGATGGAGACGCGCATCGCATCGGACCCGGCAGCTGGTACTTGAAAGTGGTGATGCGCAGACACTCGGAACGCGGCGTCGATCGGCGGAGGAGCCGTTGGACGAGCTCACGCGAAGTGGAGGAGAGATCGTGCGGTTTGGCCGGATTCGGAGGCTGGATCGCAGATCGCGCCTCGCGAGACTGCGGCGCGCGCGTTCCGGCAGTCGCTGCCCGGAGTCGACCTGCGCTACTGCGCGGCGTCTGTGTGGCGCGGTCAGATGGGATTTCATGGGATTTCAGGCAGACGCGCTGACGGCAGCGGCAGGGAGCAATGGCGCGGCGATGGCTGCGATCCGCTCAGGGACGCAAACGACAGTCAGGGAACCACGGCGCACCGGTACCGATATCGCGTTACATCTGCAGCGATTCCATCAGAGTCCATCAAGATTTTTGCAGCTGAGCAAGGTGGCCAATGTCGTAAAGCGGCCAGTTGCTTACGTTGCGGGGCCGGGCCGGGCGGCCGCGTCAACAGAGTCAGCTCTTCTCATCCAGTCCATTCATCCCACCCTCATCCCGCTTCCAAGCTCCTTCGTCGTGTGCTTGCCCTTCTCTCTGGAATCTGCAGTCGCCCCGCCCGTCCGAGGGATTCAAGCTCCGATACCGAATACTGGAGTCTGGCAGTGCTGAACGTCGACCAGCTACCTCAGGTCGCTCCTCTGGGTGTCCTCTCATCTCGATCCACCGCATCGCTCGTCATCTCGAGATTGAAAACACCGCTCTCGATTCTCGAAGAAGACGACGCCCTTCGTCCGTGCAGATCGTTGCTGTCTCCGCCAACCGTCTATGCCACGGTCCTGACAGGCTTCAATCGGAATCGAGCTCAGGCTCGGCGGACGCGATACATACCTGCCGTCGGCGTGTTGCGACGCGATACGTCCTCAAGGGCTGAATTCTGCTTCAATCGACACTAGGCTCAGCGCTCACGGATCATATTCCCGTGTCTTTTACGGATGCTCGAGCTTTATGTATCCTTTGTGCGTCGCCGACCTGGGCTACTCCTACTTACCATAGTTAATTCAAAAACTCGTCTCGCCAGCTTGATCAAGAAAGCGCGCGGGAACCAAATCGATTTGACGCAGCCCCACGCCCTGTTCTGCTCCGAGTCTGCAGACCTCGAGAGCACCTCCGCGCCCCCGATTCTGCGATTCTTCGATCATTCTTGAACCCGATACAGTGATCGTCCTCGGTGCTCGGGTGCTTCGCGCATTTTAACTTACTAGTCTCCCAGTCCTCTGCGTCCGCGAACCCAAATGAAGCTGCTTCGCATCTGAAAATTCCGGGGACGGAATGCGATCAATAGACTGTCCTGAGTGTGGGCGTCAGAGACGCGCACGATACACGCGAATCGCGCGTCTTGCCTCCAACCAATGCCGCTTCGACCAACTTGAATCGGGTCACAAAAGCCGCTCCGTTCGTTACTCTATGGACCACATCCTGAGAGCAGCGCGTCTCTGTCTCTTGGCGTGTCAACCATCTGCGCAGCACTCGCGCTCGGCCTCTAATTTCACATCGTGGACGTCCTGTCGCCCTTCCGGAATCGAACCTCCGTGTTCTTGCCCACGCCCGCGCGTATGGCAATAGCTCTCCTGGTCCGCTCGCACCGTGTCCTCCTTTGCTGGATATAATTGAAGTCCCGCACTATCACTGCCCCTACCTTTCACGCATGCATCGCCACGAAAATGAAATGAAAATGATGGAGCACACCTTGGTACTACCACCAATCACACCGCGATCACGGCGAAGACGCGCAGGTCGTTACCCTCGTATTCTAATCTGCGCGATGCAACAATCGGGAATCCCCGCCTCGCCTCCCGGGGGTCTTCTGGAGCACATCTCATTTGGTTTAATCTCGACTGCAGGATCCTATCCTATTGCACATGCTTCGCAGCAGCCCAGAAATAGATGTGCATAGCGGGATAGTCAGCCCGGCGCCTCAGCACGCTTTCTCTGCAAAGTCTACCGCTCATCGAGCGCCTCAATCATATAAACGGAAAGTTGAAACCCCAATGCACGGCACCGTTAATCTCTCCCCCCATAGCCCCTGAACTCCGTCACGGGTATTCTTTGCCGACTTTTAATTTCTAGTTGCGTTCAACATATTGTGGGCCGCCGCTACTTCATCCAATCAATCTCGAGGCGCTAATGCGGGAATATTTCCTTCTAGCCGTTGTCCGAGATATGTATGGTATCGGACAATGTGCGGCACCGCACGCATCGCATTCTCTGATGGATTGTGGACTATCTTTTGTTCGTCGCCGACTTGCGCTGATTCTACCCCCACGGTGCAGGTGAGCATCGCCCGTGGCCACTGGCCAACGCAGCGCCGTAAATCCCAGGATCGTGCCAGAATCAACACGATCCAAGGCCAGTGAAATACAACCCTCACGTTGTCCCATCATGCTTCCCTTCTGCCGCCTGTTTAGAGCAATTGTATCGTATCGACTGGGATACAGCCTGCAGCGTCGTGAGCGTACCTGTGATTTCCTGCATTCTGGAATTCATCTCGAATCAGCTTACCCGTGGTGGTGGACGACTCCCGTGGTGCTTGGTGCCTTTATCTTGCTGGCCTCCGCGCTCGCTGCCATCAACGGTACGGATTCTATACTCTCGCCCGCAGCTGCATATAACGAATCGCTCCACAGTACCGCTGTCTGCTTATGATATGGATCAAGAATCTACGTTCCGCCCGAACGACACGCTTCCTCCGCCACCTTTCAGCACCCTGATTCCAGCGATATTGCGACATCCGACGGGGGGCTTCAGCCCCTAGATTATGACTGTCGGGGATATAATCCAACTGGACAATTCGATCTACAATTTTATTGTGACAGCAGCTTTCAACGAGCTCGACAATACTCAACCAGTCTCATCGTTCCCTTACTACAACAATCCATTTTCTAGTGGTTGTGACGTTGTGAGGGCGTATTCTCCCCTGCGGCACATGTCGGGCCTAATGTGCTCCTAGAAGACCATGACCGCTAGTACTCAAGGAACAGGTCTGGCAGTGAGACCGCTGGCCCCATTCTATGAACATTGGTTATGAATGAACCGGACTCCACAGATCGCCGTGACGGTGACTTGTCGTATCCCAACTTTGTTCACCTTGGAAGGGAGTTTGAATCTCGATAAACTCTTAGCCCCTCCCTTAAATCCCGCACGAGAGAATTTCAACCTGCTCGCGGGGGACTTGGTAAGAATACCAATATTCACAGCTCACTGCGACGGGATTTACATGGCGTATTTCCTCAAGCAGATGGCTTATTGCTTTGGTGCTGTCAATTCTCGTTCCGTAGCGCCCTTGAGTAGCTAACGTATGGTGTTAGGGTTAACCGGACTCCGGGTTACAACGGAACATCAGTCACTTCCTTTTTTGTCACAGTCGAGCCGTGTTGCAATTGCGCTACCGGCCCGTCCCCAGCTACAGAGTCTTCTATGCATCAATACGGAGGGAGTTTATTCCCAACTCAGCCACCGTGCAGCTTTTTTGCGGCCCGTTTCGTGGCAGATGGGTACATTGATATCGGGGACGCGGGCAACTTCCACGGGATCGCCCTTGAGCCAAACAGCACTGTCATCTTCGGCAACCCGTTACTGCGCTCTGCGGTCCCGGATGTACCCTGGTCGGCAGGGAACACCCTGCTCCAGAACACCTTCCAATCCATTTATCATATTGCTCGCATGGAGCTTGGAGTCATCCTTGAAAACCCAGATCTACGCATCTCCAGAAATGTACAGTAATAGCATCTCGGATGTTTCTGTGAATTCCGTTCTGGATTTCAATTTGACTTAAACTGCTGCCACCATGCCCCGCCTCGCCACCACCAACGCGACCTTGATGGCCGAATGGCGGGACTCTTTCAACGAGACTGATCGGGTCCCAGTCATGCCGTATCTCCGCTCCGTTCCTCGGCTGAAACCACTGGGCTCAGCAGTCACCAGTGTGTTCGTCTCGACATTCGCCATGCTCTCCGTGGTGTGGACAATATTCAGCCTCATTGCGGGAGCCGTCGCCGTGTCGCATGCCGGTAAGTTGCAAATTTATTGGTTGCATGCGGACCTCAACTCTGGGATAGACAAAGCAGTCTGCGAAGAGGATGAGGCCAATATGACCCCCGGACCATACATGTGCAAGGACTTGGAGGGCCAACAGGGGCCGATGGAAGGTGCGTCAGAGTTTCTTTTTTGGGGGAGCCTACATTTAACATTTGACTTTATTTCAGAGTGGGGCGGCAGCGAAACGAGCCCGTTCGCACCTGAACAGAAGCACGTTCTCCCGCCACAGACACTGACTGAGCGTCTCATCGCCGAAAAAACCAGTGCTGCAATGTCAGAAATGGAACTCTCTCTAGAATGCATGCGCCGCACCTTGCGGCAGCATGGTGTCCTGAAGGATGGCGACGAGGACAAACGGGATTAATGAGGTGACACAGGAGGGATAACCAAATAATCTGAGCTGGAATACTGGAAAGATATGCAGAAAGTACTTACAATAACTTCTGTATATCTGTGGGCCCAGGGCAGAGAAAGCATTCAAAAGACACTGCAAAGATATTCTAATCTAAGAATATCTTCTGAATGCCTTCAGCATCTTTTGAATAATTCCAAGGCCAAAATATGCGAAGCTTATTGTAAATACTTTTCCAATATCTTTTCCCTATTTCAACTTAGGTTATCTGGTTATCCTCCCTGTGTGAAGCGCGAGTTCAGAGGTGCTTTCTATATTCGCGACTCCGACTCAAAGTTGTTGAGGTATTTTAACAGATAGCCTTGCGCTGGAGGAACATCCCCTTCTTGTGCACCGAGCCAATAGGAATTCAACCCTGGATTCGGTGGGCTAATTTTCGGGGGCATGCCACAGATCCGTCCGACGAGGGGCGGAGGAACGACAGAAAAATCTAATTCAGACGGACGAATCAACACAGTACCCGTAAGATAATAGCTCCTTGTCCACCAATACCACACGCTACCCAGAAATATGAATCAGACATTCCAATCTGAATAAGATGAACCATCTACGTACCAGATGGCTGACCATCAGCCAAGACGGATGGCCCTTTCTTCCTTGCGTGCCGCGACAAATATATTTCCCCCTTGGACATCTGTAATATTTGAGTAAACCTATTGTAAAGGCATCCACAAGAAAAGCGAAAGATACTTTGAGTGTGTGCCACATATTCTGTCCCACATTATGGACAAACCATTATGAATATGCTTCCACATTTTCCAGGCAGGAACATGCAAAAGTTATTGTAAATACTTTCTCTATATTTTCTCAATGTTTGGCCACTAGTTATTTGGTTATCCTCGTTGTGTCTCTGGAACTTGGCAGATTTCCGAATATCAACGCTCGAGAGTAACTCCGCCATAGCAATCAACATTAGGGACAGTCAGAGTACAGTAGGGTTTTCGGAGGCGGTTCTGATGGTCGGTTTTGAAGACGATTTTGAATTCAATTAAAGCGTAAGAAAACCGCCGAAAACCAGAACCGTCTCGGATATGTCAAACCTCCTGCCGAGGAGATTTTTCGGGCAGTTTTCGGTTTTCATTACAATGCTTGACTACACTACAAATTCTGTGACCCATTTATGCTGACAAATCTTTGCCGCCGTTTTCACCTCGTGCCCGCCGCCATCATTTGTGGTAGGTCCTCCCTGGAAATGGCAGTCGGAGTCGGAGTCGGAGGAGACGGAGCCTATAGAAAGGAGGTCTGGCATCTCCTGCACGCTGAGAGATGAGTACTGTACTATTCAGACCAAGTGTTCACATAACACGTAACAGCCAATTTTTTCAAGACTTCTAAAAATCGCGACAAATCAAAAGAAAATTTATCGGCCATCTCGGTTATCGAAAATTTCAAAATTTGTGAATGCTTGGTCTGAATAGTACAGTAGTCGAAAGTCCCATTATGGAAAATTCCCCGTCTGCGACCGACATAGCACCAGTCTGGCCCTAGAATATCGCTCCAGCACAAGTCACTGCTCGATCCAGAGGTACTGCTGTCTTCTGAGCTGCTGGAAGTTTCACTGGACGCGTCCAAGTCCTCCGAAAGCACGAAATCCAAGTTGATATCAAAATAACTGTGTGATTCCGGATTGGCACGGCGAGCTCGGGTCGCGGCACGGTGGCGTAACAGGGCGCATCGTTGCCGTCCTTTGTGGTTGCGGATGTATGGCTTCAGCAGCTTTTCAGCATGCGCACCATGTCGAGTGGAACTCGGCATGAGACAAGATAAAGATGGGAAATTTTACGTAATGCCCCGAATCCACCCTAAGGTGGATTCGGGGAGGTTATAAATACATGTGACTTTCGAGCAAGGGAGCTCAGAACCGCTTTGAGAACTGTGTTTAAAATGGGGCGGTCAAAATTGAAGGCGGTTTTGGGAGGTTCTCCCACGATTATGATGCAAAACCTTTTCCAGAACTGCCTCCAAACCGTCATCAAAACCGGCTGAAAACCGGCCCTCAAAACCTTACTCTGACTGTTCCTATTCTTCGATGCCGTGCTGCTATTATCGTCCTCAATCACTCCACTCTTCTCGAATGGATCCCTGCCAAGCCTCAATAATCTTCCTTGTATCTCGATCTTCGATGTCTGGCGGATACTTGTGTGTTCCACGAAACCTAGGCGCCGATGCAGCGTTTGCGCACGCTCCTGACGGCGGTCGGTCTCTGATCTTCCATGAGCTTTCAAGGCAATAATCTGCTGGCTGTTTGCCTGGATGAAGATGGGACTTCCTGCGTCTCCAGACACTCAATATGCTATCGACGTCCACTGCTACTGAACTGCGTATTTGCATGCGTATCGTCTTCCCTGACTGTAGATTGATGGTGGCGGTCTCGGATGGTCTCCATGCATCACATCTACTTCGGTTGGAAGTGTCGTGGAAGGAATCCCGGGTAAGGCTTACCCTGGGGAGACCTAGTTGTATTCCGAAACGGGGTACACGCACACAGCCAACCATCACGCTCACGCGGTGTGCAGTCGATCATCGTTAGAAAACCGTCTGATCATCTCGAGCCTTGGTGGGACTCAACGATTCTAGGTCTCCCTCTTGAACTGGCAGCCAAGGAGCGGGATTTCGATTTCATTCAGCGTTCTTCGCCTCTTGGTCACAGGCCTCGCGCTCATTGCTCCCACATCGACTCCGATGGTCTTATTCTTAGCCAGATCACATCTCATTCGTTTTTCGTCTTGGCGTCAATCCGTCATGATACTTAACAGCGACCAAAAGGCACTGGAATGGATGTCCACACCCCCCATGTCACTCTTCCAGCGCCTTTCCAGGGAAATTGGATCGTTTCGCCTGGGATACAGCCCACAGCGCCGTGAGCTTAGCTGTGATTTGCTGCGTTCTGTAATTAATATTCATCTCGGATCAGCTTACCCCTGGCGATGGACAACCCCCGTGGTGCTCGGCGCCTTTATCTTGCTGGCTGTGGCTCTCGCTGTCGTTAACGGTGCGAAGTCTATCCTGTCCGCAGATGTGTATTGCGAATCGCTTCACAGTACCGCTGTCTGCGTACGAGATGGATCAAGAATCCACGTTCCGCCCAAACGACACACTGCCTCCGCTACCTTTCAGCAGCCTGATTCCAGAGATATTGCAACATCCGACAGGGGCCTTTAGCCCACAGATTCTCACTGTAGGGGATACAATCCAGCTCAACAATTCTATTTTCAAGTTCATTATTACGGCGGCATTCAACGAGCTTGACAATACTCAGCCGGTTTCGTCGTTCTCCTACTACAATAATCCATTTTCTGGTGGTTGTGACGTGGTGAGGACAGATTTCTCCTGCGGTATATCTGAGGCTAATGTGCTCCTAGACGAATATGTCCATTAGCCTTCTCAAGAAACAGATCAGACGGTGAGACGGCTGCCCTCATTTGATGACCATCGTGTATGAACGAACTGGACCCACAGATGGCCGTGACGGTGACTTGTCGTATCCCAACTTTGTTCACCTTGGAATGGAGTCAGAATAGCACCACATTAGGAGGTCCCGTTCCCTCAATCCCGCACAAGGAATTTCAACGACCTCGCGGATGAATTTGTAAGAATATGACAGCTCACTGTGCCGGGATTGACATGATGTATTTCCTCAGGCAGATAATTTACAGTCTCGGTGCTATCCATTCTCGTTCCGTAGCGCCCTTAAATAGCTAACGTATGGTTATAGGGTTCACCAGACCCCAGGTTACAACGGATCATCAATCACTGACTTTTATATCACCGTCGGGCCGTGTTGCAATTGCGCTGCCGAGTCGTCCCAAGCTGCGGAAGCATCCATGGATCAATACGGAGGGAATTTACTTCCAACCACCCACCGTGCAGCTCTCTTCCAGCCCGTTTAATGGTAACTGGAGGGGCGTTGCATGGACTTCTTCCGGGAGGGCCCGGTCTTCGCCCCTAGAGGTAAACAACACCGACATCTTCGGCGCCCGTTCCTGCGCTCTGCGGTCCGACTTGCCCCGGGTATACCCTGGTCGGAACTGAACACCCTGCTGAAGAACACCTTCCAATCCCTTTACCATCTTGTTCGCATGGAGCTTGGAGTCATCCTTGAAAATCAAATCTACGTGTCTCCAGACATGTACAATAAAAGTATCTCGGATGATTCTGAGGACCTGAATCGGGATGACGCGACCAGGTCCCGCCTCTCCACCACCAACGCGACCTTGATGGCCGAATGGCGGGACACCATGCGGCTTTTCAACGAGACTGATCGGGTCCCAGTCATGCCGTATCTTCGCTCCGTTCCGCAATTGAAATCACTGGGCTCGGCCATCACTAGTGTCTTCGTCTCGACATTCGCCATGCTCTCCGGGGCGTGGACAATCTTCAGCCTCATTTCAGGAGCTCTTGCGGCCTCCCATACCGGTGGGTGTCAAATCCATTGGTTGCATGCGGACCTCAACTCTGCGGCAGATACCTCAGGCATTAACGAGGATGAGACTCGTTTAAAGCCCCAAGCACAGGACTTGGAGGGCCAACAGCGGCCGGTGGAAGGTCCGTCAGAGGTCTTGGCGTGGGGGAATTTAAATTTGACTCTATCTCAGAGTGGGACATCAGCGAAGCCTACCTTTCTGTTGCTGAAGACAAGCGCGTCCCAGTAGAGACATTGATGCAGCGGCTGAGTACCGTTGAGAAAAACAGTGTTGCCATGTCAGAGATGCAATTGTCGTTCGCAGAGATGCAGCTCTCCTTGACAGAGACGCAGCGCTTGCTGGTACGCATGCGGCGTTCCCTGCGCAAGCATGCGGCGTTCCCTGCGCAAGCATGGTATTTTGGAGGAGATCGACGGGGACATCCAGATTGAGGGAGAGCGCGATGTTAGAGGTGCTCTTCACATTTGGTACTCTGATTGAAACTCCATGGTTGATGTCCGTTGGAACAGATAGCCGAGCGCTAGAGGAAAAATCCCCTTCTTTTGGATCCTGATGAGGCAGTGGGAAGTAATTAACAGGTGTTTACGAGCTGAGGTCGAGTTTTGTATGCCGTTCCAGCGCCTTGTGTAGCGAGGGTCATGCATGAAGCGTGATATGTGAATTGAAGAATTGAGAGGGGCGAAGGGAATCTTAGCGGATTCTACGCTTATAGGTGCGCAGGTTGGGTGAACACCCCACAAAAGCCCGGGCTAACCGCACGATATTGGATGGTAGTAGTAGAGTGCTGTTGGACAGCTAAATTCAAGACAGGAACAATTTTGAGGTTATTTGAGAAATTGAGACAAAGGGTGGGACTCTAAAAGAAAGAGTCGACGCCTCAGCGCTCTTCTGTCTCGGACGCCCGGGCGACGCATCGAGGTGTCAGAAATAGAGGGAGCAGGCTGGGAGCAAGCCAAGAGTCAGATAATACGAGGAATTTACCCTAGAGCACCGAGGGAAAACGACTTGACTTACTGGTCGCAAGAGGTGGGCTGCCGTGGGCAAGGCCTTGAGTAAGACACCACGCAAACATCACGTCAGAGTCAGGCGAAGAGCGGGCTACAGAGGGCGTGTGCGTTGCGGGAGAGGAGAGAGGCGCGAGCGCGAGGGTCTCGATGGAATTACGGAGACGTCTTGAGGGACGCAACACTTCGAGGTGCAAGTCAAGAAAGCTGAGTCGGCCCTCGGCCCGTCCCCCGAATAAACCGCCCCTAAACCATTTCTCAATCCGTCTTTCCTCGTCCCAATCGGGTTTCGGTTCCTCCCCCTCTCCCTCTCTTCACTGGTCATTCATCCACTTCGTCCATTTCATATTCATTCATATTCATCCAAAAAGAAAAACAGAGGTAAGAAAAGGGGGAGCTATCAATACAGTAGGTAAGTGCGTGCGTGCTAAGGAATGGGTGCGGTGTCGGGACGCGGGTGCGTAAGTGTGTTAGTAGTACGTGCGTAAAGAGCGGGCGCCCATCAAGAGTCTGCAGTGCGTCGTCGGGCCATCTCGTCAGGAAGGAGGGCGGCGTCAGGAGGAAGGGGGAAGGAGGGTGCGTCGAGGGTAGGATCACACGAGCGAGCGAGTCCGTCCCTCCACCCGCGCAGGGAAATTCAGCTGCACCGAATGTGCGTCCGACACGGGGGACCACTGTGCCTCCTCCTCCTCTCGCTCCCTGCCTTCCTCTATATCGCCCGCCCGGTACCCGGACGCGGGATACGCGCCGTCCGCCCAGCCCGCGTGCAGCGGGAGCGCGTACGTGTACGGGGCTTCCGAGACGCAGCTCGAGGCCGTGGTGGGCGTGACCGCCTCCAAGGTGTACGCAGCCGACGCGCGCTCCCCCCACCCGCTTCCGCCTCCTGCGTCTTTCCCTCCGCCGCGAGCAAGTCCTCGCGGAACTGCGAGCCAGAGGAGAGCGACGAGCTCATGGAACCCGCGCGTTTGAGCTCCGTGCCGCCGTGCGTCGAGGCGAACGAGCCGGTGAGCGAGCCCGTGCCCGAGAAGGAGGAGTAGGCGGGGAGGGAGACGTCGTGCTTCGACTGAGGGGGGGAGGCGGTTGGCGTAGGGCGTGAACTTGCCGTGGCCCGCGGCGGAGGAGGTCGTACGGGCGGCGAAGAAGCCGGACGCAGGGCGCTTGACGCCGAAGCGCCCCGCCGAAGCGCCCCGCCGAGCGCCAAAAGAGCGCAGCGAGCGCGGCGAGGAGCAGCCCATAATTCCGGCGCGCCTCCACCGCAAACCCAAAGAACCCAAAGAAAATCAGCGCACACGCGGGGCTCGCCCACCGCTTGAGCTCCAGTGCAATCCCGAGGAGATGGTTCCCGCGCCACAGAATCGCGGGGAACTTCTCCACGCGCCCGAACATGAAGTGCGTGTCCGAGAGCGAGCGCCACGGGCCGACGGGCGAGGCCGTGAGGTTGAGGTAGATCGCGAGGGCGCCGAGCGGCGCGGTGAGCAGCGTGGACGCGAGTGCGAGCGCGATGAGGCGGAGGTAGCGCGAAGCCGTCAGCACGGGGGAGGCCGAGAGGAGCTGCGCGTAGGCGGCACGGCGGCGGAGGAAGGCGCGTAGACGGTGCGGCGGCGGCGACCAGGCCGAGGAGGGGCGGCAACATGGTCCAGATGAGATACATGGGGAGGGAGTTGTAGAGGGCGGGGTAGGATGTTGAAGCGGTGGCCTTGAACGATGTATTCTGCGTTTGATTGTAATTTTGCTGCGGAATAACGAAATGAGATGGGGACGCACGGAGGGCGATCTAGACGAGGGAAAGAGCACGCAGATGAGGGCGTCAATGAGCGCGGCGCGGCGCTTGCCGGACTGCAAGATCGAGACGGTCTTGACGCTCGCGATCAGGTAGAGGCGGCGGGTGATGCACAACGCGGCTGCGGGGATGCCGACCGAGGCACCCATGGTGGTGCATATCGCTGGACAGGCATTTGTCAGCGCACTGGTATTTAACTCAAAAAAACAATACAGAGAACGCACAGCTGAAGCAGACGACTCAAGAGTCAAGACAAGGGCGGCACCATCTTGAAGCACGTCCCGGGGTTCCAGGTACACAGATGCAACGGCAAGGAGATGGGCGCCAGCATGAATCCCAGAAATGCGAAGATGGAGAAGAGCGTTCGTAGTTCAAGTTAGCATCCACTCGACGCGTCACTTATAAATAACGTCCTGCCTTATTGAAACCGAAATCGAGTCAGCACCCAGCCACAATACAGAAAGAAGCAACTAAGGTGGACTGGCTGTTATGGATGAACGATCAATTAACGTGCCTTCCGCCACCCGCGCGCTATGGCGACGCCACACCCAGGGAGTATAAACGGAGTCCTGCTTGCGAAGGGATGACCCATGATCACCGACTCCACCAGTCTCTCAATTCATGAGCAACATCATCCAATTCTATTGCCAGACCGACATTCGAAAATGCGGAAAGTGCCGAACTGCTCACGAATCCAAAAGGGAGACAGAAAACTTTGTGTGTTATTTGGATCAGCCGGACACTTCAAGTTACTCCCTTCCACATCAGCACCTATCGACACTATCAGTGCCAGAGGATGGTAGAAAGCTAGGAGGTCACACAGCCATACCCATAATAAAACTCATCTGGAGTGCTCAGCAGGGCTTTTCAAGCGCTGGAAGAGAGTTTGATTCCGAGATGTGGTTCTTTTTGGACGACGGCGGAGACATCGTGGGACTGAGGCTGGACAGTGTTCCCTTTAAATTGCCCACTCCAACATACTCGCCCGCAAGTAGAGGGCCGGAAGATCTCCAACCTTCAGGCTCATATTTTACTAGTGCTATAAGAGCGTTGCGACTTACCTCCTGTGATGCAGGAGTTCGTGAAATTCAGCGTAACCTGGATCAAAAAGATCTGTGTTTATGCCGGGGCCAATGTCCTGGTTGAGGACTCGATCGGGACATGGAAGGGAGAAATCGACGGCTATATGGAGATTGAGACGAGTTTCCCTCATCAGAGGAGCGACGCTGTACTCTCCCCATTGATAGCCGCGGAACGGGAATGAACGCAGAACGGTTTTTAGCCACAATTTCCATCACATTTAATTTGTCCCTTGGTGATACCGAGAACTATCGGTCGATCCGCAATGCTTGACGGTGCCCACATTTATCCACTCGCTCCTTTCACTTTTTCTGATCCACTTTTGCTCTCTCTCAACTCTCATGATTATGTATAATTTACTCTGCAATCGAGACGTCCGGGACTGCATTGTATGGAATGCGCGTGAATTTGGCGTTCAATATCAGCAACGTTGCTGGGAGCACCGACTCAACTGAGGTATTTATATCAGTGGAATGAGGTTAGGAGATCCTATTGAGCGGCCATTGCCGACTGGGCACGCAGGAGTGTGTAACTCATTAATTCCTGTGGTACTGAGCTCCACAAGAGCCCCCAGCAGAAGTTCGCGAGAATCCTGCTGAATTTCTTGCCAAGGGACTGCACATTTCTCGATGGCCGCCGGTCTACTGAAGCAAAATACCTTCGAGAATGGGAGCCTAGAAATGGGGTTTGGTGTGGCAATCTATATCCTAGGATGGGACTGTCCTTCACATCCGGTTGGAAAATGGGTGTATCACCCGTGAGAAAGAAATTGTTCAGCGTTGATCGCTGACGCGACCGTGATAATGGGTCGGATGGATATTGTGAGGTTGTTAGGGATTCGGGAGAAATTCCTGACGCCTGGGGCGGCCGGAAAAACCGGTGGAAATCTTCACCAAGGTCGAGGGATTGGCGGTATCGCTGATACCCAGACCTAGGAGTGGATGCGATGCAGCGGGGATGCCGCCAGCCCGACGCCGAGCTCCCCCGATCCCTAGGTGCCATGCAGCACCGCGTTCGGCGAGGGACACCCAAAATGTCAGGTAATCAATGAGAGTGATATCTACGTAGCTAGTCGCAGGGATGGAAAGTGTTATTCGTGTGGGATGGAGCACGTTAATCGCAGTGATGGAGTGCGCTATTTGCAGGGAAGAGTTGCGTTAGTCGCAGATGCGTTATTAGCGTGAAAGGGGAGTTCTGTTAGTCGCAGGCACTGCGTTCAGGACCCGAATAGCCGCGGCCACGTGGAGGATCTACGAGCCGTGTCTATGTATAGCCTAGCTTCGGCCAGCCGGCTAGACACGGCATCATAGGCACAGCCTGTCGACCATCTGCCAGCCGCCGGCTAGCTCGGCTAGCTGTACCCCGCGGAGTCGACCTCCCCAGACCGCTGTTGCTCGCCACCCTCTACTTACTTGCATGAGTTATTTCCTCCGTGCTGTATGACACCATTATATGGTTTACATTAAAATACATGCCCATTTCATTTCCATGCGCACATTTCATTCCAGTACAAAATGAACTGCCGGGTGTTGCCGCCATCAGCATTACAAAGCAAACCGCGGAGCTTGCACGTGCCTCAAAACTCAAGTCGAACCGTGGGAATGCCAATTGATGGAGTGATCACCGACTTCCTGTAATCTATTCAACATCCCCGACCACCTAACAAATACACAATCCATTTGAATACCCTCGAAACCATATCGGCATGTTCGGAGATCTCGAAACGGCCCCGGAGATATTTTAATTTCACTCTATACATGAAATTTCCCGTGAACCACCCGCTTTGATTGGACGCCACAGGTTTCATGGAGTCTGGACCAATCTCCACTTGAAATTCAATGTCCTCTGACTGGCTGAATACCCAATTTCCCCTGGTTTCACTCTTCTTGGCAGCAACAACCGCATGGACCACTTATTTATTTTCACCACTACTTGTCCGGTGATCAGACTCTAGAATCATATTTAAGTACTCTTCCTTCACCTAGTACCTTGTCACATTTTCCCCCTGTATTCTTCCAGTCTAGAGACAATATACAAGTGTTGCCAACCCCCAATCCTTCAGCTTATTGAGCATATACATTCACCAAGCTATCTCTTCTCCCAAAATCATCCTCCGGTCATTCCACAACCAATGCCTGCCTGAAGTACTTTTCCTCCCTGCTTAGTGCTGACTTTCTAAAAATTGTAGCGCACCCTTTGTCTCCTACGTTCTCCAAAAGCACTCCTCTCAACCACACATTCATCAGCTCCTACACAACAATCCCTGGTTCTCCATTAGACCAGAAGTCGTTCATTAACTGTGGCCTACGGAGCATATTTGTTCTAATACCTCACTCACCCGACTATCGAGACTTATGTCTCGCCTTATCGATATTTCGAGGTAAACTATTACGACGTCACAGCTGGTATATACAACGGACCTCAAATCTGATCTTTCTTGACTACTGTAATATTCTTGTATCACGTTTAAGCTTTTCCCGTCAGGAATAAGCTTTCTTTGTGCCAATCTCCCGAGTGAGCCCTAGCGAAGCCGAGGGATATTAATAACTTGCTAAAGCCTTCCCACATCATGACGAGAGGTTTAATAGCAGACCGGGAGGATATCAGAGGGTGCCTGGGATGTCGATAAGAGCTAGCCAGGGGTCCCCAAGCGGCGGTTGTGTTTAGGTGTGGCTACATCTTACCAGGTGTGTGGAGGCGGCTAGCCGGACCTAGCCATACGTCATGATCTCGGCTAGCCACACGTGTCCGGCTATATTTAGCCAGGCGCCGGCTAGTGCTGGCTAGTGGGGCCTAGTGGGGCTCTGAACGCAGTGAGGTGCGTTATTCACGTGGAGGGGATGAAGTGTGTTATTCACATGAAAGGAAGTGGAGTGCCGCTATCGTCCTCAATCGCTCCAGTCTTTTCGAGTGGATCCTGCACAGGGCTCAATCATTTTCCCCGTATCCCAATCTTTGATGTTTGACGGATACTTCATACTTGTGTGTTCCACGAAATTTAGGCGCCGATGCAACATTTGCGCGCGCTCCTGACAGCGGTCGGGCTCTGATCTTCCATCAGCTTTAAAGACAATAATCTGCTGGCTGTTTGCTGGATGAAGATGGAACTTCCTGCGTCTCCAGACACCTAATATGTTGTTGACGTCCACTGCTACTGAATCTACTGAATTGCCTATTGCGTACGTATCGTCTTCCCTGATTGTATATTGATGGTGGCGGTCTCGGATGGTCTCCATGCATCACTTCTTCTCGGAAGTGTCGTGGAAGGAATCCCGGGCGAGGCTTACCCTGAGATCTGAGACCTAGCTGTATTCCAAAATGGGGTATACGCATACAGCCAACCGTGACGCTCCCGCGATGTGCGGTCGATCATCGCTCGAATATTCGCAGGCCGTCTGGTGATCATTCGGTGGTAATCTGCACGGGCCGACTCTTGGTGGGATTCTACGTCTCCCTCTTGAACTGGGAGCAGCCGAAGAGCGGGGTTTCGATTTCATCCAGCGTTTTTCGCCCCTGCGTCACAGGCCACGCGTTCAACGCCCCACATCAACTCCGATGGTCTTATTCTTAGCCAGATAACATTACATTCGGTCCTTCTCCTGGGCGTCAATCCGTCATGATACATCGATACTTAGCAGCGACCAAAAGGCACTGGAATAGATGTCCACACCCCCCATGTCACTCGCCTTTCCAGGGAAATTGGATCGTTTCGCCTGGGATACAGCCCGCAGTGTCGTGAGCTTAGCTGCAATTTCCTGCATTCTGTAATTAATATTCATCTCGGATCAACTTATCCCTGGCAATGGACGACCCCCGTGGTGCTCGGCGAATATATATGATTATCATTTCCCTGTACGGCAGGATTAGATGGAAGATGAAAGTGGTGGCCAACGAACAACGAATAAGATAAAATTGGTGGCCAATGAGCGATGAATGTCACGCGGTCCTGTCATAAAAGAAGATGTTCCCTCCAGACATTCATCACTCAAAAATGCCTCCCCATCCCAGTGCAACACAGATTCGGTTCGACTACGTGGTCACGTGCTTAAACGCTGCACTTCCTACCATGAAAGCACTTTCAAAGGGTCTGAATACACCCTTCTCGGAGCCCATATCCAACACGATACAGTCCCTGCTGACTGCTGCTCAGGTCGATGGCCCCGATGAATCTCTCTATATTGAAGCTCACACGGTTATCATAGACAGTCAAAAAGAACAAGGACACGTGTACACAAATGCTGGAGAAAATCCACACCCTGATCTATGCTATCATTCATCTCCACCATTCATCTCCACCTCATGTCCGACACTGGGACTGACTTGCCACCGGATGTATCCTACAATCTGGGGAAATTCACTGAGAAAGTTGTTTCCTATCGACTGTTGTTGCTTCTGACCCTTGCACAGGACCCTGCACAAGATCCACACCTTTTTTGAAGCACAGCAGGAGAAAAGCAAGATTCGGCAATTCTTCCGACAAGGTGAAATGAACACCTTGTTAAAGGCCTGTGATCTGGGACTTGAGCAAGCACTTGAGTTCTTCAAGGTACATTGATAGTGAATATCATGATTCCATTTGAAACCTAACTTTTGCAGATTGACAGGATTAGCATTGTGGAGAAGGTTGCAGACATGCAGAAATATGCAGATGAAGCACACCAGAAAGTTTTGGAGTTGATTTCAGCCAATTCGGATGGACAGAGTTCTGACAGAGGCTCCTTCGTGAGTAGTTCACATCATGCAAACCCGGGAATCTCATTTTTCGGGCCGCGTAGATTAGCGGCATGTTTTCCGCGAGCATTAACAGGTTGGTTTGTCCTCAAGATTCCCGTCAAATATACCCTGATTGTTGTCCAGCTCAAGTTCACTTTCATTGTTGCCATCTGCACCCAAGATATTTCATGGGCGGGAATCTGAAGTTTCAGCTATCATCCACGCCTTTGGGGAGACCGTGCCAAGAATAGCAATCTTGGGAGCTGGGGGAATGGGAAAGACGAGCCTAGCGAGAGCTGTTGTCCATCACCCGGAAATCTGTGCCAGGTACCAACAGCATCGGGTTTTTGTGGCCTGTGACATTGTATCGAACACTGTTGAACTCGCTGCCCTTATTGGGGCACATCTAGAACTGAAGTCGGGGAAGGATCTCACCCAGCCAGTTATCCGCCATTTTGCTTGTGGCCCACCATCGTTGCTGATTTGGACAATCTGGAGACGGTCTGGGAACCAACAGAGTTGCGCGGGGAGGTTGAACAATTCTTGTCCTTGCTTACAGATATAGATGATTTGGCATTGATAGTAAGTACAGCCTCAGTACTGATATGCATTAACTAACAGGTCATAGATCACCATGCGAGGCGCAGAAAGGCCATCCAATATCCGGTGGACTCATCCTTTCCTGGCACCATTGGCACCTCTGTCACAAGAAGCTGCACGGAAAACCATCATTGATATTGTGGACGAGGGATTTTCTATTGGAGACATTGACAAAATCCTCACCCTCGTGGATCGCATGCCTCTGGCGATTGACCTCATTGCACATCTGGTGGACTATGAAGGCCTCAATAGTGTATTGAATCGGTGGGAGACGGATAGCACATCGCTCCTCTCGGAGGGCCACAACAAGGGGTCAAACTTGGACTTGTCAATCTCTCTGTCACTGCAAAGCCCTCGAGTCACATCCCTGCCACATGCCCCTCATTTGTTGAGCCTGCTGTCAATCCTTCCCGATGGGCTTTCCGAAACCGACCTTGTGCAGAGCAAGCTACCCCTAGATAATGTGCTTGCCTGCAAGGCTGCATTACTTCGAACCTCTCTGGCATACCTTGATGATCACAAACGGTTGAGGGTACTAGCACCGATCCGACAGTATATGAAAAAAATGCACGCACCTACACCGCACATTGTTCAAACCATGCTGGACCATTTTCACAAACTTATCAACATATACTCAGAATATTCTGGGACTGCTCCAGCATCTGGCATAGTAGCTCGGATAACAGTGAACTTTACAAACATCCAGCACATCCTAGGAAACCACATCCAGAATCTGCTGGTCCACCATTTAGAAGATCTCAGTGGCATGGCCAATGTGATCCACTGTATATGCGAGTTTGATAGGTTCAGCAGGCATACTCGACATGAATGGAGTCCTTTAATTCACCAAATTCCCAATATGCTGCTTCACCTTAAAGACCCAGCACTCCAGGTTTGCTTCGTGACTAGTCTGTTTGCCGGCTATCTATAGCACCATATTCCCAATGCAGACCAACTAGTGGAGCAATCTTTAGAAAGCTTTACGCAGTTTGATGATTCAGATCTGAAATGTAGGTTGAACATCACATTTTATTTGTTCCTGGATGCTGATCAAAATTGCCCTGCCCAATAGGCAGATTTTACGATAGCATATCCAGCTATTATGAGGTCAAGAAAAATGATATTCCTAGGGCCATGAACTTCCGTCAAACTGGACTGGAGTTATCAATCTCAACTGGGAATGCCCGAAGACAGTGTGACCTGCTGTGTACATTGGCATGGAGCAAGTGGCGAACTGGTGACTATGCTGAAGGGCAGGGGCATGCATATGGGGCACAGAGAGTAGCGAAAGTGTCTGCAAATGTGTACCAGGAAGCCCGGGCCCTGCGAGTTGAATCACTTTGCTGGCAATCTCTGGGGAACTACCAGCAGAGCAGCTACCTCTTTGGAAGGGCAAGAGACCTGCTCAAACTATGTGGTCTGTCTGGTGGGTTCCTGGATCATGTTATCATGACCAACCAGGCCGAGGTCCAGCGCGTGAAATCTGAATATAGCGAGGCCCATGAGATCTACACCGACCTTCTTCGCAATGTACTTGTCAAGCAAGACCCATATATGAATGCTATGACATTGATGAGCATTGTCCAGATTGATGTCGAAATTGGTACATCTTTGGATAAGGTGCAAGAGCATCTTCACAGGACAGAATCACTCCTCAGCACGGCAGGACTCCAATCTGGAATGGTTTACTGCTATGCCACCCGTGCAGCTCTTTGCTTAAGAGAATATGAGTTCCAAGCAGCCAAGAGCCTATTTCACAAGTGTGTAGCATTGACTTGGGGGAAAGATGTGGAAGCAGTCGCCTACTGTTTGGGAAAACTTGGTAATGTGAGGCAATGGGGTCCAGCAGCTCAGCCCTTATCCACTTGGACCTTCATATTCTTGGTCCACAGTCTCAAGTACAAACAGAGGCTAGAGGTCCACATGGCTTTCCAGTTCCTTGGAGATGTTTTCTTGGTGGATAACGATCCGGATACTGCAGCCAGCCTCTTCAGTGTTGCTCTAGAAGGATTTACATGGATGGATGTTCACCGCAGCAGGGCGGAATGCATGGTCTGGCTAGGTCATATCTCAAAGCAGCATGGGGACACAGTGAAAGCAGCAGAGCTGTGGCATGCAGCAATTCCGTTGTTCCAACGTTCATCACAGGCTAAACAAGTTGTGGATGTGAATAAGAGACTTGCTGGGATCGGCCTCCCAGATCAGTCCACAGTCACCGGAGGTCCAACGAACTTGAGAGGGGGGGAAAGAGCAAATCTGGTTATCGCAAATGACAACAATTCCGCTGTTTGTTCCGAGTCACTGTAATTTCGAAAAGTGTTCGCCTTTTGTCTGCCTTGCCATTGTTGTAGTATTTGACAGAAATTTGTAATTTATTGGAATTAAAATGAACTGTGATTTGATTCCCTTTTGGCGATGATGGAACGGGTTGTTGAGCGAGTCTCGTTTGTGATTATCTATGTTTTGGCCGGAACTATAGTCTCTCGGCGCTCGTAGATTCCAGGTCATATATTAAATAGTAGTGAAGGAAGGTATCGCCAGGAAGAGGGCAAGTGGTAGGCGGTGCGTCACCTTTCAAAGTGATTGTACATATTCAGAGAAATGGTGTGCATTTAAAGTTACTAGTACAGGAGTAGCCGAGTCGATTCTTCGACCTCATGTTGTCACCTGAGACCTCCCCCGAGATGACCGAGTCTGGGTGTAGCTGAACCCACCCTGGATCCATGGCCGCAGACGCTACAATGTTCTTGCAATTTCGGGCAAGTACACCGCGATTTATGCAGACCCCCTCACCCACAGAACAGCGATCTCGTGACTCGGCGTGAAAACAGGAAAACAGAAAAATAGCCGACGCATACGTCCTCTATTCCTGTGGCCACCGATATTCGGATTTACAGGGTACATATCATCCAGGTTGCGAGTCTGAGAAATGCATATGTCTCAGCCGAGATATCTGGGAAATCACCGCATTTGCGCAGTAAGCTCTGTGCAGCTGTGGACTGCTTGCAGAGAAGCTTTTGGCCATCAGGACCCTCACGAGATGCTGACCCCAAGACGGTGGAGGAAGAAAGCAAGAAATATGCGTGGTGGAGGTAGTAGTCCGTGAGACATGTATTACTTGCTTAGCAGAGATCGAATGAACACTTGTAGCGCACAATGTATAAGGGTTTTACTCCATGTTATTCATTTCCTTCAGAGAGGCACAAATAATCGAAAGAGCGGTGTCGCGTACAAGAGCGTAGCATAAATGTATCGTAGAAAGGAGCATGAGGCTAAAAATACAGAGGAGTGTGGCTTAGCGAATAGAGATGATATGCAGCGGAACAGAGATAAGAAAGGGTATGAACGTTGTCTTCGTGAGTGAAGTGGTAAAAATTTGACCGAATGCAACGGCTCAGGCTCGAGTCGAACGGGTCGGCATCTTTGGCTGAGTTTACCCGCGAATTTCATAGAGTGCCAACTTTCTGTTTGCTACCCCCTCACGCAAGTCGTTCGATCCTTGAGAAAGTGCTTTTTGAGTAGCAGTGAGTCGCAAAAACTCTGTCAAGTCTACCTCCACACGACCGGGGCTCGAGTCGAACGAGCAGCTTCTACTGATTCTTCCGCAAATTACTATGATTCGCAAACATGCCCGGGCGCTACCAGGCCTACTTTCCTGGGAAGGATATTTTACGAGTACTTATAGTAATCGTTATTTAATCAATCGACATGAGGTTTTTCAGGTCTCGGTGAAAAGTGTCCCAGCTCAAGATTGCAATGTAAAATAGGGGCTGTGCTATTGTATGTAGTGGCTGTGTTGAATGCATAATAGTGGCTGTCCGTTAAATTTGCTTCAAATTCTGTGAAAATATAGTGGCAGTGTTCATGCTTTGTAATTGGGTAGCAATCATGGGCCGCGTTCGAGTCTCGCTAGGTGTCTTTCTTTTACAATTTATTAACTTTGCCTCTCTTGGATATTCGAGCCAGTTCTTTTTGAGCGAATCATTTTAGTAATGTTTTATTCTAGATGCCTACCCAAAACTGGCCATTGTCTGGCTGTTTACCTCACGTTCTGTTTGAATAGCCGCCAAAATCTGTCGTGGACACGTGTAACTTTCTCACGGTTTATGCTTGGCTGGTTCAATTTTTTTGTGTAGTCACAGATCTCGATGTAGTCTCTAACAATTTTTATTTAATGTTACTTTATTGCAATTTGTGAAAAAAATATCCTCCACCTGAAAAAAAGAAGAATTCAGTTCAAGTTGGGCAGCGCGAGGTCGCGGGTCCGGACCGCACTGCCGACATCATTTTTACCATCAAAGCATAACCAAATAACACGCGTTTTCGTCGCGCTGGTCTTATGTGGTATATCTGACCCATCTTGGGGGGAACTTATGGGTTAGTAATGTTTCTGGAGGTTATTCAAGGGGTTTCAACATTTTTAGGAGCTAAATCAAGGACACTATCATGTAATTCCTGTATGCATGTTGAACTGTTGAATTCCTGAGGTCTCAAATGCCCTAGGATATCACTGAGGCTCTTAATTGATCTACCAGATGCTAAGTGCATCCCCATACAATTTTTGCCCTCCTATTATGTCTCCAACCACAGCAGAAGCAATTCAGCATAATTTTGTTTAAGTACATATTATAGGATAGATTCCGGTGCAGAGACATTCGGAATATACTTGAAAATATATGTCCGGTACGATAGGTGTGACCCAGAGTACTTCCCCACGAAATAGACCCAAATTTATGCATTCTTAGCTGCAGTATTCGGAAATTCAATACTTTGAGTGATTCAACTCAAAATGAACACATCCCCAAGCTATTTAAAACACTTATGTGCTATGGAAAATGATTTTAGAACATATTTGCCGCAGTTGAGTCGGCAAGCAAACAACGACGTGACTGAAAACACGCGTTATTTGGTCGTGATTTGATGGCAAAAATGATGTCGGCGACGTCGTCCAAACCCGCGACATTTTACTGGAAAACTTTTTCTTTTCTTATCTGGAGTGGACATTGTGTTTGTAATTCTAGAGGAAAAAAAAACCCCATTAAGTGCGAGTTTGCCGGGCCGTGCCGCGGCCTTCACCCCCAAGTGTTCTTGCAGAGCTCTTTAACGCAGGGAACTGAGTATAGACGTGACAGGGGCCGGACGTTCGTGAACTCGGATTGACAGCCAATCAGATTGACAACTTCATTCGTTCAGTTCATACGTAGAAACACTGCACTAATGACGCTAATAATGGAAAGAGCGGAGCAGCATACGTAGCGTGGCACATGTTGTGTATCGTAGCGCGAACAATCGTGAGGCTAAAAAGCAGATGCGCGGAACATCGGGCAAAGTGTGAGAATAAAATACTAGAGGGTCGAGAAGGGAGCAGCGGCGACGTCAAGGTCTCGCCGCCGGACTGACGGGGAGTCCGCGCACGGCCGGCAGTGTCCACGAGCGAGGCCGAGAGCGGTTCGCTGCGGCTTGGCATACGAGAGGGGAAGCGGGCGCCGCCAAGGATACGAATATCGCGCCCAAGTGGTGATTAATATCGAGCTGTGATGATGAATTAATTTCAGAGGCACGAGCACGGCCTCAGCGAACATGTCTGCGGAGCGTCGGAGCGTAGCAGGGGGGGTACGACGCAGGACACTCCCCCCGCGCTCTCTTCTCCAAATCACGCATACGCGCGTCGGATGCGCTGTCCGTTCCGCCCTGGTTCGGCGGCGGCACAGGTGCCGCTGCGAGGGTGTCAGCCACCCGGTTCTCGCTGTAGACATCACTGTGCCGGCGCCAAAAAACATCCAAAACCGAACCCAATCCAATCCAAACCCAAACCCAAACCCAAATCGGAACGAGTCCTGCGACGAGTCGCGAGTCGTGTGGCGCGACGCGAGATGCGAAATGCGCACCCGTCCAACGCGTCGCTGGATGTAACCCACTCCAGAGTCCCGAACGCAGAATCCAGAATGCAGACTGCAGACTCCGAATACAGATTGCAGACTGCAGATTCCAGATTGCAGATGGCAGAGCGCAGATTGCGGCGGGCAGAGGAATCGACATTCTACGTTGGCCCTCGAGCGCGCGGGATATCGAAGCGGGTGGGGATGGGACACACAGCACCAGAGTCACGGCCGGCGGGAGGTCGCGATTAAGTAACTTGAACGGTCGGTGTAATTACATGTGCTCCGAGTAGCCACAGAATAGACGGGACGTGACTGACAGGAGGCGGAGGCGGAGAGGATGGATACAGGATTCAGGAACGAAAGCAGAAGTTCATGTACGCCCGTCCTTCTCCCGCGTCCGTCACCTCCCAGCCTGACGCGCCTGACACGAAGCCTAAGCTTAGCGGCGGACGGCGTATCCACGCAGGCGCCATCGGACGGGAGCGGACACGCCCCGACGCGGAGCGTTGAAATCCAAATCCATGATTGGGGCACGGAGCATGTTGCCGACGAGCGCGAGGGCGTATGCCCGCGGATGAACAGCTGAGAGCACACGTCGGGCGCCGACCAGATCCAGGTGCAGATTCAGGTGCGGGAAAAGGAGAGCACATGTCGGAGGATGAAGGGGCGCACGACGAGGGGCCACGCAGGAGTACGCGGCGCCTTGCCTCGCAGGTCCTCCACGGCGCCGGTGCCGCGAACCTCCCGACGTGAGCCGAGTGATTCTCGCGATCCCGCGCTGAGCGTAGCAGGTACTGAGGTAGGATGCGCGACGGTGCCGGGGTGCTCCAGCTCCAACTCCGGGGCGCGGATGTGTACTGTCGCGGAGAAAAGGAAGGTATCTGCCCATGCCGCGCGCGAGCCCAAGTACGGCGCGACTGTGCAAATTGGAGGAGCTGCTCTATGCCACACTCCATAACCCCCCCCTACCGCGCCGGAGCTACGGTGGCGCCGAATGAGGAGGGGTGGCGTCGAAGAAGGAAGGAAGTATGTAGGAAGCGGGAGCAACGCGTGTGCGGGGGGAGTAGGTGATGCAGCGAACATGCAGCGGCAAAAAGACGGCACGAAGTACCTCCGTCAACCGCACGGGTATGACGTTGCGGCGCATAGGCTAGAGAGGGCGATTGCAGGGAGTGGGGCCGCGCCGGGCTGGGGAATTGGTGCATGTCGTGCGAAGCACTTCGCGGCGATGGCTGCGACCGATATCACACCAGAGAGCATTGGAGCGGTGACACAAGCTTAGGAGCGGGGCTAGGGGCCTCCATGGCGAGCTGAGGCGAGCATGGAGCAGCTTGCGGCGGTGAAAGGCAAGACGGAGAGTCGGATCAAAGTCGCCCGATCACTCTGTGATGCGCATCAGTCCCGACGTCCAACCTCGAGAACGTAGCCCTCGGACCTTCCGGCTTCACACAGCGCAAGTCGTTTGCCACAGTCAGCATTGTCGCTCGCGAACCCCAGGATGCTGCGTTATCCGCCACGAACGGCTCACTCCCCGCGCTCCAATCGTTATGCTCACTGATCCAAGTCGGCAGCAGACCTCGTTAAGCAAGCCGGCGAGCGGGCCAGGCTCACGAGGCAGCCGCCCGCCACGTCCTTCCCGTCTATTACGCAAATCTGGACCCCCGGCGCGCATCTCCTGCATCATGCCATGTCCCGCGTCGTGCTTTGTCTCTGGAAGCTCTCGCGCATCTCGTGCGAGCGTACGGCTTGACCACCTTCTCCCAGTATTCGGTGCACCTCTTTTGGCCGCGCACCTGGGCATGGATCGGCTTCCTCCAGGTACAAAGACAGAATGCCTGCCCTATTCACGTTCATGGACATGCATATTGATCGACACTTTCCACCGCCGGGACGCGTACGATCTTCTCGAAGATCCTGCGCTTCATCGTTCTCACTACGTTGAAGACATCTCCTCTTTTTGCTCTGCAGGACACCATTCAAGAGCGCGGCCATTCTGACACGCCCCGCGCCTTATTCATTTGGGAGCGGTCGTAGAAGGCGCTGGACGACCGTGCCGCCCGCTGAGTGCGCTGTTACCCCCTTTGTCGCAGTACAACCATCCAGTCACCCCCGACGATGTCCGACGCGAGGTTGTTCTGGACCTCCTAGTGTTCGACAAGAACCAACATATGGCCTTCTGCACCTCATGCTCTACCGCGCACAGCGGTCCGCAGTACCTCACGACCTGCAAGCTTGACAATTCTCCCGCTCGACAGTCTCATTCGTTGTATCCCGCTTGAATAACCCCTAATATCGAGTACGCGCAGGCCTCCCAGCCTTCCGGGAGTCGCATGTGTTTCCTGCGCGGACCAGCGTTGCCGGTCTAGCCCACAAATCTAACATTCGTCTTTCCCCCATAACCCCTGAACTCCGTATCCTCCGCCGACTTTAAATCTCTGGCTGCATTGAACAAATCGTGGCCCACTACTGCGTCCGTTCGCAGTCTGGAGAGCTCAAGGCGTCGGCGGGAATAGTTCCCGCCCTCCAGCCGGTGTCCGAGATATATATGTTATCGGACAATGGCCGGCGCGGCACGCATCGCATTCGTAATGTCTGACGGATTGTGGACTATCTTTTGTTCGTCGCCAACTTGCGCTGCTTCTACCCCCATGGTGCAGCTGAGCATCACCCATGCTGATTGGCCACCGCAGCGCCGCAAATCCCAGGATCGTGCCAGAATTAGCACCGTCCAAGGTCAGCTAAACACAATGGCACATTTATCAACGTGGTAGGAGGAGGCCTCACAATTTCAGGCCCTGATCCTTAAGAATCCATAGGAGCTTGGTTTAATCCGCGGCCGTTGGAACATTAATCCGGGATGAAAGCAGAGATTATTGAATCCGGATTAATTGGGCTGGGGGCTTGACAGGCGGGCGGCATTTCAGTAGCCCTAGGAGCTCTGTTTGATCCGCGGCTGTTGTGTGGCGGTGCTTGTGCAGAAGTTGAACCAGATTAAAAATCCAAGAGCTGTTTAAACAGGCCCCTAGACAAAAAGACGTTCAACACCCAGGTTCGCACCCGAGACCATGAGCTTGCCCGGAGATCAATAAATACGCACCATAAACCACTACACCAAAGAACCCATGAGTGATTTTGCTCTGGAGGAGGATCTATGGGACCAAATACACTCCGGACTTAACTTCACACTTTACACCCACAACTGTCTCAACCAAGTCTCAACCCAACAGTACTCAAGACATTGTGAACATTCAGGTTATGCTAAGGCAATCTTGAAGTGGTGCTACATTTAGGGCATTATACTTGAAATCATTCAGCCATGCCTTCCACATTGATATTGGTATATGTAATTGATGTTACATTATATTGCGATCCTGTCTAATATGAGTCGGCTGCCATGTCAATTGTCAAGTATTTCTCCATTCCTATGTAATGAGGAAGGATTACAGAATTTGAAGACACCAGTCAAATGTACACTCCACAAGGTTTCAGCAATGATCAGGTGAAATGGATTCACCAATGTCAGGATGAATCGGGCAGTGTCGGGATCCAACAAGGATTAATCATGATTCAACAAGGATTAATAAGGATTCAACAAGGATTAATAAGGATTAACAAGGATTAATCAGGATTGAACAAGGATTAAACATGGACTTCATGGATGATTAAAAGGGACACCATCTTTGAAAAAATACACTGAAGATGACAAAGCACTTGTTGGATTGATATATCAGACTTCAATTGCTTATGGTGGGTGTTCTCAGTGGTCAACCAGGCCACGCAGGACTGTGGCTATGCCAAAATAACTTCAGTGTCAAGGTGTCTTGCATCCAAGTTGACTTAGAGAAAATTGGACACCGGCCCAGGCTTGTGGATGACTATTAGTGCTAATACTCGGCAGTGCGTCATGCTACTTTGGGGCAGTGGTTAATGCTCGCACTACTTTGTCATATGCGGTCTTACCGCGCTGGGTTCGAATCATGTCAATGGAAGATTTTTTGGGCTATAATTTGTGCTCAATAAATCAATGAACTGTGTGATTAAACTTTGGATTAAACGCCTATGACCGCATTCATCCGGATTTGATAATCTCTGCTTTAATCCCGGATTAACGTCTCAACGCTCCATGATTAAGCAAAGCTCCTAGGGTTGCTGGATCCTTTCCTTCTTACTCCGGCGCAGTCATTCGTCAGACACTCGAATGCCCTGCCCTCGCGGATCGCCTTAATGATATATTTTGCGATCCTGTGGTAACCCGAACTATCTTTGGGTCATTACCCGGATATTTTAATGTTTTCATCAACCTCCCGCACTACCCTCATCAGCGACCACCGCTCAAAATATCCCAGGATCATTCCGGAATTAGCACGCTCCAAGTACTCTAGTGGAATGTATCCCCTGGAGCTTGGTGCTAGTCTGTCCCTCAATTTCAGCTCCCTTCCTCCCCCCCTTTCCCCGCGACAGCAGGATGCGGCCGGCGCACTCATTCATCAAACACCTATTCTCGTACATCGACTTCTCCCGAACACGATCCAACGACTTCTTCCGAACACGATCCAACGACTTCTTCCGAACACGATCCAACTGACATCAATCCATCGTTGCAACTCGTCATGGCTGCGCTTTAAAAACACCTCGGGACACTGATACAGACCCTCACCTCATCCCACCATGCTTCCCTTCCCCCGCCTGTCTAGAGCAATCGTATCGTATCGACTGGGATACAGCGCACAGCATCGTGAGCCTACTTGTGATTTCCTGCATTCTGTAATTCATCTCGAATGAGCTTACCCGGGGCGGTGGACGACCCCCGTGGTGCTCGGCGCCTTTGTCTTGCTGGCCGCCGCTCTCGCTGCCATCAACGGTACATATTCCGTATTCCCGCCGGCCGCTGCATATAGCGAATCGCTTCACAGTACCGCTGTCTGCCTACGACATTGATCAAGAATCTACGTTCCGCCCAAACGACACTCTTCCTCCGCTGCCTTTCAGCAGCCTGATTCCAGATATCTTGCAACATCCGGCAGGGGACTTCAGCCCCCAGATTCTGACTGTCGGGGATACACTCCAGCTCAACAATTCTGTTTTCGAGTTTACTATTACGGCGGCATTCAACGAGCTTGACAATACTCAGCCGGTCCCATCGTTCTCCTACTACAATAATCCATTTTCTAGTGGTTGTGACATTGTGAGGGCGTATTTTCCCCTGCGGTATATGTCGGGGCTAATGTGCTCCTAGACGAACATGACCTTTACTCTTGCTCAAGACACAGGTCTGACGGTGAGACGGCTGGCCCCATTCGATGACCATTTGGCATCAACGAACCGGACTCACAGATGGCCGTGGCGGTGACCTGTCATATCCCAACTTTGTTCACCTTGGAATGGAGTGTGACTCTCGACGTAGACGCACTTTTAGCCTCTCCCAAGTTAAATCCCGCACAAGATAATTTCGACCTGCTCGCACTGGACTTGGTAAGAATACCGACATTCACAGCTCACTGCGACGGGATTGACATGATGTATTTCCTCAGGAAGATAAGATTGGTCCGGTTCCGGGTGAAAACGGAACATCAATCACTGACATTGATGTCACCGTCGAGCCGTGCTGCAATTGCGTTGCCGAGCCGTCCCAAGCTGCGGAAGCATCTATGGATCAAGATGGAGCGACTTTACTCCCAACCCACCCACTATGCAGCTCTCTTCCAGCCCGTTTCATGGTAACAGGAGGGACCGTTATATGGAATTCTTCCGGGCACTTGGGCGCGGGCTTCCCAGACGTGAGCAACACCGACATTTTCAGCAACCCGTTCCTGTCATATGCGCCCCCGGATGTACCCTGGGCGGCATGGAACACCCTGCTTCTGAACACCTTCCAATCCCTTTATCATCTTGTTCGCATGGAGCTTGGAGTCATCCTGGAAAATCAGATCTACGCGTCTCCAGAAATGTACAATCCAAGTATCTCTGCCAGTTCCCTTACATATTTTGCCAACATCTCCTGCCTCTCCACCACCAATGCGACCTTGATGGGTGACTGGAGGGACACCGTGCGTTTTTTCAACGAGACTGATCGGGTCCCCGTCATGCCGTATCTCCGCTCCGTTCCCCGGCTGAAACCCTTGGGCTCGGCCATCACCAGTGTCTTCGTCTCGACGTTCACCATGCTGTCCGTGGCTTGGACCATATTCAGCCTCATTGCGGGAGTCGTCGCTGCGTCCCATGCCAGTACATTGTAGATTTATTGTTTGCTTGCGGCCTTCAGCTCTAGGCAGATAAAGCAGCCTGTAAAGACAATAAGGCTACTATGAGCCCGGGCGTAGACATGCACCGGGACGTGGAGGGCCAACAGCGGTCGATGCAAGGTTTGTCGCGATTTTCCCCTGCGAATTCAACATTTGACTCCATCTCAGAGTGGGACACCAGCGAAGCTAGCCTCTTTGTTTCGGAAGACAAGCGCATGACCCTGGTGGAAACATTACTACAGCGCCTGGGTACTGTTGAGAAAAACAGTGCTGCAATCGGGGCGTCGTGCGGAGGGTTGGCGGGCGGGGCATCACGCGGAGGGTCGGCAAGCAGGGCATTGCGTGGAGGGTCGACAGGTGGGGCATCGCATGGAGGGCCGACGGGCGGGATATCGTGCAGAAGGTCGTCGTGTGGAGGGTCGACGCCGACAGGTAGGGCATTCAGTGTGCCCCCAAAATGCTGCTGGGTGGCCCAAAGATAGGAGGCTGAGGGTGCAGTGCGGAGGAGCCCAAGGGGGAGCAGGATCGGACAGGGGAGGGCGTGTCGAGCTCGGGGTTGTCGTCATAGGGGGTGCCTCACCGTCGTTGTCGTTGTCCTCCTCCTCCTCCTCCTCCTCCTCATCCTCGTGATCCCTCTCGACGGACGGTGGGTGCTGCTGACCTCCTCATCCTCGTCGTCCTCCTGGTCACTCTCCTTCGTGTTGTCCCCATTGTCGTTGAAGGGACATCGGGTAGAGGGGTTGGGATGTTTGGCCATCACAGTCATATGCAGATAGACACGTTTTTTGGCCCCTCGAGGGGGACCACACTTCATCGTGTTGCTCGGGCTTGGGGCGAGTGCACTCTCCCCCTCCAAGTCGTTCTGCAACTTGGAGGGCGAAGTTACGCCGCTGGCCACATCGGATTTGCGACGCGGCCTGGATTGAGGAGACTTGTGTCCGACTGGCGATGCGGGTGGGACTGCGGGGGACCATCCGCAGACTTGTTTTGAAGAGACCGCCGCAGGCCATTTGGGGAGGCAGGCGCTGATTGAGTCGATTTGGCAGAGGGAGAGTCGGGGTGGTTGCCATTGCCATTGCCATCCTTGGCATCTGCGGCAGCTGTGCAGGCGTTATAGCACGCTGATTGTGTGGCGGTCGAGTTGGACATTCAACTGGTCCCTGGGGTGAGCCTTCCTTGCAAAGAGACGCACTATTCACTTACCTTGGGGGTTTTTAGGCTTGGTGTTGCAGGTTGTGGAAATTGTGGGATTTGTGGTAGTTGTGGAAGAAGATGGTTTGTTGATAAGAAACGTGACCTGATCAGTCGTCATTATCCACCATTTCCACACCTTTCTCTCATTTCCACGATTTCCACTGGGACACTTAGAGCATTTCTGCATTTTCCACAATTTCCACTCAAGATATTGTACATTTATGTGAGATATACAAAGAGGGAAGGACACCCGTGAAATACAATAGCCAAAAAAAACATGCGCCTTACTCAATGAACGCGCCGTCCTCGAAGGATCCCCACAACCGCGCATCCTCGTCCTTCGCGTCCTCCTCCTCCAAGGCGGCGAGCTGACGCAGGCTAGCATGCAACTGCTGAGCAAGGTCATACCTCGATGACGCGGTTTCGTAGCGGTCGGGGGTTGGGCCCAAAGCCTCCACTTGGGCAGCGCACGCTCTGCAGCTGCGAACTCTTGGCCAGGGAGATGCTGTGGCCAGCGCGACATGGGGCATGACGGGCGTCGGTAGTGGTGAAGAGGTGGCGTCGCCTGTAGACGAATAAAGATTGCTGTACTCTGCCAGTGCAGGGTTCAGGGCACTATGCACGCGCCGCTTCCACAGACGGTGTAGTGCAGCGCATGCACGGCCTCCAGCCGCGCTTTGAACGGGTCCGAGGGTGGGGCTGCAGGTGGAGGAGTAGTGGTGTGAGGAGCCGGCGCAGGACTCAGGGGAGTAGCCAAGGCGGTTGCCGTGGATGGCGCAGGGCTTCTTCACACAACAGTCGGCGTGGTGGGGGTCAGACTGATGACGGCGATTTGCTGGGGGTTTCCGGCTCAGGTTGTCCTTGGGTGGAGCGCGGTGCAGGCGAGGGAGGCGAAGGTTGCGATCGCCTTGATCTTTCGGGGTTGGCCGGGTGGTCATGCTCGCCAGCGCCACAGCCCGCATGCCATCCGGGGAGGCACGCATCGTAGGAGTAAAAGCGAACGCCCCCACCACGGGGGACGCTCTCGGCCACTCTCTGGGCGCTGCTCCTGATCGCCAAGTGAGCAAGTAAAAAAAAGGGACTTGGCGTATCACACACCAGGAGGGGTACACACCAGGCCCAGGTGCCTTGGCCTGAGGACTCGTCACGAGATAGAACACCTGCGTCGAATGCGTGGGAGGTCAGGATCGTTGTGGAATGGGGGGGTGCAGTAATACGGAGTGAGATTCATGGTGTAAAGGAGACAAAGATCAACATCACAGATCTGTTTCCCTCATTTCCACCCAAATTATTGTGTCAAAACTCATATTTCCACCATTTCCATTGCTAAGTAGCATAAGAAAATAATTCTTCAGTGGTAACGGTACCTCACAGAGCTGTCGTCAAACTCAAACCGAGTGCACCCTGCTTCTCCCTCAAACCGTGCATCTGCAACCCTGCGTTCCAGGTCCTGCTGCTTCTTTTGTTTATACACTGCCCAGTCCACTTCATAATCCCGAGGCTGGCTGGGCGCCGTCTGCCCCGTTTGATGACAACGTTGGTCCGTGGCTTCCATGCGATGGACACGCTGCTTCCAGTGTAGATATTAGCCTTTCCTACGGGTACATAGGGTTCAATACATAACATTTGGATGATTGCACAGGACTTACTTGACTCGGTATGCAGCCTTCGTCCTACGGGTGTCCTCCAAATGCACTTGATATGCCTGGGAGTCTTGCTTAATCTTGCTTCGGTGTCTAGAGCACACGGGTGTTAGTATAATGTAAGGTTTAATAGTAATTAGGGAGAAATGACGTTGCCATTTGGATTCGTGCTTTCTCAGCGAGCACGTCCTTATTCCTGGCGGGAATGAACATGAGGGGCAAGGACAAGGTGTATATAACTCACTTGTCATGATATTCGGCACAGTGTGGTGCTGGTCAAGAACTAAGATGTGTATAGACAAACAAGAGTCAATCAGGTCCGTTTGGTGTTCCGACCAAAAGTATACTGTACAAAATCGTCAAAAATACAGATTTTAATCTGGGGGTAGGTTCAGGTCTTAAAGCAACATCTGCCTCTTCAGATTTTTTTTTCGGGGATTGGTTGTAGAGGGATGAGATTTATTTGGGGGCCATCAGTGAAAGATGTTCACGATCATGGCAAAAGATGTTCGCGATCACGCATTTTGGCCTAGATTTCACCAAGTTAACAGGTGGAAATCATGGAATCCACCGTGTTTCGCATGGAAATAGTGGAATATGCGTGGAAATAGTGGAATCTTATTTTCATCTTCGATCACTTTCAAGAGGAAACCCGTAGAATTCGTGGAAAGATGGTACAAAAAAGCACTACAAGATGAATGAAAACATGCACTACTTCATCGCCTGAAGCTCAGCGAGCGTGGAGAGTAGACCAATGCCCTCCGTTGCCCTCTGCTTGCCCAGGGCAATCTCCTCCTCCTGCTCCTTCTTGGTGAGTGTCGCCAAATACGCCTCCTCCAATTGGAATCTGTGCTCAATCCAGCGGAAGATCCCCCCGGCGGTGTACTGCGTGAAGGAGTACCGGCGTTCACCATCCGCGATGGGGATGTTCGAGTGGAAGATTGCGGCACTGGGTATCAGGATGGTCGTCCCGGGAGGGAATTCGATGATTGACTTGCAATCCCACAGAATGAGGTGCCCGCCCTTCTTGTAGTTAAACTTTCCGAGCGCAGTAATGGCGCACCACCCAAAGACGAGGTTGGTGAAGTCGCGGTGGCCGAGGGTGCAGGTCATGGGTCCGAGATTGAAGGTGACGGCACACCTGATGCCGTTGAGGAAGGGGCGATGAAGATTGGGGTGGTGGTGGTAGAAAAGCTTCATATAATCTACATAGAAGTCAAATAGGTTGGGCGCCCATGTTGCCAAGAGGCCTGGGGTTGCTGTCAGAGGGAAACGAGGAGCCAACAGCCCACGCACCTGTTGCAAAGCCTGCATATGTAATGAATGCAAGGTTGCTGAGTAAGGCGACAAGGACCGCCGTGTTGACCATGCCGTTAACAAGGGCCCCAGGGCGGACCTGCCCGCCTCCCATGGAGTCGCCGGTGCTGAGATTGGCCCAGTTCCCATGACGATGGCGCTGGCGCTCTTCAGAGATGGAGCAGTTCGCCCTCGCTTCCTCCATCGCTTCGACGGCGGGGTCATGGACTCGCTCCATGAAATCAGCTTCGGGGGGGCGGTCTCCGAACACACCGCAGACAGTGCCGATCCGGTGATGATTGGTCGACTCCCGCTATGAGGGAGTGAGTCAGTATATGGATACAATGAAGGCTGTTGCGCACCTAGCCACATATTCCACCAGGTGGAAACCGTGGAAGATTGCTGCTGGCCCAAAGAAATCCGGAAGGAGGTGCGTTGGTGAATAACCCCCTCCTGCGCATGGGCTGCGCACTCCTCTGGGGACACGCCGTCATCTCGAAGACCAACCCAGCCCGTCGAGGCAATCCAGACTTTGCGAAGGTGGAACTTGCCGGCGATGCTGGGAGCTTTGGAAGTGTAGTGGTGGGAGTGTCGAGGAGGGCTGACGAAGAGGACATCTGTCCTGGCTTTGGCAAGCTCGCGAATGGCATCCTTGTTCTGAGGTGTCTGCTTGGGGTGGCGGCGTGGGGTTCGTGTGGGGGAGGTGGTGGTGACAGGATCGGGCTCCAACAGCCAAGGGGAGTGCACAAGGGCGGCGACACAGGCTGGGCCGCTATCGAGCTCCCAAGGTCTTCATCTTGAGGGCCGTGGACCTGCGCAGCAGCAATGGCATCAGCAATGGAGAAGGTGGAAGTGGTGGTGACGGGGTCAATCCAGGGAGAAAACGGCCGGCCAGATCTGGTCTGGCTCACAGATTGATCAGTTCACGAAGGGTGGACAAGGACGTGCAACGTACCAAACGGAAGTTCAGGGCGTCCTCATCGCAAGGAACTCCGTGAAGGCTGAGACGAAAAGAATGAGCAAGAGTGGCAATCAACGAACCCTAACCCCATTATGTATCCGGATCGGGCCAACAGGTGGAAATGGTGAAGAGGAGACTCTGGCCTGAAGCTTACCTGGGAGCTTAATTGAAGGCCGCATAGCGGCGTAGGGCGTCGAGAATGATAGCAGAGAGAACGGGGTCGATGTGGCGCTCACAATCCTTCTTTTACGTCTGCTTTACATATCCTTCCACCATTTTCACCAGCGACATTCCATGGTTTCCACAGACGAGCTTTATGGAATCAACCAACCTGTTACGGCAGCAGCGATCACGCTCTGTTGATTCTTTCTCCTCTCACTGCCATGCCCGCTGCTGCCCGTCCCACTCGCATCAAGAAGCCTCGAGGAAGCCACGGTGTACGAGTGCCGGTTGGTGTGGTTCAAGCCGATGGCAGTGTCCGATCTGAGCTGCGTGATTTTATGCCGAGGAAACGTGAAGAGCTGGCCTCATCCAGCACGCAAGAGTCTCTGGACCGTACCACCGGGCTGGATTCTGACCGTCGCGGAAGTTGGAGAAGATGCGCGATATTGCCGACGATTCGACGGACAGCTCCGACAATGAGCCTCAAGATGTGTTCACTTACAACGATGTGCTGGACGGCAATGTCCGCATTGAGATCAGCCATGCCGGTGGTGAACTGGACGATCTTCAAGACAATCTGAACCAGGAGCTTAACGGAAAGAAGCAGCAGTGCGTACAGCGTGCATATGTAACCGTATTTTATTGACCAGATCTTTCAGGAGGCGTCGGGATACGCGTAAACGTTGGGACACAGTCGATAGACGTGTTTTGGGATTCCGCGGCCAAATGTGCGCCATGACTGATGCCTATATAAAGTGGGAGGCGACTCAGGGAGCGTTTGGGATGGAAGGAGCGCTAGAGCCAGTGGTCGATCCGGAGGACGTAGAAAGGGAATACAGGGTTGAGGTGATCAATGTCTTTGGTGTGTCCCACTGTCTCTTCTGTTTTGCCGTTCCGTATACTGAGCACATTTTCTGGTCAGGTACCTATACAGTGGATGTACGATGGTTCAGTCAGACGAATTTACCACGTCCTGCCTCCTTAGGCAGGGCTTGATTCCCTGTGCGCCTTGGAAGCCAACACTCGCAATTGCAGCAAGGGTCCTCGAGCTTTACTGTGTCGCACGCTTGCGCTGCCCCAACCTCAGTGTCCAAAGCTGGGTCAAGACACTGTCCGATGTCCAAGCTCGGGCATTCAAACCCTACCAAGTACAGCAGTTCACAATCTGCTTTGATCTGTACCTTGAGATCCTCCAGAACGTGGATGCACAGGTGAAGAAGGCTCTGGACGTGATGGCCAGACTGGCGGTGAAGAATTGCTGCCCTGCATGCACCTACAAGCTTGAAGGGGAGGACAAGCTGATATTCGAGATGCTGGCAACCTGCGATGGGAACGATTCCCTCAAGCGGGTTCTGAGAAAGGAGCAGGGGGTGTTTGACGATAATGGTGTCCCCAAGAGGAGGAGCTGAGAGACCTGATCCTCGGACGGCAGGCGCGGGCGGTGACTATTACTTGACGCGGGAGAGGGTGAACAGGTGGTCGAAGGAGATGCTGGCTCAGCAGGCCCAGGTCCCTGTACGTTCCTTTTCAATCAGAATATATCATATTGATTCTGATCCATTGCAGAGGAGCGACGATCAAGAGGAGGACGGCCAGTGTCAAGAGCGGTGGAAGAACATGTCGGAGGAGATCACAGCCCGCATGTGGGGCATCTTCGACGAGACGGGCATATTTCTGTCCCTTTGCCGCCATGGTTTCGTCCTTCTCATTGCCGATATGGTCAAGAGTGGGGAACTGTGAGTGGTGGAAGCCGTGGAATCCATGGAACAGGTGGAAATGGGAGCGCTAACTTGTCGTTTTATAGGGCCAAATACGGTCTGGCAATTTCGGACGCCCTGATGGACGCCTTTGGAGAGGACACTGGCTTGGGCTACGACATCGGCTGCGGCTTTTAGACCACCATCAAGAACTCGCCACTGGGACCAAAGGCCAAAAGGCTCAACTTCCGGATGTTGGTTGGCTCCTTCCATGGCCACACCCACAATCGAATGTGCCAGCTACGATATCTCGCGACCTATGTCTTGGGGCTCGGGATTGAGGATCTTGAAGGGTGTGAAAGGTACTTCTCCCGCTCAAATGCATTGGCCCGGATCTGCCGGTATGCCAGTGTGTACCTTCGGAAGCAGGCTATTGCAACCTACGCTGCCCATGTGGACACCTTTGAGACGTACACCAATTTGAGTCAGTCAGATCCCTTGTTGTTTCCTTTTGCATTGTGTTGAGTCACCCACCCAGGCACGTTTCTGGTCAAAAACTACGAGCAATCACTGGCCATTCTGGAGACTGAGACGTCTCTACACTTTGCGATGGCCCAGGCAGGCATCAGTGGGAAGGACGAGTTTGTGAGGCGGCTGGAGGAGGAAAGGACCTATCTCCGGGGCCTTTCCAAGGAGCCGGAGGCAGAGACACAGCAGATGGACTATTACCAGCGCCTCGTGAATCTGGAGGCTCGAAAGTGAGTGATTCAGATGGATTCTCTTCAAGTACTGATTATTCTTGCTCTTACTTCCACCATTTCCACTTCGACCGTTTCACCTTGATTCTTGCACCCAAATCCACCATTTCCACGGCGCTGACTTCCACTTCCATGCTACACCATCCACCATTTCCACGACGGCAGAGAGAAGTTTGATGAGGTCTTTGGGGGGGCTCCAAAGCAAATGGTGTAGCAAAGAGACACGCGGGGAGAACTATGACAAGGCGCACAACGCGGTCCAGGAGATGGAGCAGACACTTCAGATTGAGACTCGATGGACAGCAGATGGGCCTGAATGGAACACTGCGGGTTGCTGGTGGTGACTAGACGGTACCGGCTGTGCGTCAACAAGCTGGAAGACCTGGTGTTGAAGAGGCTGTTCGAGCTGACCAAAATGAACATGTCCCAGACAGGTGAGTGCCTTTTGGTTATATTTCTTCAGCAGATCTGAGAGCCGTGATGGTGCAGGATACAAACTTCGGAAGCATATTGCCAAGGCCCTTCAAGTACGATCCAAGACAATCCGGGCAGCCCTTGCTCGCTACAACCTCGCTGCTGGCTCACTTACACCAAAACACCGGAAACTGACCTGGGCCGAGGTCGTGGAATACGCCTTCCTATCCGACTTTGACATTCTCCGGGATCCCACGGGCAACGCCGCCTTGCGAGACTGGGCAACCCAAGGTGGAAGGCAGCTGATGGACAGCTTCTTCAGGATTGAGCGGGCAAAGGAGGAAATCCCTCGGTTGAACATAGAGATCCGCCGCCTCATCACGTACATTCGTGATGAGAGAATCTGTCTCCTTGCAAAGGAGGCTGAGATTATCCAGACAGACCCGCACCTGGCTCACTTCATCCGGAAGTATCGCAATCAGAGAGGATAGTTCGACGACAACCATATGGCGCGGCTCAGGTCGATGAAGAAGAAGCTGGGCAGCAGCTATACCGGGACGCTGGAGCCAGGGGTCAGGCGGGCAGAGGCCGCGGAATGCGACGTGGAGGAAGAGATGGATGTGGATTCTGATGTCGACAAGGCAGAGGCAGCAGCGGTTGAGGCGGAGATTGCACGAGGACGGGCAATGGAGTTGAATGGGCAGGTCGAGGAGGAGTGGGAGGATGTGGACAGCAACGAGGATGATGAGGGGGAGGTGGTTGAGGGAGAGACCCTCGCGGAGATGGCTGAGCAGGTGTTCACCATTGCCACTGATGCCTAGGAGGGAGAAGATGATAGTTAGACATGTATGATACAAATGGGATCTGTTTTCTTGATGCCTGGAAATGGTGGAAAGCTGGGAAAACCATGAGATTGATCAAGGCATCTGCGGAAATGGTGGAAATATAGCAGAGTCATGAATGTTACTGACTCTTAAAGAATGATGCGTGGAAATGGTGGGAGATTACACGGGTCACAAGCTTTTACTGACCCGCAAAAAATAAGCTGTGGAAATGGTGGGAGATTACGAGAGTCACAAACTTTTACTGACTGGCGAAAAGAGACTGGTGGAAATGGTGGGAGGTTAAGTGGGTCACAAAACTTTACTGACTTGCAGAAAGTGATGCGTGGAAATGGTGGAGGCTAAAAGAGTCACAAAACTTTACTGACTTGCGGAAAGTGATGCATGGAAATGGTGGAGGTTAAAAGAGTCACAAAACCACACTGACCCACTGAAAATATGTTGAATGGAAACCGTGGAATTAAGGGAGTCACAAATTTACTGGCTACTTTAACAACCCTTACCGCCCCCTTAAAAGGCTTCAAACCCTTGTGGAAACGGTGTAAAACACCAAAATTCCCTCCGCTACGTGGATTACCGGTGGGAATGGTGGAAAAGGAGGGGTGGAACCTGGAGAATTGGTGGAAGGTGAGAACCGCCTCCACTTTGAGAGACTATATAGACAATCTAGTCTCTCAACTTTGAGGGGTTAGTTGGTATTATCAGGTGGAGGGTCGAAGGGAGCAGCGGCAATGTCAAGATCTCGCCGCCGGACTGATGGGGAGCCCGCCGCGGCTGGCGCGTCCACGAGCGAGGCCGAGAGCGGCTCGCTGTGGCTTGGCATACGAGAGGGGAAGCGGGCGCCGCCAGGGATACAAATATCGCGCCCAAGCGGTGATTAATATCGAGCTTAATTTCAGAGGCACGAGCACGGCCTCAGCAACATGTCTGTGGAGCGTCGGAGCGTAGCAGGGAGGGTACGACGCCGGACACTCCCCCCGCGCTCCCTTCTCCAAATCACGCGTACGCGCGTCGGATGCGCTGTCCGTTCCGCCCTGGTTCGGCGGCGGCACAGGTGCCGCTGCGAGGGTGTCAGCCACCCGGTTCTCGCTATAGACATCACTGTGCCGGCGCCAAAAAACATCCAAAACCGAACCCAATCCAATCCAAACCCAAAGCCAAATCCAAATCGGAACGAGTCCTGCGACGAGTCGCGAGTCGTGAGATGCAAAATGCGCACCCGTCCAACGCGTCGCTGGATGTAACCCACTCCAGAGTCCCGAACGCAGAGTCCAGAATGCAGACTGCAGACTCCGAATGCAGATTGCAGACTCCAGATTCCAGACTGCAGACTGCAGATTCCAGACTGCAGATTCCAGATTCACTGCGTTCAACGGCCCCCTAGCCGAGCCCACGTGGAGTTTCGGCGATCTGCGTGGAGGTCTAAGCGAGCTGATGGCTAGGCGCCTCCACACGGCAACATAGCCATCGGCCGCGGAGCTTCGGCGAGCTCATGGCTTGGTCGCTTAGCCGCACCCGCTCTCCGCACCTGCCCACACCTCGCCACACCCGCCGCTAGATGACTGCACACCGCCCACTGCTCCCACTCAATCCTGGCTTCCATAAGTCTCACCTTTCGCGCTGCCTGCTCTACGTACACTGCTGTGATAGGAATACATCCAATGTTAAGCTTTGCTCGCCGATCTCCGTTTTGGTGGCACAGGAAGAAATGATGGCATCAAGATGTCAATAATATTGTTGGCAGACAACTATGAGACAAGTAGAAGGTAGGGAGAGGGCAAATAGAGCTCTGGGATGGTAGACACAGGCCAGGTTCCGGCGAGGTGGGTGGAGGTGGGTGTAGGTGGGCGTAGGTAGGGAGCTGTGTGGAGGCGCCTCCACGCGTGTGATTGATGTGACGTAGCCGAACAGGTGTGGCTATGTTCGGCTAGGCCCGGCTGATGCTACCTGGGCCCTGAACGCAGTGATTGCAGACCGCAGATTCCAGATTGCAGACTGCCGATTCCAGATTCCAGATGGCAGAGCGCAGATTGCGGCGGGCAGAGGAATCAACATTCTACGTTGGCTCGCGAGCGCACGGGATATCGAAGCGGGTGGGGCTGGGACACACAGCACTAGAGTCACGGCCGGCAGGAGATCGCGATTAAGTAACTTGAACGGTCGGTGTAATTACATGTGCTCCGAGTAGCCACAGAATAGACGGGACGGGACTGACAGGAGGCGGAGGCGGAGAGGGTGGATACAGGATTCAGGAACGAAAGCAGAAGTCCATGTACGCCCGTCCTTCTCCCGCGTCCGTCACCTCCCAGCCTGACACGCCTGACACGAAGCCTAAGCTTAGCGGCGGACGGCGTATCCACGCAGGCGCCATCGGACGGGCGCGGACACGCCCCGACGCGGAGCGTTGAAATCCAAATCCATGATTGGGGCACGGAGCATGTTGCCGACGAGCGCGAGGAGGGCGCATGCCCGCGGATGAACGCTGAGAGCACACGTCGGCGCCGACCAGATCCAGGTGCAGATTCAGGTGCGGGCAAAGGAGAGCACATGTCGGAGGATGAAGGGGCGCACGACGAGGGGCCACGCAGGAGTACGCGGCGCCTCGCCTCGCAGGTCCTCCACGGCGCCGGTGCCGCGAACCTCCCGATGTGAGCGGAGTGATTCTCGTACGCGATCCCGCGCTGAGCCAGCAGGTACTGAGGTAGGATGCGCGACGGTGCCGGGGTGCTCCAGCTCCAACTCCGGGGCGCGGATGTGTACTGTCGCGGAGAAAAGGAAGGTATCTGCCCATGCCGCGCGCGAGCCCAAGTACGGTGCGACGGTGAAAATTGGAGGAGCTGCTCCGTGCTACACTCCATAATCCCCCCTGCCGCGCCGGAGCTGCGGTAGCGCCGAATGAGGAGAGGTGGCGTCGGAGAAGGAAGGAAGTATGTAGGAAGCGGGAGAAACGCGTGTGCGGGTGGAGTAGGCGATACAGCGGAGACGGAGTGGCAAAAAAGACGGCACGAAGTACCTCCGCCAACCGCACGGGCACGACGTCGTGGCACACAGGCCAGAGAGGGCGATTGCAGGGAGTGGGGCCGCGCCAGGCTGGGGAATTGGCGCACGTCGTGCGAAGCACTTCGAAGATAGTGGCGCAGGAGAGATCGCGTGAAGCTTGGGCGGAGAATGCCGCAGATCGCGCCTCGCGGGACTGCGCCGTTCGCCATGGGACGGGGTGCCACGACATCGCAGGTCAAAGGACGCAAAGAATGTAAAGAACGCGAGCAATGCGCGTTCCTGCGGTTGCTGCCCGGAGTCGATCTGCGCTACTGCGCGGCGTCTGTGTGGCGCAGTCAGAGGGGATTTCAGCGGCTGGAAAACAGACGCACTGCCAGCAGCCGCGCGAAGTGTGGGGTATAGCAGGGAGGCCTCGATTCTTGAATGGTTGCAATCGAGGAGGAACGGGTGCCTAGATCACACCAGAGAGCGCGGCGCTATGCACGGCGTCGGAGATGGTGCGAAGAGCTAGGTGTCTCCATGGCGTCTGGGTGAAACCAAGAGGGAGCTCGTCGGATCAAAGTCGTACGATCACTGCGCATCAGAGCTTGTACGGCCCGGACTATACGACGTCCGCGCCCACATGCATCCAGACCTGAGGCACACATCCTTCGCGTCTATTACGCAAATCTGGACCTCCGGCTCCCAGATCCAACCGATCCGGATGCGGACAACGGCACAAAGGAATCGGGCTCACGGGCTCGGCGCTGCCCGCAGGGACGCGTACGATCTCCGCGAAGAACCTCCCGGGCTCCGCATCATTCTCACTGCGGTCTGGAAACATCTCCAAACTGCTCTTTTGTTCCTAGGTGGGCCTTGTACATGCCAAATCTCCAAATGCCTGGTTCGCATTTTCATTTCTTTCACGGATCGTGGCTGCTCGAGTATCCTTCGTGCGTTGCCGACCTAGGCTAGTCTACTTGCGATGGGTAATTCAATAGCTCGGCTCGGCAGCTCAAGGAAGACATGCGGGAACCAAATCGATTTGACGCAGCCCCACACCGCGTTCTCCCCCGAGTCTGCAAATTTCGAGAACACCTCCGCATCCCCGATTCTACGATCGTTCTTAGATCCGATGCAGCCTCGTCCTCGTCGCTCGGGTGTTCTTCGCGCGCTTAAAGCTACTGATCTCCCGATTCTCTGCGTCCGCCAAATGAAGCTGCTACACACCTCACTTTCCAAATTCCTGGGAACAACATGAGACACACGCCTCCCCAACACGCTGGTCCTTTCCCCCGCTTCAACGAATCGGGGCCACGAAAGCCGCTCCACCCATTACTCCCAGACCAACGTGTCTCTAACCCTAATATGCATGTTCACCATTTGCAACTCGGTGTCTGATTTTGCATACTTACTCGGACAGCCTGTAGCTCTTCCGGGATCAAGCGTGCGTGTCCATGCGCCGTTAATATGTCTCCCAGTCCGCTCCTTTCCTGGATCTCGTCTTCAATTAATATTGACACGACGGGTCCGTCTGCGAACATCAATGGCTTCGGGGCTTCGATTAGCCGGTCGCCACGAGAAACGGGGTGCGCACACTGGTACTACCACCCATCACACCGCGCTCACCGCCAAGACGCGCAGGTCGTCTGGAGACTCGCATGATAATCTGAGCGATGCAACAATCGGAAATCCGCATTGCCTCCCGGGTCTTCTTCTGGATCACATCTCTTTTGTTTTCATCTCGACTGCCGGATCCCATCCTGTGGCGTATGCTTGGCAGCGACCCTGAGATGAATGTGCACGGCCGGGATAGTCAGCACACTTTCTCTGCGAAGTCTACCGCTCATCAAACACCTTAATTACTGTACAATTACATTCAATTCGACCGTCACGCATCACCCACCCCCTGGTCGATGGCCAATTTCGGTATTTTGTGACGTGTCACCCAGCCGTTGGTAGAATGCCATTTTTGTCATGAACCCGCCAAATTTCCTTCAAAATTGCGTCCGCGACGCGTAAAATCGAAAATTTTCGTTCCGGTGGTCGAATTTTTCGGTTCCGTCACGCGAAATTTCGGCCGTGGTCGAATGGTCGAATCGGTATTTCGGTCACGCATCACCCCCCCGGTTGAATTGAATGTAATAATACAGTATGTAGATGGAAAAACTTGAAACCCCAACGCACGGCGCCGTTCGTCTCTGTTCCCATAAAATATTGGGCTCCGTATTCTTCAGCATTGGCCTCGGGGGCATCAAGGGAAAACATCGCATCCTCCCCTCTTCCCCCGCAGCATCCTCCTGCGCGGGGTTGCTTGCAACCGCTTGAGGAAAGGAGCGTTAGCACGGAAATAACAAATAACGGGGTCGACATACCTGCGACTAGTACACGGATGAAGTTGGGCGCTGTGGCGTGGGATAAGATTTAAGGAGGGACTCGCACCAGCTGAAAGTCCGAAGCAGAGAGGGAGAAATGTGACGGCAGTATATTTGGCTTGAATCGCCTGGCGTCCTGCGTGCGCATGTGGGGTAGTGAGGGCTTGAATCGGGCGTGAATTAAGCTGGAGGTAGGGCTTGCGGTATGGCTCGAGACATGGTTTGAGGCTCTTGAAGCGTTGCGGCACAACCTTGAAGCTTAGAGGGAGGGTAAAGTAGACGGCACAGAGATGCGGGTTGAGGATGGCGGGGCACCACCAGCGACGACGGGATGGATTTGACCCAGGAGTGAAGGGAGAAGCGAGGCATACGCGGGTATAGCGCCGCGACCCTTACTGCGACGACGAGAAGAGCTGACCGAGCGCGGGATGAGCTGAGGACGTGTATGGCGAGCGAAGCGCGAGAGAGGCGCGGCAAGAACGCGAGGAGGGTATGGTATGGTTTGACGAGAGGGGACGAGGTAGGGAGCACAGATGAGGGGAGAAGAAAGCGACGACGTGACGCTGTCAATCACGATCATGCCATGCTGCGGACCTCGACTTTGCCAAGGTGGGAGACTCCCATGTTACCAAGAAGTGCGCTGAGAGAGTTATGCCTAGAATGCGCAGTGGATGCACAGCAGTTTTCCATCGGATGGCGAATTAGGTCGCGGATACAGTAGGATACAGTGGGGTCGACAACCGTGTGGAGGCACAATAGAAGGAATGCGAATCTACTGCCCTGAGAATCAAGCTACAGTGATGGAGCACTGCGCACCACAGTCCACGGTGTTCATCACAGCGCCGGCTCCTCAATTAAAGGCTCATTTTAGTTCGCTGCGCTTCTCTAAGTATCGTAAACCGAATATTTTGGCCCGAAACTGAATTTTATACATCTCATCAACCGTTCTTTAACGAGATGCTCCTCGTTCGTATGCGCATGTTGTGGTCTTACCTCCATCCAGCCCTATCTCCATTTTCCTCCCTTCGTTGTGCTGGTTGACTTGATATTTCATACCCCATTCGCACCTTCCCTTCAAGAAAACTACGCAAACTGCGCGCAGGACCTGGAACTGTCCCTGAATTCCAACCATAGCAGAAGCCCGCACAGAGCCCATTCCGAAAATGCATCCTTGGCTCAGAAACCACAGTTCCCGTATTCGGCCGTTCACCAGTTGCGTTTCCGCAGACATACATTGCAGCCAGCTGACCTTCCCGCAGTTTCTGGCAAGGCTTCTTGAACGAAATCCCCGACTTTCGTTTGCTCCAAGAGTCTTTGGCAGTCAGAAGTCCCCATATGAGTCTATCCTTGCTCTTGACTATCCCCTCGTCCTCCATGGTCGACGTGAAATGACGTGCCGGTCAAATACGCACCACACCGCTACCATTCCGTCGCTCTCAAATTTAACCCCGTACACAACAACATTCGCGCGGTGTCCGTGATTTCCGCTTGAATTCCCACTTACTCCGAAACGTGAGCTGCGTATTTCATGCCGATGGAGAACATGGGGGTGAATAGGTGTGTTTCATGGTTGGACGGCTCTTGGTACGCAGTTCCCACAGTGCTGACTGATATGAAACTTCCCACTGCGCCGCAGCTCAACATATTCGTGGAACTGCGGCCACGTAGTGCCCGCGCCAAGTATAAAGGCACTGCAGATTTCTCCCCGTGGCTCAGCATACGGCCTGCTGCTGTTCCCATTCTGGTCTATTTCGCGATCTCAGTCCCTCAAATGGATCATCACTGCTAGGTTCATGGAATGTGGCAGCTCTCTGTAGATGCCATTTCGGGCTCATCCTATCCTCGGTTCTCAGTGTCCTCCTCAAATTCTGTGGCCTGCTCTGGTCGTCGCCGTCGCTCTGTCTGCTTGCTTTTTGTCTGGTTGATCGGTACTCTGCCCCAGTTCATTGGCCGGGTTGATCAGTTGTCTTTCCAGGTTGGATTCACGGTAACTACAATCATCGGGTCCCCCGTCCCCCTCGTTGAGACAGAAAGGGACGAGTGCCTACTCCTGCCAAGAGAGACCGGCGTACAAATTCAGTTCATATTGATGTATTTTAACGCATGAACCAATTCACCCTCTTGCTTCATTCTTCGGTCTGCCGACCCTCTCCTCGAACATTGTGATTTTGTGCGCCGCGGTCTCACCTCCCAGAGCTATAGAAGTCCGGTCCACCGATCCAGGTGTTGACACATGACTTCTGTTTCTTCTGTTAGCTTAGGGAGTGAGTGTGCTCAGGCTGAAACATATCGTCGCAGGCTCGCAGCATCTACTTTACTACATAGTTCAATATATCCTTTCTAAGCGGTCGTTTGTTAGTAAGGAAATCCTCTCGTGCCCCCAGCGCCGGAGCGAAGCGATGGCGTATCTTGTTTGGGACATAACAAAATCTAATCACCAATCTAATCTATCAAAGTCCAAATCAAAGTCTACGAAACTTCAAGTATCACCGCGCCTTTTGCCAGCAATAAAATTCGATTTGATTCCTTGGATTTGAATTATGTTTAGAAAAGCTGGAATGAGAAGGGCTTCAACAATTGAATCTTTTTTCACCCTGATCCACGAAACCGACCTTACACGGATGAGGGGGTCTGGATAAATTGAGGGTGTGTCGTGGTACCTCCCCGGGAATTCGAAAGACACTCAGAACGAACGGTGAAGAGCCCGCGGTAATGAAATCGGTGTTACACCCAGATTCCGGAATCTCGGGCGAGGTAAATCCGGCGCTGAGACCGAAGAATCAACTCGGCCACTCACAGAGACCTTCTACCGTTCAAATACAGGCCCCATTGACAAATAACCTTTGACATGTTACGGACCGCCTACCGCTTGTCCGTCCTAATGATACTTTCCTTCGATCCAATCCAATACTTACCCCTACACTTCAATTTTCCTCAACAACTAATCTCTAGTTCTAATAGTCTACATCCGATGCCTTTGAACAACCTTACGGTGGCCGAAATTAGTCGATGGGCTCACAACCTGCTACCAGGAAACTTCTGGTCTTTGGTTGGAAATTAGCAGCACCTTCGCGGACAGATCTACAGCGCGAACACAACAGAAGTTTGTCAAAGAAATTATTTCCTGTAACCTGTGATCATCGAGAGACTGTAAGTATTTCCGCCCGGAACGTAGATAATCGCGAACGAGACTCCCACTCAACAACCTGCTCCATGCATGCATCCAAAACGGAATGCAATCACAGCTCACTTCGATTCAAATAAATTACAAATTTCTCTCAACTACTACAGGTAAGGCAGACGAAAGGTAAATAATACTCAACATTACAATGAGCCGGAACGAAGGACGAGATTTTCGTCATTGGCTATAACCACATTCAATCTTTTCCGTCTGTTGGTCCCCCATCCGCATTCGAGCTTGTTGGATCTCCCGGTCCGGTGGATGTGGGCTGATCTGGGAGGATACCTGCAAGTTTCTTGTTAACACAACCAAGTTGTTTGGCCTGCGATGAACGTTGGAACAATGGAATTGCCGCATCCCACAGCTCTGCTGCTTTCACGGTGTCTCCATCCTGCATTGAGATATCACCTAGCCGGACCATGCATTCTGCCCTGCTGCAGTGGACATCCATCTCTGTAAATCCCTGCAGAGCAACACTGAGGAGGCTGGCTGCTGTAGCCTGATCATCATCTGCCAGGGACACATCTCCAAGAAATTGGAGCGCCATGTGGACTCCAAGTCTCTGTTTAAACTTCAGACTGTGGACCAAGAATATGACTGTGCAAGTGGATGAGGTCTGAGCAACAGGACCCCATTGGCTTATGTCACCAAGTTTTGCTAAACAGTAGGTCACTGCTTCGATATCTTTCCCCCAAGTCGATGTCACACACTGGTAAAATATGCTCCTGGCTGCTTGGAACTCGGCTTCTCTCAAACTAAGAGCTGCTAGGAGAATCCTGCACCAGATGATTGCAGTGGCCTGTCCCGCCATGTTGAGGAGTGGTTCCGCTGTGTGAATATGCCCTCGGACCTCATCCCATGATGTACCAATTTCGACATCAATCTGGGCAGTGTTCATCAAGGCAAGGGCACACACATATGGGTCTTCCTCGACAAAGGTGTTGCGCAGGATTTGGGTGTGAAGATCATGGGCCTCCATATATTCAGATTTCAACCGGTGGACCTCTGCCTGGCAAGTCATGATAGCATGATCCAGCCATCCTCCGGACAGACCACAGAGGTTGAGGAGGTCTCTTGCCCTTGTAAAGAGGTAGCTGCTCTGCTGATAACTACCCAGAGATTGCCAGCATATGGATTCAATTCGCAGGGCCTCAGCTTCCCTGTACAAGTTTGCAGAAACCTTGGCCACTCTCTGTGCCTCATATGCCTGCCTTTGTGCTGCTGAATAGTCACCAGTGTGCCACATGCTCCATGCCAAAGTACACAGCAGACCACACTGTCTCTTGAGGTTGCCAGTTGATATTGATAATTCCAGTCCAGTTTGAACCAAGTCCATGGCTCTAAGAATATCATTCTTCTGGATGCGATAATGGTCGGCCATGATATCATAAAATTGGCCTATTGGGCAGAGGATTTCTTCAGCATCCAACAACAAATAAAATCAGATATTCAACCTACATTTCAGATCTGAATCATCAAACTGTGTAAAACATTCTAAAGCTTGATCCATCAGTTGCTCTGCTTCTGGAATATGGCGGTGTGAAGAGCTGGAAACAAAGTTAGCAATGAAGTACACCTGGAGAGCAGGGTCTTTGAGGTGAAGCAGCATATTGGGAATGTGGTGAATCAAATGGTTCCGCTGATGTCGAATCAGCCTGCTGAACCTATCAAACTCCCATATGCAGTGGATCACATCAACCATAGCACTGGAATCAGCCAAGGGATGGACCGGCAGATTCTGGAGGTGCTTTACAAGGAGGTGCTGGATATTTGTAAAGTTTGCTGTTATCCGAGGTATCATGCCAGATGCTGGAGCAGTCCCATAATATTTTGCGTAAATCTTGATAAGTTTGTGAAAATGGTCCAGCATGGTTTGTACAATGTGTGTTGTAGGTGGGTGCATTTTCTGCATATATTGCCGGACTGGTGCCAATACTTTCAACCGTTTCTGATCATCGAGGTATGCCAGAGAGGTGCGGAGTAATGCTGTTCTACAGGCGAGCACATTATCAAGGGGGAGTTTGCTTTGGAGGAGGTCACTATTTGAAAGCCCATCCGGAAGGATTGACAGGAGGCTCAGCAAGCGAGGTGCATCTGGTAAAGATGACACTCGGGGGCTTACAAGTGACAATGAAATTGATAAGTCCAAATTCGATCCCTTGTCGTGGCCCTCCGAGAGCAGTGAGGTTCGTTCTGTCTCCCAACGGGACAATACACTGTGAAGGCCCTCATAGTCCACCAAATGTGCTATGAGGTCAATGGCCAGAGGCATGTCATCCACGAGGGCAAGAATTTTGTCAATGTCCTCAATGGGAAAACCTTCACCCACAATGTCAATGACGGTTTTGCGAGCAGCTTCTTTTGTCAGAGGCACCAAAGGTCCCAGGAACGGGTGAGTCCACCGGACTTTTGATGGCCTTGCTGCTCCCCGCATTGTGATCTGAGGATCTTGAGCTTAGGAACATCAGTATTTAGGACTCACTTACAAGCAGTGCCAAATGGTTTATATCTGTAAGCAAGGACAGGAACTCTTCAACTTCGGCACGCAGCTCTGTTGGTTCCCACAATGTCTCCAGATTGTCCAAAATCAGCAACGATGGCGGGCCACCGGCAAAATGGCGGATAACTGGCTGGGTGAGGTCCTCTGCCGGCTTCAGCCCTAGATGTGCTCCAATAAGGGAAACAAGTTGAAGAGTGTTTGATACTGTGTCACAGGCCACAAAAGCCCGATGCTGTTGGTACCTGGCACAGATTTCATGGTGATGGACAACAGCTCTCGCTAGGCTTGTCTTTCCCATTCCCCCAGCTCCTAATATTGCTATCCTTGGTGAATCCTCCCTAAAGCTTTGGACCATAGCTGAAACTTCAGATTCCCGGCCATGAAATATCTTGGGTGCAGATGGCAACATTGACAGTGAACTTGAGCTGGACAACAATCAGGATATATTGGGCAGGGATTCGAGGACAAACCAACCTGTTCGTGCTCGCGGAAAGTATGCTGCTGATCTAGATGGCCCCAAAAGTGACATCCTTGGCTCAAAATGATATGAACTACTCACGAAGGATACATTGTCAGAACTCTGTGCATCCAAATTGGCCAAAATCAACTCCAAAACCTTCTGGTGTGTTTCATCTGCATATTTCTGCATGTCTGTGACCTTCTCCAAAATTCCAATCCCCCCAATCTGCAAGACTTATGTTTAATTGAGTTCACACTATTCACTATCAATGTACCTTGGAGACCTCAAATGCTTGCTCAAGTCCGAGATCACAGGCCTTTAACAGGGTGTTCATTTCCCCTTGGCGGAAGAATTGCCGAATCCTGCGTTTCTCCTGCTGTGCTTCAAAAAAGGTATGAATCTTATGTAGGGTCCTGGACAAGAGTCAGACACAACAAAAGTGGATATGAGGGCACTTTCTCAGTCAATTTTCCTAAATTTTTGGACACATCTGGAGGTAAGTCAGTCCCAGTATCGGACCTTACGTGGTGATCAATGATGGCGTAGAGCAGGATGTGTATTTTCTCCAGCATTCGTGTACATGTGTCCCTGTTCTTTTTGACAGTCTACAATACCATATGAGGTTCAATATACAGGGATTCATTGGGGACATTGACCTGGACAGCAGTCAGCAGGGACTGGATTGTGTTTGATATGGGTTCTGAGAAGGGTGTATTTAGACTCTTTGAAAGTGCTTCCATGGTGGGAAGAGCAGTGTTCAAGCACTTGATCACGTGGTCGAAACGAATCTGTGGGGAACCGGGCTGGGGAGGCATTTTTGAGTGATGAAATCCGGGCGGGAACATCTTCTTTTATGAGAGTACCGTGTAACGTTCATTGCTCATTGGCCACTTTCATCTCACCCGGTTGGTAACGGTGCATGATGATCGTGCATGATGATTATCTATATTCAGAATTGTTTCTCTCACCATGCATCCTAGTAAGGCACCTTTAACGACAGGATCTGTAGACAAGCAGGTTTTGGTGTACCGCACTTGGGACTTGTGCTCATACGAAACATGCGAAGTTTAGCCGGACTGTGAGGAAACAATAGTTTTCATCCAGATATACACAGCTGGAGGGAGAGGTGAACACGGGATTGTCGAATTACCACATCAGGCTAGGGATTCAGATGATCGTGCGAACAGCAGTGCTTCTTGAAATTTGAGGTGTGTTGGCTCTCACACAGCCCCGGTGCAGGCGGTCCCAAAACATGAACGGAGAGTTATGAGGAAGGAGACAAATCCAAATGCATTGAACTGAACCATCCAACTGGCGCCTTTGGAGGACCGACCGCATCGATGAGCATCACGGACGTGGAATTCCCCAACGATGATCTGTTCTAAGTGCGTGTGGCTTCCCAGAGACTAGCTTCTTTTTCCCAGGTACACCAACAGTTCATGTGCATACTTGGGTCGAAGTGTATGACCGCAGCAGCAACCTGAAAGAATATCCCGATAAGGAACCCCGTGGTAGGGAGAATGACTGAGAAAGACAAGATCTGCCTTCGCTTCGCTCCGGCGTAGAGATGGAACTTGTTTGAGGTGGGAAGCAACTCGAAGAACACTTGTTTAAATTCAAATCATTACTGGGAAAGGGGCAGTGGTCGAACATCGGCGTTAAAAGTTTGACGATGATTCAAATGCACGACCGTCGCAAGCTGCATACACCGAATTAAGGGATCCATCCGGACCGTGCCCCTGCCACGCGCATGACAGTATGCCAGTCACACCGTAGAAAGCAAAATCTTGACCTAGGTGAAAAGGTTAACAGAAAGTAATTAAATCAGTAGCCAAATCCAAAATTGTAGAAAATTGATCTTTCCCTTGGGTACAAAACTTTTATGGAAATAGGAACAATCAGTGGCCGTTTCACAGCCGAAATCTTTATTCATTCTCAGTGAGGTAAGAAAGGGCTTGCTGAAAGATCGACTTTCAGCAGCCATTTCCAGTGAGAAGAAAGAAGGTCTTTGGAATAGACTTTCCTAAACTCCTTTGTTCGAACAAAGGAATTTAGGAAAGGCCCACTGAAAGAACCTCTTTCTTCTCGCTGGAAATGGATGCTAAAAGGGTCATCTTTCAGCAGCCTTTTCACAACTTGCTGATAGTGAATAAAGATCTCAGGTTCAGCTGCTGATTTTTCCCATTTTCGCAACAGTTTCGTACCCAAGGAAAAGACCAAATTTCTACCATTTTGGATTTGGCTACCAATTTAATTACTTTCTGCTAACCTTTTTACCTAGGTCGAGATTTTGCTTTCTACGGTGTGAGTATCGAAGAGGCACATCAATCACCAGGAATCCGAAGGGCTTCCTCGCGTACAGTCGTTGCCACGACTGCCCACGAACACGCATGTGGGAGTGTTAGTGTGCCCGTTGCGATGAATTGGGACGGATTGGGGCAGCACAAAAAAGAAGGGAGTGAAGAATACCTGGCTCCACAGGACAGCCAGTTGGTAAAACCTGGCACTGCTGACAACACAATTCAGGCGGAAAATGGGTTCGTTGAAGCACGCGGCTCACCCTACAAAAGAAATTGGCCCTCGAAGTTGTTTTGGATGTCGAGCTGCACGTTCAGGCCGTCAGTAAAAATATCGGGTGGCATCTGGCGATCCGAGTTCAACCAACCAAACAGAAGGCATGCACCAGGCTGTAAAAAGAAAACCCGATCCGTGCCCCAGATGTGATTGTTGCGGCCTGAGGGTTTTTGAAACCGCCAGAAGAGAGCCGGGAAAGCAACTTGAGGTGTCTTCGAACTCCAGTGGCCATTTAGTGGACATGGAAACAGGATTTAACAAAGCTCATAGACCATCAGATGTGTTGCCGAGCAGGAAAGAAAATGAGGCCCGGATTGGAAAGCAGTGGAAGGGAGCGAGAGACATACCGGAGGGAGGCAATGCTGGCGGTGTTCGCTTTATACTTGAGAGGCAGGGTGTACATGTCCGCAGTTAAATGTTCAACCGCTGTTGAACTGCGGCGGAGTGAGAAAAATGGAGCAATTTGCGACTGTGGAGGAGACCTGGGCCTCACGGGCTCCGTTGGTTTGCCTCCATCCCCCAAATGTGTCTTGAATTTTACAGTCCGCAGTTGTTGACCCGCTATTCCGGGCCTCGGGCGGATCCAAATCTGCGGCGAGTGTGAAGATTAGCCTTGACGGAGATGAAGTGAAAACTGCAGTGAAGCTGTGCGTGTTGGAAAGTGTCCACCGGCTCAAACTGCACGTCGAGAAAGCAGTACGATGGAAGAGACAAAAGAAAGGAGATAACCTGCATGGGGATGGGGTACAAAGCCGTACAAAGAATCGAGGGACATCTCGTTAAAGAACGGTTAATCGGGCATGAAAATTCCCATGCAGTTATCGCCAGCGGCGAGAATGCCGGTAGATGGGTCGGACGAAGACGGTTTGCACCGATGCGTGTGGAGATGCATGAGGGTCGGACGACCCGTATTTTGCGGGAACTGGGAGCATAGCAAGAGCGGTGCGAGGTGTGCACGGGCGGGTCTGGGGGAAGTAACAGGTTACGGACAATCTTCCCAAAGTTTCGGGCGAGGATGCGCGGGTCAGTGAATTCTGATGGGCTACCGGGTTTCAAGCATTCAATCACTTTCAGCAAGTCGCGGAATTCGCAAATTTCCCAGGTGGAATCGTCACGGCGCTGGTATTCCAGGACGCGGAAACGGTGAAGTGCCCAGTCAGCAACTCACTAAAAAGGTAAAGTCCTGATCCCTTTCCGGGACGAGCGCCTCACGAAGGAGGCTGCGAACTAAAGCTGGTCGAGCCTGGCTAATAGACCGGCGACCGCACGTGAACGGGAGCACGGTGCAGACGCATCGCAGAATAGCCGGGAAAAGTGCAGGAGACGAACACTAAATTCGAATCCCGACGCTGATTAACGAGCTGTATCTTGTTGATTGCACGAAGAGCAATATGTCTGCGGAGCGTAGGGTACGAGGGCGGACAGTCCTCTCTAATACGCCTGGTCGGTCCTCGGATCCACAGAAGCTGCTGTCGTTCCGCAGGCTGGCAGTGGTTCGGCGAGTGCTTCACCTGGAGACGCGCTAAAAAAACAGCCCCCCCCCCGAACCCAGATCGGAACGAGTCGTGCGACGCGACAAGATACGAAATGCGCCGCCGTCCGACGCGTCGATAGATGTACGTTTTTATCTGGGATGTCCCACTCCAGAGTCCCGAATGCAGACTCCACTGGCAGATTCCAGATCGAACTCTGAGTTCCACATGCCAGACAAGACCCTGAACGCAGGATGCAGACTTCCGAATGCACACTCCAGAATGCAGACTTCACTCACAGGATGCAGACTGCATGTGCGCAGGAGGCCTGTGGAGGGCAGCGGGCGGAGTGGCGGAAGGCGGAGGAAGAGGTGGTGTACGGAGGGCAGAGGGCGGATGGCGGGTGGCGGGTGGCAGATGGCGGATGGCAGATGGCGGATGGCGGATGGCGGCGGAATAGACGCGCGCGGGGATATCGAAGCGGGCGGATGGATTGTGCGGGGCTGGAACACACACTGTGACACAGCACACAAAGTCATGGCTGGCGGGAATTCGACCGGTCATGAAAAAATATTAGAAACAAACGCCTAAAATTCCCAGCCATAGGTATCCTGCGATTAGCCACCGTACGGCCCATCATTATCCCCACCGCGCCCCCCGCTCGCACCCGCGCTCCTCACGTCCCGAGCCTGACGCACCGCCCCGAGCTTAGCGACAGCATCGGACGGGCGCGCGTACACGCCCTGACGCGGGGCTCCAGAATCCAGCTCTTGGGGGCCGGGCACGAGGATGCGGCGCGGAAACCGCATCTACCGGCCCATGCACAGTGCACGGACTCGCCACGCAAAGCAATTCGTCCCCCACCGCGCCTGCAACGGCCCAAGTCCTCCACGGCACGAACCCCGAGGACCTGGGCACGGGGTGACTTGCGACGCAGGAAATTCCCGTATGCGTCCGCGTCCCTCCCCGATCCCGCGCTGAGCGTAGACAGGCGGGATGGGCAACGGTGGCGAGCTCCAGATCGACGGGCGCGGACGCAAGGGTGTCCCCCTGCCGTGCAGGAGCCGGAGTATGGTGCGACTGTGCGGGTTCCGGAAGAGCGCCGCATGCCGCACCCACAATCCCGTGCCGCGCCTCCACCGGGTGGTACGCACTGGGTATGGCCACTACGAAAGCGATTGTAATAGATTGGGGTGGCGCACCGGGCTGGGGAATTGACGGCTAACAGTGAGGCACTCAAAACGCGGCGTCGACCAGCGTAGGAGCCAGTGGATGAGCTCGCGCCAAGTGGAAGATACGTGGCCATCAGCGCAGGGAGAGATCGCGTGCGGATAATTTATGCGGAGGCTGGACCGTTGGACCGCAGATCGCGCCTCGCGGGACAGCAGCGTTCGCAATCGGAGGGGGTGCCACCACATCGCAGGTCAAAGGACGCAAAGAACGCGAGCAACCGTGCGTCTCTGCGGTCGCTGCACGGAGTCGACCTGCGTCTGCGTGGCGCGTTCACAGGGAGGGCAGCGGATGGAATGCAGACGCACGCGTGAAGCGCGGGGTATAGCAGAGAGGCCAATGGTGCGGCGCTCGCTGCGATCTGCTCGAGAAACGGGCTCCAGCATCCCGCCAGAGAGCGTTATTCATGGCGTTTCGGAGGTGATAAAGCACTATGGCCTGTGCGGGTGAAAGCCAAGACGGATCGTCGGATCAAAGTTGTACGATCACTCTGTGATGCGCATCAAAGCTTGTACGGCCCGCAGCACCCGGGCCCATCTGGAAAACACCCAGTGGCTAGGTAGACGGGGATAGGGTCCAGTAGATGGGTAGATGGGTAGGCACCCCCCCATTCTATCTGAATACTCCATAGACCGGGTCCTCTACGGTGCTCTACCGTAGAACACCCATAGAGCTGCCATAGCGCACGGCTCGCCGGCTATCTTTGATGAACATCTATTTTGGGCCGCTCACAAATTCCGGGGCGGCTCCTCCGCTTTCCTCCTCCTCAGCTCACAGCACAGGAAAAGGGCAGGAGAATATGATTGTCTATGTACGATACATAACTACTATAGACGAACGAAGCGCAAAGAGCGCAGAAAGTGACGCTGAGGCGGGTTATTGATTGATCATTGATCGGCGTAAAAGGCCCGGAGATTTGATGGATGCGGTCTGCAAGGGCGCAACGGCGCAAGGAGACCGTAAGTAAAGTGGGAGATGGTGATAACTTGAGTTCCGCCCAAGGTACGAAGGAAGGAAAGAAAGACAGCAGTGGAGATCTTGTGAGTAGCGGCGGCGCGCGCGGTCTTTGCAAAAGATTCTTGTGGGATTGAAGTGTACTAGGTCTCGTTTGGGTAACGGCATGCGCGGTCTTGCAAAAGATTCTTGTAGCATTGAAGAGAGTTGTAATGATTTGTGAGAGCTTGAGGACTCCAGGAGCAGGGAGGGAAAAATCTTGGAGGGGTGATGGTGGTGGGAGAAGGGAAGGAAATGACAAGTTGTTTATGATGGCGTAGTTATAGTATTTAGGGAATCGGCCGACAGTCGGCAAGGCAGAGATGGACTCCACGACTATCGTTAAGGGAGGCCATCAGGCTCTGTAGCGCGTGGTAGAGGGATAAGAGCTACGGGAAGCAATGTCTCTATAGTAGATGAGCGGGCTCTACAAACCCTATGGCGGCATCTCGGCTCTATCGGTGTCTACCGAGACACCGCCACCTCTACCACGTGGATGGCCGTCTATCACACAAAAACGCGTTTCCAGATGCCGACGTCCTCGCCACATGCATCCAGATTCGACATTGACGCCCTCTCGGACCTTCATACACTGCCACTCAGACAGGTTACTACTCCCTCGAGCTCGCCCCAGGCAGCATCGTTGCTATCGAAACACCAAGGCGACTGCGAGGAATGGCTCACTCCCGGCGCTCCACTTGTCAAGGTCATCCAGGTCGACGAGTGGAGCAGGCTCCCTGAGGCACACGCCCGCCACATCCTTCGGCCTATTACAAAAATCTGGACCCCCCGGCTCCCAGATCCAACCGATCTGGATGCGGCACACGCATCTCCCGCGTCGTGCTTTGTCTCTGGAAGGCCTCGCATCTCGTCGCGTACGGCCCTGTAGCTTTATCCTTTCTCTCAGGATCTGGTACATCTCTCAGTGGCCTCGTACCTGGGCTTGGACAGGTACAAAGACCGGATGCGTCCGATTCAAGTTCACGGACTCGACGCTTCCGCAAGGATGCGTATGATCTCCTCGAAGAAACCCCGGGCTTCGCATCGTTCTCACTACAATCTGGAAACATCTTCAAACTATTCGTGTTGCTGGGTGGGCCTTGTACCTGCCAAATCTCAAATGCCTGGTTCGCATTTTCGCTTCTTTCGCGGATCGTGGCTGCTCGAGTATCTTCGTGCGTTGCCGACCTAAGCTAGTCTACTTGCGAGGGGTAATTCAACAACTTGGCTCGACAGCTCAAGGAAGACGTGCGGGAACCAAATCGATTTGACGCAGCCCCACACCGTGTTCCCCCAAGTCTGCAGATCTCGAGAACAGCTCGCGTCTCCGATTTGCGATTGTTCTCAGACCCCCTACAGCCTCGTCCTCGCCGCTCGGGTGTTCTTCGTGCGCTTAAAGCTACTGATCTCCCGATCCTCTGCGTCTGCGAACCCCGCCAAATGAAGCTGCTACGCACCTCACCTTCCGAATTCCCGGGAACTACATGAGATTAATAGGCTGTCCGGAGTACGGGCGTTAGAGAGATGCGCACGATACAAGCCAATCACACGTCTTGCTTCGACCGCGACCATTCGTCTGATCCCCCGCGCCTCCCCAACACGCCGCTTCCTTTCCCCCGCTTGGACGAATCGGGCCCACAAAAGCTGTTCCATCCATTACTCCCTGGATCGCCGATTTACATGCCAGACCAACGCGTTTCTGCCTGGCTGCATGTATATGCATATGTTCACCATTTGCAACTCGGTGTCTGATTTTGCATACGCGGACAGCCGTAGCTCTTCCGTATCAAGCGTGCGGGTCCCTGCTACGCACGCTGTTAATATGTCTCCCAGTCCGCTCCTTTCCTGGATCTCATCTTCAATTTATGCCGACGGGTCCGTCTGCGAACATCAAGGCTTCGGGGCTTCGAGTAGCCGGTCGCCACGAGAAACGGAGTAGCGCACACTGGTACTACCACCCATCACACCGCGCTCACCGCAAGACGCGCAGGTCGTCTGGACACTCGCATTATAATCTGAGCGATGCAACAATCGGAAATCCGCATGCCTCCCGGGTCTTCTCGGATCACATCTCGTTTGTTTTCATCTCGACTGCCGGATCCATCCTGTGGCATATGCTTGGCAGCGACCCTGAAATGGATTGCACGGCCGGGATAGTCAACACACTTTCTCTGGAAGTCTACCGCTCATCGGACACCTAATTATGTAGATGGAAAAATTGAAACCCCAACGCACGGGGCACGGTGAAAGTGACGCCACTGCCGCCACCCTGCCGCCAACTGCCGCCACCCGAAAGGCTGCCGCCATCAATGCAGATAGCTTGATAGAGTACTTGGGCACATAATCAACCATTATAAGTGTTCCATCGGGGCGGTAGACAGAGGAATGGGTAAACACGGAGTGGGTGTGAAGTCCTCCATGCATGAAGCCACCGCCGGCAAAGCGAAAGAGTGAAGACTCAATCCCACATGAAATAAGGGTGAGAATCTCATCGCAAATGATACAGGTCTGCTGCAATTGCCTGTGGCGGTCAACGGCTCCTCTGGCTGGTGCAAGTTGCATAGAGCAATTTTTCCCGTGACATGCAATGGCACCCAGACACTGTCAGCGTGTTTCCTTGCCCTTCTCCCATTTCAGAGCCTTTGCAGATCCTCCATTTCATACCGGTTCGAGGATCCAGTTCGCCGCAAGCCCGTCTGTACACCCCCAATTTGGTCGGAGCTCCCGGCAATCTCTTTTCTCCCATATTCGGACTCGCGTGCCGGGAGATCTGAAAAAACCTCCCAGGAATATCAAAACGGACAATCCCCTGAGAATTCTGGGATCCACCGTCCCCCAGAGCTCCCGCGGGAGCTCTGCACATTGCAGTTCTTGAAAGCATCTCACAAATTACAATAAAATCACATATATTAAAAATAACAATGAATTCCAGACTGTCGACGACACAGAGTACAAGAAAACTACATGTATATAAGACGCAGAACAGAAACCATGAACAGAAACCAATGATTTTTGGTGGGAAATATTGGGATGTAACAGAAGAGGGACTTGATGAGTGAACCGGCAGTGGAGTCCAGGAATTGCTTGCGCTTCTTGCGAGTTTTGCAATTCTTGAATCTTGATGGGAGCTGTGCTTGAGACGGTTGGGGAACCGGGACAGTGGTTTGAGATTGAGGTAGTTTGAGGCTGGGGTAGGATTGAAGGGGAGGCAGGACTTGCGAGTCAGATTGGATGCTTGAGACGAAGGCAGGCAGTCTCTTCAAGAGCCAAGGAAAGACCAAGGTGGATGCCTCCAGATGATGAGGGAGATGGCGGGTGAAGAGTGGCACGGAGTGGGCGATACCTGATAAGGTCAATGGCAACGATAAAGGTCGTCGGTGGGAGGATGGGGGAGACGAAAAAAGTGGGCAAAGTTGACGGTTGTTTGCTGATTTGCCATCAGCTCGCATGCCCCGCACGGACCACATGCCCCAGCGAAGTGCAAAACTAGTGAAGTTGGGAATCCAGGTTCAAATTTTTTATATTAGATGCTTATGAGAACATACCGAAGGGTGTATCAGTGGTTATAATAGAGCATTCCTCAGAAACGACCCGCATTACAGAATTCTTGCGTACAGGACATCCCAGAATGATTCTCGGGATGTTCCGCTAACCTTTCGGGGAAGATCCTCCGATATCCGACTTGCGGTCTCGCGGCAAGGTCCAACCAAATTGGGGGTGTATCTGCCAGTTCTTGATGCGAGAACAAATACTGGAATTTTCCGTTTGGCCAGCAGGTCCAGACCGATGGCGTGCCAATTTGGGAGGGGAGTGCGGGTGTATGACTTGAGTCTGTGGGCATTGCTCTCCCCGTCAGACTTGCTGAAATGATCATAAAATATGCCGCACTTCGCTGAATAGGGGGTAATTTCTCAATCTGAGACGCATTCTTAAGTTTTCCTGCACTTCTCATTTCAGCTTCCTCTAAACGTAATTCAGATTCAAGGAATTAAATCGAATTTTATTGCAGGCAAAAGGCGCGGTGATACTTGAAGTTTCGTAGACTTTGATTTGGACTTTGATAGATTAGATTGGTGATTAGATTTTGTTATGTCCCAAATGAGATGTATAAAATTCAGTTTCAGGCCAAAATATTCGGTTTACGATACTCAGAGAAGCGCAGCGAACTAAAATGAGCCTTTAATCGAGGAGCCGGCGCTGTGATGAACACCGTGGACTGTGGTGCGTAGTGCTCCATCACTGTAGCTTGATTCTCAGGGCAGTAGATTCGCAGTCGTTCTATTGTGCCTCCCCACGGTTGTCAACCCCACTATATCCTACTGTATCCGCGACCTAATTCGCCATCCGATGGAAAACTTACCTAGCCGTGCCAAGAGTTCCTTTCATTCCACATGCCGGTGGTTTGTAACGCCGGCTGCATGCGCGCTGTCGAAAATCCGAGAAAGGCGGGGGCGGGACCTGGCGGGCTCCCAGGGTGTCAATGCGAGAGACCAATGGCCGAGGGCTGCCGTCTATACTTAAAGTTGGCAGGCTGGGACACGGACCAGAGAGTGGAGAAGTGGGATGAGGGATCTTTTCTGCAAGGCGTTTGTCGAAGTGAACGTTACTACGGGGTGGCTAGAGACACCGAGAAACTTAAAATCCTGCCGGCTGATTTAACCGGTAACGTACTAGTTAAACCATGCCAGTCCCTGGGTCAGCCCCATGATCCGGCGGTCCATTTCGCCGGCGGCTTATCATCATGCTGAGCGCCGTGCCGCCTGTCAGTGGTAGTTCAGATACCCTCAGAATGGCGAGGAGCTTGTCGATATTTTTTAATCCGGATGTCGTCCGTGGTACTCCAATGACAGCATTCAAATAATCCTCCGCATGCACCGCGGCCTAGTTTGAGACCCTGCAGATATAAAAATGCGACGAACAAGGCTGCAACTGCACCAAGTGTACCTCAAACGAACCCCACTTTCCAACCCCGCTGTAAACATGACCTCCACGACGGCCAAGGCAAGGATCGTGGAATCCAACTCCCCGCCCCCGTTCGATAACTACGTCGGCGCGGACGCCCTCTTATTCTCTGGCAAGCACAACATCAAAGCTCTTCGGCTCGAGGTCCCTGAGCTCGGCAAAGAGTTCTCCGACACCCAGTTCATAGGCACAGGTGCGGTTTTTGCGTCGGTGCGGTCGCACATTCTGATGACGGAAACCTCCCAGATCCGCAGGGCATCTTTTACTATAGAGACGGCTACGAATTCAAAAGTGGTGTCACGGTCTACTACAAGGTCAAAAAAATTCCGAATGATCCCCAGCCGGGGAAGCAAACCGTCTCGATCAAATTCTCTCACGATCCGTTTACAACGGGCGAGAAGGAGCCTAAACTCCAGGCAGAGGTGCTGTTGGCTCATACGGACGATGTGCTCTATCACTAATGCACACTGCCCTTGCCAGTTCCGGGCCAACGATCTAGTGGGTGTTTCTGCTTCATCACTGGATGTGAAACTGACGTTAATCAAGCACGATACGGTTGCTGCAGCGGGCATGGATGGCTATACATTCCACGGGACCTGGAGCAATCTGGATACCGTCACTGCTACCACAGTGTTCACGAAATTCGGGGACTCACAGAAGATCTTCGTCGCCTCCGGGGATCTTCCTGAGAAGGCGACCATCACGCTCCCGGACAACGTCCTGGACGGCGTCAATTACGGTGCGGCTTTCTATGCACCCGTAAAGCGCATTCGTCCCTGCTAATGATGATCCTAGGGGACGGAGTGCGCGGGAAGCTCGTGTATAGGAAGGAGACCGATCTTACACTCGGGATACAGGCCAACTACAACAGTGATCGGGTTGTCTTCTACAACAACGACTGGAATGCCACAGATTTCACAGCTTATGTGTGTATCCCACCTCATAGTTGTACATTGACTTATCCTGTCGCACTATTTTAGTTCATCCGTAAGCCACTCTTGTATCCAGAGTCTACCTACACCGGCACTGACATACCCCAGCTTTTGAAATTGACCAGACCAACCTCGGCATCCCGAGTAGCCAAACCCAGATCCTTCCTGTGGCCTGGACTAAGTGACCTGGAACTCAACGGTAAGAGTTGGACGTCGTGTCCGTGCAGGGGAGTGACTGACCTTGAATCAGGAGAAGGAGCACTGGGCCTCACATCGCCGCAAAGCTGTTTACCGAGTTGACTTTTAACGAAATTCATAGTCTTTTTGAATTCGCTTGTATATTACTCTTCAGCAAAACCCATTTTGTGTTGAATCACTACGTTCCGCAGCCTCCTAAACTCAGGTCAGGCTAGGTCTGTCTAGCAACGTTGGCTTACCCAACAGATCATTTTTGGTCGACTAGACGGATGAAACCGGATTTCCTACGCATGGGAATGGGAGGCGCGTTATTCGACTGGTTGCGCATGTTCTATTTGAGGATGGAATACTATGTCCGACACGGAGACCGGGACTCGCCCGAATTCAAAGCCTTCATAGGGCTACTCACCGGCGACCCTGCCTCTCCTATACTATGGAATCTCTTCATGGCCGTCCTCATCATGCCTGATGATGTCGACGACGTGATTCTCTCGGGCGTCAGAATTGCCATTCTTGCTCAAGCCGATGATATCCTATTGATTTCCACTTCGGCTCAAGGGCTGCAACGCAGACTCAACACGCTCAATGCCTGGTGCTCGCGCAATTTCATCGTCGTGAACATGATCAAAACAATAGTCATGATTTTCGGCCGCGCACCCGCAGATCTCCTGTTAAAGCTCGGAGAAACGACCCTGACCATTAAGGTTGAGGAAAAATATGTCGGAATGAACTTCAGAACAGACACTCGAAACATGTTTGAATATCATTATAAAACAAAAGCAAGCACAGCGCGGTACTGCGCGCATCGGATCATGGGACTAGAGGACTCAACAGGCCGCTTGACACCGAAGGAACTTAAGATCCTCTATATGGCATGCGTCGACTGCCACCTAATTCACGGGTGCAAAGTTTCTCCTGACTGTGAAGACAAAAATGTCAAGGAACTGTGTGCGGTCCAGGTTGATTTTCTCCGGCAAATGTTGAATGTCCATTCCCAATCCATGCACGCGACGCTCTTTACCGAGACTGGGATTATGCCCCTTCGGCCCCGTCGCTTCATGCTTCTACTGGTATATCTGCAACATCTCCTATCCCTGAAACTCCCACACGTTGCGCGCGCTGCCCTTGACAGTTCAATTGAACTCGCAGCCCTCGGAAAGAAGTCCAGGGCCGGAGATGTACTCACAGCAGCGACTAAGCTACAGTTTGAGTGCCCCCCTCTTGATCTCGCGTCTGCAACTCCAACCAAAGTTGAGGAGTATCGAAAGGACGTAAAAACCCGGGCTCTACAGTGGCTACAACATGAAGTCGACACATCAGTCAAGCTCTACTTGCTGCACGGCCGCCGTGAACCACAGAATGACAAACCTACCGCTCAGATAACTCTCTACTTAAGGCACTATCTGTTCACAGTGGTCAAGACGCAGGAGCACCGCGAAGCGCTTACTTCAATCATGCTGTCTACGCATCAACTAGCCTTAGAGAAACTACGGCATACAGATCACGCACACCGCCCTGTACCACGACACGAGCGCCTCTGTAGGTTCTGTGCAGTTCAAGTCGAAAGCCCGGAACACGCATTATTGGAATGCCAGGCATCTCCTGAGATTCTAACCTTGCGCAATGTGTTCCTGGAAAAAAGAATTCACACTGTGCCGAAACTACAGAATAAAATGGTTCAATTCGACAGCATCGGATTCCTTAAAGCCATGATCTATAAACGCGCTACAATCGTACTGGTCGGAAAATATGTGTATGATGTCCTTCAAGTTTTCTACGGAACTCCCGTGTACCGCCTCAATGCGAGTAGAACTGACTTCTGGCAGGGTTGCATACATTCAAGTTCAAATCAGGACCAGCTCGCGTTTGACTTGGTAAGATACCGACATTCACGGCTCACTGTGACGGGATTGACATGGTGTATTTTCCCAGGAACGGGGTTTCATGCCTTGGTACTGTCTATTCTCGTTCCGTAGTGCCCTTTATTCGCTAACTTAGTGTTAGGATTAATCCGGCTCCGGATTACAACGGAACATCAATTGATTCCTTTTATGTCTCCGTCGAGCCGTGTTGCAATTGCGCTGCCGAGCCGATGATAGCTGCAGGAACATCTATGGATCAAGACAGAGCGAGTTTACTCCCAACCCACCCACCACGCAGCTCTCTTCCAGCCCGTTTCGTGGTAACAGGAGGGTACATTTCATGGAATTCTTCCGGGCACTTGGCCGTGAGCCTCCTACACGTTAATAACATCGACATCTTCGGCGGCCCGATACTGCGCTCTGCGGTCCCGGATGTACCCTGGTCGGCATGGACCACCCTGCTCCAGAACACCAATCCATTTATCATATTGTTCGCATGGAGCTTGGAGTCATCCTTGAAAACCAGATCTACGCATCTCCAGAAATGTACAATAATAGCATCTCGGATGTTTCTGTGGATTCCGTTCTGGATTTCAATTTGACTTACACTGCTGCCACCATGTCCCGCCTCGCCACCACCAACGCGACCTTGATGGCCGAATGGCGGGACTCTTTCAACGAGACTGATCGGGTCCCAGTCATGCCATATCTCCGCTCCGTTCCTCGGCTGAAACCACTGGGCTCAGCAGTCACCAGTGTGTTCGTCTCGACATTCGCCATGCTCTCCGTGGCGTGGACAATATTCAACCTCATTGCGGGAGCCGTCGCCGCGTCGCATACCGGTAAGTTGCAAATTTATTGGTTGCATGCGGACCTCAACTCTGGGATAGACAAAGCAGTCTGCGAAGAGGATGAGGCCAATATGACCCCCGGACCATACATGCGCAAGGACTTGGAGGGCCAACAGGGGTCGATGGAAGGTGCGTCAGAGTTTCTTTTTTGGGGGAGCCCACATTTAACATTTGACTCGATTTCAGAGTGGGGCGGCAGCGAAACGAGCCCGTTCGCGCCTGAACAGAAGCACGTTCTCCCGCAACAGACACTGATTGAGCGTCTCATCGTCGAGAAAACCAGTGCTGCAATGTCAGAAATGCAACTCTCTCTAGAAAGCATGCGCCACGCCTTGCGGCAGCACAGTATCCTAGAGAGTGCGCAAAAAGTAACTTATTTGGACTAACTTGTACTTTACTTACCCCTTCGGCTTGACGTGCCGCAAGTTACTTAAGTTTTCCCACGGCTGCTGGATTTAACTTATTTCAAGCTCCGCCTCACGCCTAATCACACCGAGTTCTATCATCCTTGTTGGTGTGTTCAGAGGAAATTTTGGTGGTACATGCTGTATTCTACATCACCCTTGATGATATTTGTGGCAAGGCTCTTCATCATTATTGAAGCTCATACATCCTTCTTGGGGAGTGGAGTCGTGAACTTTGACCATGGAGGGTGAGTCCACTTAGCAGTGTAGCAGCTATGTGGATCAGAATGCATGTCTAATCGTTTCAAACTAAGTAAATAATTAGGTGATATAGATCTTTCCGCTGGTTTCTTAAGTCTGAATATTAAATAAGAGACACACCATTCAAATCAAACAAAGCCTCCATCCAGGGTGGACTGGTTTTAAAATATGGTGGCTCAGTGCGGCGGCCAAATCTCTGCAAATCACCCCAGTCCTTTGTCTGAATTCTCTGGTGTTGAACATTGTTGTTGAGGCGAACATTTATTCCACAAGCCCGTTCAACCCAGAACATATGCTTGTATCACTTATGCACCGCTTCAAATGCAATCATCCATCCTGCAACAATCACTGGGATCAAGCTGTTCCCTTGAATTTCCAAATTACCTTACTTCACAGTGTTCTTGCTGAATTTGCTCATTCCACACATTCTACGGGTTGGTAAATTGACTCAGCTTCTCCTGTGAGTTGAGTGGGGCCATTGTAACTTGGTTCTACTTACTATAAGCTTACAATACTACAGTTTGTTCAAGTTCACCCAAGTAACTTAAGCAAACTTGCCTGCCAAGTGCCATCAAAGAAAGTAACTTATTCCATCAGATGGCATCAATTCCCACCAAAAGTTCACTTATGCCATCAATCTCCGCTGCGCGAGTGCATCACGCACGATCATGGCACACAGTGGGGGAAATCAATGTCCTGGGGGACCCTAAATCATGTAGTTCAGTCTAGTGCTTTCTCTAAACACCCTGAGACCCTTGTTGGGAATCTGTGCACATGACTTCTCGACACTCATTTTGCTCCCTCACAGGGAGTGGGATACATCCATTAAGGGGGGAGGGCCGGAGCCTCCCTTAATACTTGATATTGAGACTCCCCTCATCATTGAGTGTTTATATTTATTCAGAGCTTGGTACTTGTTATCGAGGTACATGTAATAAAATGTTAAATTGTATGCTTACCCGCCTTCCAGTGGGCCCACAAAAATGAGATTCAACCACCATATCTAAATAGCATCATACTGAGTTGGTACCCATTGATTCAGAGTAAGGGAATCAAGAATGTAGACACAAGTCCGGGAGACAGGGGGTTTGATTTGGGGTTTTCCCTTGGGCACGGTCGAATAACGGTAGTACTGTGCCTCACATGTTGATAACACCCGAAGACCTCATTCATACTGCACCGATCATGCCTAGAGACGTCTTAAATGCGCCGAAGTGCCCAAAGTTAGGCAGAGCAAATAGGGCACAACTTACTGTGATGTAACTTATAAGTTACTTGCACTCACTTAATTTGTACTTATACTTTACTCTAGTTGCGGAGTTAACTTACCCTGCCATAAGTAATAAGTAAAGTAAAGTAAATTTTCACTGGCTAAGTTAATTTCCGTCAGTTATTTTTGATAGCACCTTGAATTTAAGCTTCGTAAATATTTCCTTGCTGTGTATTAAGTTTACAGTACACAAGTATTTAATTTCTACTTTGCAGGAATTGGAAGGACATGAACAGAGTTTTGTACCTTGCTCGGGCCACCGGGTCCATTTTACATTTTACTCTGGACAATCGTTTAAATGAGTATCCTGTTGATCAGACCAGATTTAGCTCTGCTGAGAGGGTGCAGCCTTAGAGCCTTTCCCTTGTTTTAAAAAAATGTAAAAAAGTTGAGAGGGTGAAAAAGAGGGGGGTCTGACAGAGCCTGGTAGCACCTTATAGAACCTTATGACCCGGGGCCTGAACCTGATATTACCTGATAGGCCGGTGAAACACTGACTATTGAACCACAGGTGAAATAAAGTGTGAAAGCTGAGCACAAAAGTGAACAACCAACAACACCAACAACACACAACATCTCAAACTATCAAACGCGCAAGTTCGGGGTTCCTACCAGGTATTAGGCAGTGGCAATTTGGGACTTTACAATGCAAAAGCAGTTTTTAGCTAAAGGTGACTTTTGGGACAACCAGACCATTCTAGGCACTTAACACAACCTCAGAGGGTAAGGAAAGTAGGATTGGTGCAACAGGGGTCTGAAATTACTTCCAAGGTGATCTTAAGATCAATAGGACTTTGTCTGGAAACTTATATTCTGGTAACTGGCTTGATACCTATAGCAAAGTAACAACGAAGGTTAGTAACTTGCACATGATTAGTTCTTTCGAACTTCTCAACTTGTCCTGCGTTCAAATATCAATCGAAATCAAATTTATTCCCACAATGTAAGCTAACTGAAAGAACTAAAAGTTCCTAGAGTTATGCCGAATAGAGTCTAGACGTTCCCACACCGGACTTAGCTGGTAGCCTTGGTCTCTGGGTTTAAAAAAAGTAGAATCTACTGGCTTCCTCCTAGAGAACTATGGGTATTTATACAAATGAGAGATCTAAATAAGGAAATCACAATATCTGGTCACAAAATAATACAAACAGGTATTCAGAACTCATCGGATAAACACTCCAAGCTCATTTAGATACGGAACTGGTCCTGTTGAAATTCAGTTCCCGAGAAAATGGTATATTTATTATTTTAATGGTGGCTGAGACCTCTGCTCTCAGTCACACCAGGAACGAACCACATGGTTCGCTCTACTCTGACTCGAGTCCGCAGCCGCTGCGCTGCAGATCCCATGCATTTAATGACAGCTCCATATGGTTTCTGGGCTCTAGATAAAGCGAGTGTCTGGATCAGAATGATCTCTATTTAGCCGCAAGGATCTGTCGTTCCACTGGCGGGATCACCGGTCCGGTTAAGCCGTTGACACTTCCTGTCAAAAGCCTGATCGGCTTTATCGGGAAATGTCAGACTTGTCGTCGCGCGAGGTCGCTTTGACCGCCGCGACGTTGCGCAAACTCTAATTGTGTCCCCAGCATATTGCCCATTGTCTAGATGGCGTGCCATAACTATATCCTTGGTAGGAACGTGCAGGCAAGTCCCAGTTCCTCACAGAACGGATGGATGACCTTTCGCTAAAGGTAGTATAGCTGCTTGGGAATCTGGCCCATAGTGGTACCGTCATCATAACCAAGCACCTACAGATAGCACACGTAGTATATCCTTAGCTAGATGTTCGGACCTCACACTAGCTCTCTGGAGCGTGATCTATTGGCTTATATGGCCCTAGTGAGTCACAACAGACGCAAAATTGAAAAATTTCACACCTGGTCACAGGGCCAGCCTATCACCAGTCAGGCCATATCAGGTAAATTCAGATTTTCCGACAAGGGCTCTCTTGGCAACCAACCACCACTACTGATCGCCGATTGGCGCCTCAAAATTTCCTTTGAGGCTTGGGCATCAAGCGCGGAGGGGTCCTAAGCTTGTCTATACATGACTTCCTATACAATGTACACTACAAACAGTAGTACCTCAACAACCTCAAGAAGAAGTACACCCAAACCCACCACACTAGAACCATCTAAATCCAACACCGCATCTCGAGTTAGGCACACAACGCAAGATGCAGGCAAAATACACCTCCAGAGCACGAAAGAGGAGCTATGGGCTCTGAGCAGCAGCGACAGCAAGTGGGAAGAGTGTTCCTTCAAAGAGGTCAGGTGTGACCTGGTGGCGAAGGGATTCCTCCAGGGGGACACAGGTACGGGGCCCTCCCTTTGCATGCTGTTGCACGTTATCATTGAATTAAAATGGTTGCACCAGAGGCCAGCACTCACCTTTCTTCCCACTTTCATATAATAGTGAATTAGCGGAATGCACCCATAAAGAGAAGTCGAGCTGCAATACCGGTTTTGTGAGCCAGCGTCGATTAATAATTTTCCGGTGTTGGCCTCAGGCGAAAAAGCCACGGCTTTCTAACTTTGATACCAAGGCCCAAGCCAAGCCAATGGATAATTGTTGGCTTAGCCTGAGATTTTAATAGGCCAAAGCCAAAAAATACTCAAATCTCCCGCCAAAAGCCATGGCCTGAGCTTTGGCCTGGCCTTGGATTTCAGAAGCTAAAGCCATGGCTTTCAGGCCAAGCCAAGGCCGGAAAATCACTAGCGTCGATCCGACCACATGATATGTGCTCTACCTGCCAACAACGAAATAGGATATAGGTACGGACCATCCGCCACCGAGAACTCCTAGCCCCGCTTTCAGCGTTTGATGCCAAGGTAGGGCGGCATTCAACCTTCAACATTCGTGAGCAAGATTTATGCTTGCAGCGTTTGATGCTAAGGCAGGACAGTATTCCATTTGATTTCAAACGCTGTCGATTAAATACATCTATAGTAGGCTCGATTCTAACCCTAGTCAAAAGCTAGTAGATAGTGAATCACTATTAGTGATATATCACACATCCTCATACACAACTTCGTCGCGCTGGCC
>JARKIE010000306.1:0-110656 GCA_029378255.1 Mycena rosella | reverse complement strand
TCTTAATTGATCTACCAGATGCTGAGTGCATCCCCATATAATTTTGGCCCTCTTATTATGTCTCCAACCACAACAGAAGCAAGTCGGCATAATTTTGTTCAAGTACATAATTAAAATATTATAAAATAGATTCTGGTGCAAGGACATTCAGAATACACTTGAAAATATATGTCCGGTACGATAGGTGTGACCCAGAGTACTTCCCCACGAAATAGACCCGAATTTATGCAATCTTAGCTGCAGCATTCGGAAATTCATTACTTTGAGTGATTCAACTCAAAATGAACACATCCCCAAGCTATTTAAAACACTTATGTGTTACAGAAAATGATTTTAGAACATATTTGCTGTAGTTTAGTCTAAGGAAAGGGCAAGCAAAAGACGACGCGACTGAAAACACGCGTTATTACGAGTACTTATGTAATCGTTTATAATCAATTGAAATGAGCTTTTAGAGACCTAGTCGAAAAGTGTCCCAGATCTATTCGTGTAACGGATTTAGTGGCAGTGCTAGTCTTCCTAGTGGCTGTGTTGAACGGGATTTAAAGGACAGCCACTAATTTCCCTTCATTTCTTGTGAGATTATAGTGGCTGTGCCTGAGTTATGTAATGAATTGTTGCTCATCGCGCAGGTTCGAGTCTGGTGATACACATTCTCGTTCTGTCAGAAATGGCAGGATCTTTATTTTGGCTCCCCTGCATCCTTTTACGTGTCTTGATTAATTGGTCAAATGCGGGACGTGCTGGGAATTAGATCGATAAGTTTCCATTCATGCAACACAAACAATCGATCGAGTGGCATAGTGTACGAGAGCATGGTGTATTGCAGGAAGGGGGATCAGAGGAAGGAGCATGAGGCTAAAACATCACACATAAGAAAACAAAGATCAAAATAACAGAGAGAGCTGCGCCATCAAGGCGCCGCGGGACTGGGAGGGTGGACCACGACGTTAGTGTTGCCGCCGGCTAAGCCGATCAATTTCAAACAAATGATATCTAGCTCACAATAAAATTGCGGTAATTCTGGGAATATTTTGGAAGATGCATCCCTTAAGAAGCCGTAGGGCGTACCTTTGGGTCCAAGGAATTGGTGCAACCGGTGCCCTGATATTTGACCGGCTTCTAAACGGCTAAAATTCGAGCCGTTTAGAAGCCGGTCAAATATTTGTACAATGGCTCCGTGGATCGCCTTGTGCCACTGGGAGACCTTGCTGCTTTTAAGGTATTCTTTCTACAAAAATATCCTTAGAATTATCTCTATTTGATTCGAAGTGATATCTCAATTCTATGAAATTGATCGGCTTGGCTGGCGGCAACACCACGTTGAGGGGCGGAACGGCCGCGACGGGGAGTACGCAGGCTCAATGTCGTGCGGGTACTCTGGCGGCGCGGTGCCCGAGGATGGCTTGGGGAGGATAGTCTCCCTTTTCCTTGCCATCGTAATCAGTTGAGGTGTCCGCGAGCGCCGACGGCGAGAGCAAGTAGGGGTAGTGCTTGATGGGCGGACGCGCCCAGCTGAATCTTGAACGTAAGCGCGCCGCCCGCAGGCTGCGAGCGTGTGCGCATCGCCGTGCCATAGCACCGTCATGACCTGCTCCATCCGATTGAATTCCGGGTGCATGTCTTGCCAGGAGCGCGGAGCAGGAGGGTCCGGAGGACATAATTAGTGTCTGTAGTATGTATTGTATTCCTCGTGCTGTACGGCACTAAACAGCACACATTGAGCTCGAGGTAGCACAACATAATCACTGAAAGACACAAACCGTCAAGCTTCAGGGAAGCTACTGGTCCTATTTTTCTAACTCCATTATGAAAAAAAAAAAAAGAGAAAGCCCATAAGTGCGAGTTTGCCGGGCCGGGCCACGGCCATTACCCCCAAGTTTGGTCGTGATTTGATATTGGCGGCGCGGTCCGAACCCGCGACCTTCTACTGAAAACTTGTTCTTTTCTTATCACTGGGGCGGACATTGTGTTTGCAATTCTAGAGGAAAAAAAAACCCCATAAGTGCGAGTTTGCCGGGCCGTGCCGCGGCCTTCACCCCATGTTATTTTACAGTATACGGGTAAACCCGTATAGTGCCCGGCCAGTTGGATCAAGAAGCAGGTGATCTCTTAATCTGCCACACTTATCTACACACGTGATGACCCTCCCTTCGCCTTGCGCCCTCTTTCTTTCCCTCCATCTTCGCGGAGAATGATGGACGCCGACGTGCCCTCGCGTCAACGCGCTTGTCGAGATACTATCGCTCTCGGTGAGTATCTGTTCCTACACTTGCCTCCCGCTCTCTCCTCACAGGGCACATTTCAGTTGACGCCGAAACGCGATGCGCTTCCCCGAGCCTCGCCCAAGACTCCTGCTACCCGGTGGTGCTCACGGTCTTCGGTCAGGACACCCCATTCGTGTGTATGCGCCGCCTTACCGGGTTGGAATCTTTATGACTAGACTTGCCCACAGGGAATGCTCACCTGGCCAAATTCAAGACCACCGACCGCATTAAAATCGCCATCTACGCGGGCTCAGATGGATTCGGCGACTCCCCCGTGACAACAGACCTCATCGCGCGATACTCGAACCTCGCGAACCCGAAGGGCGCCGTATGGGCGGGCAACATCAACTACCCTTTTTTTGGACGATTTGGGGCACGGACCAAGAGGAGATGTTCACCGCTGGGAGGGAACCGTTCTTCGCGACTATCCGTGAGTCACTTTCCACCACCCAAACGCAATATAATTAATTGCTGACAGCCGGAGACAGAGACCACGTTCCCTGATTCGATGCGTTCCACGATGACAAGTAGCCAGACAACATCGACTTCGAGCTCAAATGGAGGCAGTATGACGGTCCCGTTGTACATTTAATCCTGCCCCATATAAACTGACCTCCGCCCCTTAAATAGGGGTGTTTTGATAGTTCCCACCCCATATATAGCATACCCCATGGGGTATTTTATTTTGGGCGCGAGCGGATCCCCGCCCCTTATAAACTTTATCCCGCCCCCAAAAAACTTTGATAAGTAAATTTCGTATTAAATTCAACCAATGTTTTCCTTCGCTCAGAAACTCTCTCAGGCTTTCCTTTTGGCTCTGGCAATGGTCTGCCACAGATTTTACTGTTAAAAAAATCGAATCACAGATGTACACTGTTTCTGCCCTGATGGGATCTTAATTACGGTTGAGTTCTCGGTTTAAATCACCTCTTATCAATCCCAAAGGCCGGCATTTGACTGGACAGTGGGGAGTCGTGCTTACCAGAACACCGAACAAGGCCATTCATGTGTCAATTTGGAAGGCGTACTTCATGGCCTAGTATTCACACTCCTCACCGGAGAATCACCTTTAAAAATCACTAAACACTCGAGATGGTTTTAAGTAAACAAGGGTTGATAAATAGGTACATCTCGAAATATCAACGGGATGCGCAAGGCACTCTGACCGAGAGATTTTCATTATCCACCAACCGTGGGATTTCACTGTGAACTTGATCCCTCGTACTTGTAATTGGATACATGGTGTAAGTCGGTGATTCTGGGTTCAAGATCCATATGAGAAGCAGATCCCTGACGCGCCGACGGCCCCGCGGTCTAAATCCGCGCTAAACCTCGAGATGCGCCAGGCGCATCAGCAGCTCTGCGTAAATCTCTATTAGGTTTGTTTACGCAATGAGCATCTGAACGCCAATCAGGTTTCAAATATTGCTCTGTTAAACAGGATGACCCGGTGAGTGCCCTCTCACTGGCATGTTGGGTGTCTCAGCACAGATTTTCTGATTGAACAGAGTGTTAAATATGATTGAGTAGAGATCAAACACCGTTCAAACAGAGATCAAACAGTGTTTAAGCAGTGTTCAAGCAGGGTTCATGTGGAACTTAAAAAGGGGGGAAACTCTGGGAGTCGAACTACAAACCTCCGCAAGACAATGAGGATAGCGATGCACTTTAGCCACTGTACCATAATGACGAGAATATGTCTGCCTAATGTGGTTATAAGGGCGCGGTTGCAACACATACCTGCCACCTTCTCTGCTTGTGAACGAGGCTCCCCAATGGTGGAAGGCCTTCCACCCTGCATTGAAGCATCCAGAATGGCTGGCATGGCTCTGCAAGGAACTAACTTATAACTAAACTGTCGGTATTTTGTTTGTATCTCATCAAGGCCCCTGGATAGAAATGTGTAGTTGAAAATGAAGTTGAAAATGACAGATACAGTATTACCAACCGAGCCCCAGAATGAAGAGTTGTGGGGGCGCATTGCAATGCTAACAGAGAAAGTTGAGCGGCTGCGACCAGAATTAAACGGCCTTCATTTTCACCCATAGTTAACCGAAGCTTGGACAATACACGTTGGGCCCACGAACAATGTGTATGATATCCCTGCATCAATCTAAAATAATCGTCCTCCCAGTGATCCCACGCAGAGAATCTCCCATCCTGAATATTATCACAGTTCGCATCCACCTTGTCTTGTGTGATCCCTGCGCTCCCCAGCAATGGCTCCACACCGGTCGCGACTTTTCACAACATCCGGCTTCCCACACGCGTGCCCACCACCTCCCACACAGTACCTTGCATCCGCCAAAATCTTTGTGCAGTCGGTTTTCACCTTAGGATTCCAGCGGAAGAAATCGTATTTAGCGATATCGTAGGATATTTCCATCGATTTGCAGTCTTCGCCGGAGATCACGGTTTGCGACGTGGTACAGCTGACCAAGAAGCTAGCGGCGAGATTCGAGGAGGACCGGCCGAGGTGGAGTCATTGGTGTGAACGCAGGATACCCCAGCGAGAGCGAGTGTTGTACAATTCACGTCGATTTCGGGATTCACCGCGATGAACTCCATGGATGAAAGCGAGTTTCGTTTTAATGGCGCTGGTTCGGTGTAATACTCTGGGCATCCCGAATTGATGGTTCCGGGCCCCAAATTCAATGAAATGGTGGCGTTGCTGGACCGAAGTCTGAACGCAGTAGGCTTCACCAAGAGCAAGGTTGAAAAACATTTTGTGTCAATCTCCCGATTCATCGAAATGAATTGTGCAATGGTAAGCTCGAACCGCTGCTCAATGGTGGAGGATCCCCTCCAGAACTCAGGTTTACGCTGGCTCTGCTCAATCGCTTCTTCGCTCATTATGTCGTTTGGTGGGTATCTAGTTAGTCTCTCTGTCGGAAAAATCTTTTTCGCCGTATATTGCGATATATGCCCGGATATTGTTGTATATGGCCATCACGTCGCGAGGCACCATATAATGTTGATTAATGTACTTTATGGTAATATAGTGCAATATCTTACCTGATGAACCATATCCGGCTGAAGAAACCATATCCTGTAGGATAGGGCCGGATCCGAGGTGGGTGGTCCCAAAAGAGAAAAAGGTCGGTCTTTAGTACCTTAGATTACTTCTTGTTACTTCTTGCTCTTTACTTTTGTAGTCGCAATTTCTAGTCACAATTCAGTGGTTAGGAATGTAATTTAATTTAATGGCTAAGGATTACTAATTATAATGGTTAGGGAGGGATTCGAACGCGCGACCTTGTCAGTGCATGTAAAACAATAGCAGTAGCCGTTAGACTAAAGTTAACATAGTGTTATATGTTTTTTGACCAATCAGATGCGGCCCTCTCAGCACAGACACAACAGTAAACATATTCAAGCGGATGCCGGCGTGTGTATAGTGGCTGCCGCTGCAGCAAACAAGGGGACGGAACTAATTAATCTATGTATCACTCTCTGCAGCTGCCGGCACATCCTCTTCGGGGGACAAAATTCAGTATGTGTGCTATCCTGGAATTCCAAATTTCCAATCACGTCCATTGACAGTGAGGAAGCGTGCTCCGTCTCTGCTTGTTGCGCAGTTCTGGCCCACTTTCCATGCCTGGTTCATCACGATGATCTCGACAAAATTTGCAAGAGCTTCGAGTTTCTTCAACCTGTAACTGTTGGATTGCATGCGACAGAGGTTCGTTCCCGCTGTCATTATCCAACACACTGTTTATATTTTTGTAGAACTTCTTTTGGTCATTGCCAAATTCGGACCTGTACAGCGCCAATTCATATGATCTTCTCTATTCCGATGAAAGCGGGAAATGGGGAAAGCATCTCTGCCTGTTACTTCTTGAAGTGCTGAAAGCCAATGAGTACAAGGGATGGCTCACGGCCGCAGAATGACAACCGCCGCTGCGACCATGTGATCATCAATGACAACCCAGAAGATCTCACCTTCACTCACCTCGAAGTGTTCCGTTGCAAACCACCTGATGAGTCTCTGCACGACATAGGTCTCGTTAATACGCTGACACTGAGCAAATGGGTTCCCAAAACCAAATGGGCTGGCTGTTGAGTTTACAAAGAAAAGAAGACAACACGGTTCATCATGCTCAAGTATCTGGTGCGCGGCACGCATATGATCCCAGTCTTCGACGTGTCAAGGAAGGATTTGCCATTCCTGAATGATATCATTGATGGGGACATGTTTTATATGCGCAGGGAACTAAATTTCTTGTATTTAAGAAACACAATTTGACATCAAATCAGTTCACCACCTCTTTTAAGTCTCCCGTCGTGTACACTGAGCACTGGGTTTCAGTTCATACATTTTGGAGGGATCTAATCTGGTCTGAGCACTGCATATACGCTCATATCAGACCTGATATGGTTCTCGCGCAGACCATATCCGGCCATATCACGCCATCAGAGCCCATCAGACCGGATATGCTAGAAACTCTTTTTCCGACATCGCAGACAGACGCTACAACAGAAGATGCTCGTACCTCGCATGTTGTAGTATCTAGTTATGTAATTTGAGATCATAATTCAACAACAAATGGGAGTAATAGGTCAGGGCTGGGCGTCGAATGCGGAAAAATCTACAGGAACAAGCGCTCAAGCCAATCCAGGGATTTCCTCCCCAAGATCCAGGATGTGTTCTCCGGTTTCACGCATGCTATCGTCTGGGGCGAGCTCCGATAGCGATAGCGTATCGTGCTTGAGACTCGCCACAAGATTGGATGCTCCAAGGGGAGCAGCGTCCGAAGAATTCTTCCCACCTTCCGTCTCCGTTGTGGATGGAAGTGGATCGTGGAATAGGCAAACATCTATATCCTCATCCAGTCCGGCAGCAGCGCTGGAAGTTCCGGAGACATCCAAGGCGTGCGCAAGGTAAACGCTCCGCTCGTTCAGTTCGGCGTCAGCCTGGATGAACTTCACCACTACAGCGTCCTCGGCGCCCGGCTGGAGCCACAAGGCGAAGATATTCAGCGCCTTCGCCTGCTGCACGATATCGAGCGTAACCTGCCACGTAAATTGCTCAGTTGAGTTGGTGGGATTCACTATCTCGATGCCTACCTTCGGTGGGACGACGATGGAGACACTCGTGCGGGTTGGGTCAGGTAGCTCTGACAGCTCCTTCAGGCATTTGAGTCCTTGAATCTCGGAGGCCTTGAGATTTATGGGGACCACGTCCTTTCGTTGCTTTATTAAGTATCTGAGCGCCTACATGATGGTCAGTGTACGATGGCTGCTTCGAATGGGTGACGCTTGCCTTGGATCCATTCTTGGAGGTATCAGAGGATGCGCCGACGACTGCGAACTTCGGTGCGGACAAGAAGCGGGCCTCTTTCTGGGCGAGGGGAGTGTTCTCTGAGGCGGCGTTTTTGGTGAAGAGATTGGTCGAAGTCCACAATTGGCGCATCTCCCCGGTTCGCGAGGGAGCGGTGGGTGTATGCCCGTGCAGCGCGTACGCGCCGTCGAAACGTCTGGACGCAGAAAAAAAACGGACAGTCGTCTGCTGGCCAAGTTTAATGGTGCGGCTAGGAACGACCTTAAAACAGCCGGTGCGGAATACGTTCAGCGATGGGGCGAGGGAAAACATCGAGGAGAAATTGGTCAATTCCGCAGACTCGGAGTGTATAAAAACCTTGTGGAGGCGCCACAATCACACAGCCTGTTGGGATCCTCATGGGCTCCCGCTTTCGAAGAACGTCTACCTTGATCCATTCACACATTAACACGATTCTACTAGGTGGGGCCATGGATCATCATTGCATGAGGCGGTGTTGAGGCATGTTAAAGAATCGGGTTTCTCCCTAAGCAATCTGAACAGTCTGGACTCACTGCTTCCAATGCGATAGACACCCCAGGGACTGGCTGAACTTGTCAAAGATGGACGGGAATAAGCGATAACTTGACGAGGGAACTAAGCAAACGCCTAGGAACAATCATCCGTCAGATAATTGTGACGCCGTTTTTAGAAGTCCCAAGAAATAGTTCGTTCCGAGTCGGCGGTGATGTCCAGCATTCGGGGAAATTCATGCACAGCAGTTCCGGCCACACTATGAACTTGTGAGCCACTTGCTGTTGTAGACGGGAACTCAACACGGAAGACTGGGTTCTGAAGTCAATTAGTCCCGAATCAAATATATATGAGCTATTGACGCATGGAGGCCTCCAAGAGAAGCTCAGGTAGGTAAATCGCAACAGCCCATGTCAATTGTGTTTCTTTGGCCGAGAAGGAGTTGGCATTTAGATCTGCAAAGTCGGTCAACGATCAGAGAAAGGGACCAAGGGTGTAGATGTACACGTGGAGCACGCTGCTGATTCAGTGAAAATTTCACACCAACGCCAAATATGCTGTGAGGGGATTAATTTTGGACGTCGATGGTCCTCGTGCAATGATGTGCAAAGCTGTAAAACTCGTGATCGATGTACTGCTTGCACTATGGCAGTTCGCGGGGGTGTAGGTCACCTTCTTGCGTCAACACGGTGGTTCGGAGCAAGTCCTGCCGTGTAAGCACCTGACGACCTTAGATTCGCTCTGGGATGAAATTTCAGGCCCCTCGCTTGTATATGGATGGACTGTCCATAACTCTTCCCCGGTCAATTCTGCTTCGTTGTCGGACTAGTCACGAGGAAGGACCGTAGTAGATGTTCTACAGCTATTGGATCGACAGTTTGGCGCCGGAAAGGCATGCTCGAGGAGCAGGGTTGAGTTGGTGTCGATGATCCGCAACATCGCAGCGCCGGAGAACATGAGTTGCGGAATGGCAATTCCGACGTGTGGTGGGAACCAGGAACAGGTCCAAGCACCGTTGAGATTGGCGCCGGAAAGACGTAGGGGGCAGAAAAACCGCTGATTGCAATGTGAATATTCGAAAGGCCTGTTTCCTGGGAAAAGGAAGTCTAAGGAGAGCTGTATGGACAGTCCGGTACTAAAATGGAGCGAAAACCTCGCAATACAAGCAATGCACCAGGCCGTCAAACATGTTCCCTTCAATTCCAGAACAGAACAGAAGGACGGGTTTAAATCAGAGCAGCAGAACCATTAGCAAGGACTAGGCGCAGAACTTATACGGCGAGACCAAGGTTTTATCACGGGCGTGCAGACGGAGACTAGAGGGTGACTCGGAAGCCTGAATCGCTATTTCAAGAAGTGAAGATGGCGCGCTTTTGAAATCAACGTGGCGCGGAAGAACTTTTAAAGGTCACTTGAAGACAAAAGAATCCATGGCCCATGTCGATAGAGAGCCGAGGGGCAATCCGAACCCACTTTGGTCGAGAGCAGAGGCGTAATTGATGGCAAGACGATTCCAATTCGGCTCCGAAAGACATCACGGAACCTGTGATCATGACGCGAAAGCTGAGAGCGCCAAATAAGTGTCAATTCATAGGGCCCTCCGGGCAGCCCTGTAACCTCCACATTTCAGAAACTGTAAATTCCAGAAACCAACCCATCCGGGGCGTTAACATTAGAGAGCTGCGACCAGATGAACAAGTTGGATGGGATATGCACTGCTATGACATGAGTACTTAAGCTGCTGCGAGCATTGCTAGTAGTGGCCACGATGTAACTGGTTTTTTTCTGTAGGGTTGTGTTCGGGTTTTGGTGTTCGGGTTCTGATCTCCATCGTACGTGCAGCACTAGTACATTGTAACCTGCCCAGTGTTGCCGGACCTTTTCTGCTTTTATTTGCACTCAGTCATCCAATTGCGGAAGACAGAAACCTGATAGAATAAGACCGGTAGCACGCATGGATCGCGGAATTATTGCAGTTGAGTGGCGAGAAAAGGGAGATGAGGTGCACGTGTACCTGAACGGTGGTTTCTGAAGAAGCTGACAGCAACTGACTGTTTCTGGCGGTGCAGGCCCGTCGGGAGATCCCGCGATCCATCTGAGGCCTTGAATTGACGTTTTCCAGTGGGTTGAGGACGCAAGGTCTGGGCCTTCGGGAGATCCCGGGCCCGCTTGGTCCTGAGGACTTGCATTGACGAGATCTCGACGACAAGGGTCTGGGCCCTCGGAATTTCCTGCTTCAGATCAAAGCCCTGCAATTCACCCTTTCCGGCGGATCACGTGGAGTCTGGGCCTCGGGATATCCTGCTCGTGATCAGACCGTTTGGATTGACGATTTCTGGCCGGAAGCAGACCGGGGTCTGGGCCTTCGGGATATCCCGCTTTTGATCTGAGCACTCGGATGTAGACGGGGGCCTGGGCCGTTGCCCATTTGTCATAAAGGATCGGTCTAGACTCTCGGCAAATGCCGCGTTGGACCTGTCCACCACAATTTACAGCACGAGGGAATCGGTTATCGGATAAGGATACACGATCAGATCAGAGCCGCATATAGCAGTCCGGGAGATACCGTCATGATCGAGAAATACAGAATTTCTCCGCCCAGACCTGTTTCCCTAGTCGGTTACAGGAACATCGCTCGAAACGAACGACTTTCCTGGAGAAACAGTAAAGTAAGCGTGCGTTGAACGTAGATAAAATACATAGAATTACTAACTCGGAATAAGTAGTTCTGTAAACGGGAAAGTGGCGTCAGGACACCAATGGAGCGGCTGCGTGATCCCTCGGGCCTCGCAGATGGCTTCTAGCTGGAACGCGAATTGATGGCCGTCAACGTCTCAAGGTTTTTGAGGGAGTTCACGGCAACTCCGCGTCTATAAGTTGAACATTACCGCTGGACAGGTTGAACCTACGCGAGTTGTACTAGCGAAAATTCTTGTAGCGTCTGTTTTTAAGAGACTAGGTTGAAGCTAGATTGAATGTAGGGTGCCAGCAAGTTGCAAGATGGAAATCTATATACTCACACTTGAGCGCGCAGCGACATTGCCGGTGAGTGTTCGAGCCGAAAGCCCAACATCATTCAAGCCGCAGAGAAAATTGAACATTGCCGCAGACATTTCACAGTGTCGCAGTGTCACGGTTCAAAAAGTGCCATTGCCTCCGCAAATGCAACAGTGGCCGCTGAGGCGGGCAGCGCGTGCTGTTTGGTTGCCGTTCAGAGCGGCAGCGGCCCGCTAAACTGCGGCTGCATGGACTTGTATTTCATGTCCCCGACACTCGCAGCGACGTTAGTCGTGCCTAGCTATGCCTAGCTATTCCAATGTTGAACGATATATTAGTTACCCAGGAATGTTACTACGGGCTGTGGGAGGTCAGGCGGGGCGCTCAGAGGGAGTTCAACATGTGGTTCAAAAACAGACTGCCGCGGACTGCCGCTGGCATTGCCACTGCATGGACCGAAAGGACTGCAGTGACAAAATCCCTTTGCTTGAAAATTCCGGCATCCAAGACGTACACTCAAGTTTTTTTTTTCTTTCTCCGTGGCTGAGAGTTGAGTGCGTAGTGAAAACTGAATGGAACAGACCCCTCAGTAACTGTAGAGTTGAATCAAAGGAAGCCACGATACAATATCTTTGGAGTGAGAAACGGGCAAAGTTTGGGCCGAGAAGCCCGCCAGAGCTCACGATAAATAATGGTGCCCCACTCAGTTGTGTTGGTGTACCATGTACGGTTGGCACTGTCAACTTGACCCTGCTTGTCTGTTCATCGAGCCTTGCTTGCACGAACATACACGACGATACTCATACCCCACTGTTACATTATTCCTCTAACTGTATCCGAACGCCCGCAACCAGTGCGAGCTACACGCGGAACGACGTGCTTCGCGACCGTCGGGGATACGTCCCACTCAGTGACCCGTGGCTATCATCCGTCTGCGTATCAAACGCGGCGTCATCCCCGTCCAATATCTCCTCCATCTGCTGCGCTCTCAGCTGCGCGGCCTTGCCCACAGCGCGCCGCGAGTTGATGATGAGCCGACTCGTCGTGAGCGTCGTTGCCGACCAAATGAAGCTGCGGGGAGGCGATATGTGTCTAGATATATCAGACCGCATGGAGAAGGAAGCGGACACACAAGACGATGATGAAGATGGAGGACACGGGGAACGCCACGGCGATGACGACGTTGGAAACGCGGAGCACTGGGGCCGTATCAGCGAGGTGTAAAGGGGTTGTGAGGAAGACAGGGCGCACCGAATAGAATCTGTGAGATTCAGTTGAGCCCCTCAGAGGGAGTCGATGTGTAAAGTAAAGTAGAAGGAACTGACAACGAAGTAGACGACCCCGTCGCGGAAGAGCAGGCGCGTGACGGCGACCTCCGAGTCGGAGCCGAGAGTGCGCGGGCGGTCGAGGGTGTTCCAACAGACGATTAGGAAAACGACGACTTCAAAAATGAGCTGGACACGGGCGGAGCGGTCAGAATGTCAGGAAACAGTATGCGGTTGGAGCGATGGACGCACCCCGACGACCCAGAGTCCGACGACGTTGGGTTTGGAGGTGAACGTGCACAGGCCGACGAGCGGCTCGAATACAAGGACAGCTAGGACAGTTCGGGTGGGTACAAGTAGGTAAAATGAGGGAAGGCAAGCGAACGCACGGATCATTTGCGCGATCACCCAGGTGGTGACGCCGAGGCCAGTGAGCTGAACGGCGACGAAGAACACGATGGACCATCTGATAAGCTTGTGTCCCCGAGGAAGCGTCGTCCAGATTCGAAGGAGGACTAGAAAATTTGATATCACGATTGACAGCCATCCAGCAAATGTCTGTATTTGAACGTCAATGACGCGGAGCGACGGAAGTCTAGTGCCCGTACCGCAAAAGCAGTCCAGCCTTTGCACCTATGGAGGATTCGAAGCATGAGAACGGAGGCCTTCCCTCAGAAGGTGGGCCTACGCCTATATGGATTTTCGAATTAGCGTCGTCCAGATAAGAGCGAGGGCCACGCACAGTGGCAGACATGGGTACTACCGGGATCCCGGAGCGTGCTAGGATATTGTTAGTGTCCGTAAGTAGAACGAAGAGGAGTGAACGTGGCGCACTGATGGTCATGACCAACAATAAGAGTGGGACCATGTACCGCAAAACCAAGAACAGGACCTTCGCGACAGTTGACGGCGCACTCCAGATATACTCGACCTCGTCGTCGAGCGTGAGGGCGTGATCATAGAGAAGGGCTGGCATCTTTAAGACCGGATGTTCACGAAGAGAGAAGGAAAAATGGCGCACCACAAAGCCCGCGGCTGCAGGCACCCCAGAACACATCAGAAAGGAGCCCGCGAAGATGGGGAAGAGGGCTTACCGCTCACATACCGGGTGGTGGCCACATTTTGGAGCGCGACGATAATGCTCTTGAGGTCAGCAGGGTCCATGGAGTTGGGACAACGAACGTTGGGTGGGCGACCGCCCGGCGACGCATATGTATTGTACACACCTCGCGGATCTGATCTCAGATCATTAAAACTCGCTTATGAATCGGCTGCCGGAAGGGTCTTCCTTATTCGGACAAGTCGCCAGCCGGATAGAGCGCCTGGACGGACATCAATTTAGAACTGTCTGATGGAACAGCTTGATGCACAATGTCTTCCATTTTTCTTTTCGAAGACGAAGTTAGAATCCCAAGAAAATTTACGCATAGATTATTTATGCGGGATCCGAAGATATTAATAATCCTCAGGATAAACAGAGTGTACACGAGCTTTGGGAGCAGGACGAATTCTTACGCATTGCTACAGTGGTACGACTCCGAGTCTCCGAGCGTCGAATATTGTAGTCCCGATTTTAGACGTTCGGGCGCGTCCGGATCATCGAATCGGAACATACCGAAATATCATCGGAACAGCGGAGATCAAGTCGGCCATCACGGCGTTTGCGCCTCGGGGTCATGATGACAAACGCACGGGCTTCGAATATATTTTGAGGGCGCCGTATACTTATGAGCAAATGTCCGGTAAACATGATTTCCGCTTATAGGAGGAGCAAAAAACTAGTTAAGATGCTCGGGTCGTGGCAAAAGGCGTAGAGTAGATGTCCTGCCATATTTTTGCCAATCGTACTGGACCAGATACTATTTGCTTCTCTCGGAGTCGGTAGGAGTTCCAAAAGTTCGCGAATGATCGGAAGTCACAAATAATCTGCTTGGGATGCCGTCAGTGCTGCCGCTCAGTTGGCAGGAGATTCTATTAGCTGCGAAGGACTGAGAAATGAATCTTTTGAGAGAAAGGAACGGAGCCGTTACCGGACGAAACAGGGACAGCGGATAGGGTCCAGAACAGGCCAGCGTGCACTCAAGTCTTGGAATGGTCACTAAGTATCAATGAGGAAACGAACTCTCTGTGCTACGGGCTGATGGAGTTACGACGACATCACATATCTCGTATGGTCTTTTACTTTTCATCTTACTTCCTTTGATACCTCCGCTACTCATATATACCAGCGTCTTCCTCCTCACCTCCTCAGTTTCTACCCTACGGTGACTGAGGAGTTCTTTGTCTATCACGCGCAAGTCCATGAATGCGCCTGTCATAAATGCCCATCGATTTGACCCGTGGGAACATTTCATGGATAATTAGTTCTACCCTTGCACAAATGACGCAATACGCGTCGTCACGAAATTTCGAAGCACCCATGCATATCCACTCTACCTACATGGGATAAACCGCAGTTACTGACTAATTCCCCTTTGCTCCTCCTCTCAGCTTTGATAGACTTCTGATTGCGAATAGCTCGTCAAGTCGGAAATGATCCAAACGAAGGCGTGAGAGACTGTGCGCGCTGGATAATTTGGACACAGTGTTCACCATGCTGTGTATAAATCTACTACTACTACTACTAGGCACCGGCCTTCCTCACGATATTTATTATTCCAAATTCATTCCTTATGCAACGGGGCCCCTATCTTACATTCTGATTGTACTGAACACCCCATATGTTGGTGCGTGTTTCAGCCGTGGCTTAACGGCCTTGATCGTCCCCGGAGATACTCGTAGATCAACACAGAAATCTGAACCTGAGCTACACTTGTGGGAGAAATTGCGATGTGACTCTCGGCAACTCGGCTGAATGACAGATCTGCCGTGCGGTGTGACTGTAACGCTTCTCATCCCATCGTGTAATCCATCGCGACGCCTTTCACGAGACACGAAGCTGCACCTGGATGGACGAGGCACCCAACTCCTTGCGCATACAGGAGCTTTTGGATCAATGCGTAGAGCTCGTCCAGATTCGCCATCCGATCTCAAAGCCTGTGCGGCTGTGTCTTGGTTTCAACACCGTTCAACCCGGTCACAGTGGGCAGCGGCCGCCCAAGTTTATATTTTCAGAGATATGTGGTTTAGGCCAAATTTTTCAGAGGACCCGGGGTTTCAGCTTCAGGCCGCATTGTACAGATCACCGCGCCTCATCCGCCATATGCGCCGCCTTGAGCTTGCCTCGAGGATGCTCTCGACGGAATCCTTCTCTGTAATACGCTGGATCTCGTTCGCACATCTGCAATATATGTGCATTGAGAACCTATATGGGGAGGCCCTCTCCGTTCTTGACATTCAACAATCACTCAGTGCGCCTACTCTCCGGTGCGTGAGGTTCGTGTCCAGGTTAAACGTTTGGAACCTCGGACAGATCTGGGACCGATGCCCCCCGGCCTCAAACACCTGGATCCACACTGGTTTTATCGCACCGTCCAAAATATACCATCCAATCTCTCCCCTCGGTTTTCGCCCATTGTCATGGAGTCGCTAAGAATCCAGCCTGTGAAGTTCATCCACGACTGGCTGATGCACGATACGTGTCCAATGGACATCTCCCACCTCAAGATATTATCCTGCAGCGACGGGACTGCAGACGTACTCCGGTGGCAACGAGTTGCGCCTGCCCTTCGAACGATCCAAGTCCTTGACTTTATCCTCCCCGTAGATTCCTGATCGCCGATTCACCATTGCAGTATTCACACTGCTTATCCGGTTGGCACCACCGGCCGGACGACCTCCGCAGGTCGCACTTGACACCCTTTCCACCATCATGGCGGCAAACTGCATTCTCCGGACGATCATAATCCACAGAAGTTATATTAGCGGTGACGTCTACGAGCAACTCGACGCCAAATTAGCGTCCCTACCAGTGCTTTCCGCAGATGGCAAGAAAAGGTTAAGGGGTAAGAGACTGTGCATATCCTATGTATAACTCCCACTCTCCCTCACCCCTGACATATGGAATCGTAGCGGTGTAACTGCGCCCCCAACTGTGCCAATATTCTCCTGCGTCAATCCCAGTCCAACCCGCGTTTGAATGAGAGCGTTGACAACGCCAATAACAGTCGGCGTTGTCTCTATCACGACGAGTTGCACATCGCATTTGAAGTACAATGTCAGTGCGAAAAGGACAGTCCATGATCTGGTGCATTCAAGGTGTTAGTGTATTAACACTGTGGCGGATAATTCGGAAATCTTACGCGAATATCGCTGCACTCTCCACAATGATGACTCCAAAGCTCTACCGGGAGGGTGTCAGGAGTGCATGAGCTTGCATGTAGTATCAGAATATAAACCCGCACTCTGGAAGTGGATCCCTTCGAAACCTCGGATATCCGGGTCACACTCCAAATTTTCCATCCGATCAGGCCTAAGGGAACCAATGATTTTAGGACTGAATTGGGTGTCGTCTTTGCGGCAACTAACCAGTGCAGTACACATTGTTACTGTGGAGGAAGAAAAACCATCAAGTACGAACGGAATGAAGGAACATGACCCACGCGAGAATTATGTAGGCGTTTATCGACAACCATTTATCCGCATAGACATCATGATTGTGCGTGAGGAATGTAACGGAAAGGATGTTGCCAACTGCGGCGGCCGGTCGGTCTTTTTTGCTCTCGGACCTGAGAAATTAACTCACTGGTTGACGTCACGAGACAACAAACGGGGAAGACGATAACGCCGGTGGTTCTCATCCAGACGACCCACAACCGGTGTATCTGGATTTATGAGTTATATATGTATATGTATGGAGATCCGCAATTTACGCACAATCAGCGCTTCCCCAAACAGGACGGACGCTGTTAAAAACCAACTTTGTACCGTTCTAGTGGGATGGGAGGGATTGTTGAAAAAATCGGCAATATTGATGCCTCCTAAATCTTCCTGGAATTGGGTGAAGCCGAAGAAAATCCGGGATGTGGTTGTTGCCCAGTGCTACACTTTGGTTAGTATAATCCAACCAGAATTATATAAAAAGAACATTTTCGTACCCCTGTGACGGCGACAAATAGCAGCACGGAAAACGAGAACCCCAGGTATCGCACTGGGCTTCGTGGTCTGCTTCCGTTGGCGTGCGCGGTATTTTCCCGTTGAACCAGGAAATACATGGACAAGACGAAAAGGACGAGATAGATGCCATATAGTAACGTTTCGAGAGCAGTGAGAGCGAGATTGACGGTAAGTACAGCGGTGGACATGGATGTCTGATTAGGTGCCCCAGGATGTCGTCGCGCTCAGTTTATATACTAGTAGAACAAGTGCTGTGTAAATAATAGACTCGCGTCGCATGTCAATGGGCCTGCGTTTAAAATGCACACCTGTCATCGGAAGAGGGTAGCAAACGATTGGCCGACCGCCACCTGTAACTAAAATAGCAATGGAGCGACTTGATTCGTTCTTGTTCTGTCTATCGTAACCGCGTGGGCATTAGGCCAGCTCCGATGATCACAGAAGTTCCCGCCAACATCGGAGAAAACTTCCAGGATTATTTTCACTCTCTCCCTTTTCTCTCCCTCTGTCTCACCAGACTCGTGTCTCGCCAGACTTGTGTCTCGCCAGACTCGTTTCCGTCTTGTCTCGCCCAGGAGGTCTATGCAAGGCTCAAGCTTGCTGGGCATCGCTTTTTCTAAAGTTAAATCATTCCAGCTGCGCTGCCGCGGGGGATGGTATAGCTGAACGGCCATGTAGGAGGTGGAGAGGCAAACCGTGGCTGTCGGCCTATGTGACTGTCGGCCGCCGACATGGGCGATATCGGGTATTGCCGAAATTCCGGCACAGCAATGCATCAATGCTCGGAGTTTCCTCGGTTTATTTCTCTCGTCAATGGAAGCCTTCACCTCAACTTCGCCTTGCTTTCATCGTGCTGTCTCACACCCAACGGGATCATACATTCTTTCTGCCTGCCTTCGGATTCTAGCACGTTCTGGTTTATTTCTTCGCACACATATATATAGCAAGTACATGGACCCATGGATCATGGTGCACTCAACCGTCACTCAACGGCGGTGCACTGCGGGATACCACCTCTGCAATGTCCTGCTTCCTGACTCCAGTTTCGGCCCTGCTACCCTCGGAGATTATAACAGGGGAAGTAGGCACCGTCACTTGCATCATTCCTTCTGTCCTTGCCGCGATCGCCGGCGGCGCGGGTACACACGAGCATGGGCACATTTGGAAGGATACAGCATCTACCTAGCGCACCGTTCCGGAAGTACCAGTTTTATAAATGCATGCCCCGCTGGCGCGACGATCCCGGATCAACGGTGGGGTCTCTTATTTCGTAATTTGGTGACTTTAAACCACCATCGCCCGGGAAAAGGGTTCCAATAAACAGTGTTTTAAAGATCATTCCCAAAAAAACTTTTGGAAATAGGCAATAAATAAGTAACTTCACATGGGCCCAACAGGATGGCGGACCGCAAAGGTAAAATGGAAGCAGGAGCCGTAATAACAGAGGGCACTTAGATGACAGCCCTCACAAAGGCCCACTTAGCATTCATAATTCCCCACCAAGTTCTGGCTGAGCCAACACCCAACCTCGCACCTAATTCACAAAATTGCCAGTTGCCATGGAAAATCTTAGATGGCTTGCAAATGCTGATGGATTTCATTACTTTATGGCCCGCGATCGATTGCTCAAGTCGCCGACAAGGACTGGTTCGCCAGTGTCTGCTGAAAGAATTGGAACGCCGCCGCGCCAACGTTCCGTTCTGGCGCGAAATTGATCTATCAGAGCCAATGTGGGAAACTAGGTAAATGAGACTCACCTTGTATGCGGGGACTTCATGTCCCACGCCATAGAGACGGACGTAAGAGCTGTGGATGAGCCTGTATCAGACAGCCGGAATATGAGGTAGATGTGTAAAGTGGACGTAAAACGTGCCCGCGGTCTTGAACTGGCCCGCGAGGAGGCCGTTTACCGTGTACGGTTTAAACACTTCCTGGTTGAACTGGGTGCTGAACATCGTCTTCAGCGATGCGATCATCGCTTCGACGCCATCGAAGTTCAAGATGTAGTCCTGCATTCACCATTTAGAACGACGGGGTCCAATGACATAGGGATAGACGCACCGCATCGCCATCGTAGACCAGCATCCGCACACCCGAGTCGATTACGAACTCGAGGTCCGGGAGTGAGGTACGCATCCAGTCACCTTCAATGCATGGTGAGTTTACCATCGACTTCTGCGCGACAGAGAGTACCCACCGGTGTCTGCGAAATTGTTATATACATCAAAGTTCGACTGCTAATTTAGCAGACTGCCAGGTCACCTCTCCCCCGATCTTCGTGCGGACGGATGCAAGGTAAGAGGTTAGATTCTGGGGATATGGGTAATCCTCTCCCGAGAGACTTGTATACGAACCACATATATCAGCCCGAAGACAAATGCGAAAGAAGACACGAACATCGAAGTCGCCGACGAGCGGTTTGAGGATGGCTCCGTTGCAGAATTCCTGCGCGTTGGAGCAGATGGAGTTGTTGCCGTTGTCATTGCATGCTATGATCTGCATCCAGAATGGTTAATTCAGCAGCAGTCGGCCTCAGTAGCGGGCGGGGAAAGCACGCGGGCTTTACAACCGGTAACTGGGGTATTCCACGATATATTCGCTTGTGCGAGCACGTCCGCCGATACGAGCGGGTGGTACGGGTTCGAGGCGGCGTATGTGAAGTAGCCCGGGTACTGCGAGATAGGATCCTGCGAGAAGCCGGGTAATTAGTTGACAGAAATTGACATCGGGATATCCCACCGTAAGTCCGTCGCCGATCCCGAGGGTCATCAGGTTCAGATGCAAGCCCTCAATGGTCTCAGCGGAAATCGCGGCATTCTGAGTTCGGAAATACGCCGCGAATGTAGGCCCATAGTGTCCCCCATATCTTCAATCCGTGTCAGGAGTCTCGCAAACCGATTTTGCGGGACTCACGATTCAGTCCAAATTGCAAGATCCTGCACGGCGAGGTGCGAAAAGCGCGCGTCTTTCAAGAAGACCGGAGGAAATTCCAGATGTCCGCGCCGGCCTCCTGAGACGTCCCGACCGTCTCCGTCTCGTACTAGAACCCGACTCCGACGGGCTGGTCGATGAACAGCACGTTCGCGTTGTTGTTCCATGAGTAGGGGTTTAGGGTGACCGAGGAACTGTCGTTGGTGATGCGGCAGGGGTCGAGCTCCTGCAGGAGGCCAAGCATGCTCGAGTTCCCGGGCTGGGGAACAAAGGAAGCATCAGCGGGACAGTCGCAAAGCAGACAGGGGGCGCACCCCTCCGTTGAACCAGAGCGCCAGCGGGGCGGTCGCGGGATTTTGGCGCGCGGCAAAGTACCAGAAGCTGCAGTTGTAATGATTAGGAAAGAAGATGCATTGGAAGAACACGGTACGCACAAGATACTTTTATCTGCTGCTATATCACCATAACCCGACGCTTGGAACACGCCGGGGGTGGTCTCTGATCGCGGTTCGTGAGCATGGGTAATTCCTTGTTAATGCTGTGGATGAACACACCACAGACTCCCGAGTTTTCCACGACGCGTAACGCGCCGGGCGTGATGGACGACTGGGGGGTCTCTGCTTTGGCAGTCAGTGTCGACTCTGTCAGGAGAGGGATATTAGTCATCCGAGTCACTACTATATGTACTCGGCCCCTGTCGTGTTACCAATCCAGTTCTCTTACTTGTGCACCACGACCATCCTCTACGATCCGGCTCCACCGACAACTTCCCCCGAACAGGGATCTGGCCTGGGCCTTTGGCGGTAAGGACAGGGGATATAACGACTACCAAGACGAGCCAGGGCAGGCGCATTTTTGTAACGACAGGTGCCTGTGGTCACTGGGATCACGCTTCCGGAGAAGCCAGGCTTTTATAAGTGGTTGAAGTAACGGGCACATGTCCCGCAGACGCTCAATTGGGTCCCCAGAAGGGCGCGTAGTATAATAGTAAATACACCGGAGATGTATCGCCCAGAGCAGTGCAGTGGTGTTGCAGGAGAGTAAAAAAACAATGACATTTCTCAACTCCTACCAAGGTCGATCCGACACAATCCGTCGCACCACATCAAAGAAGCTGGGTATAGTGAGATTGCATAGAGTTGCACTCACTTGAAGCCGGAAAATCGACCCAGGGCGAACCTGTAAATCTTCCGCACACCTGCACACTTGATTCCCCCCGACTTATTCTCCGACTGCACTCTTCATGCAAAATTCAAATTCCATTTAATCCAAATTCCGCAAGCCCACGCAACATGAATCTTCCCTACGGCTCCAGGATACGTTCAAGATGATACCCTGGCTTTGCTGCGTCTGGTGGTTCGCCAACCCATTCTCTGCAATGCTCAATGTCTCCCGCCTCGACGCTCCAACTGCTGCAACAATCTGTTCATTTGTTGCATAATCTCTTTCACTGTAGTTCAAACTTCCTCCGATAATCCCAACTGCAAGTCCGGTCGCTCTAAGTGAGTGCAACTCTATGCAATCTCACTATACCCAGCTTTCTTTGATGTGGTGCGACGGATTGTGTCGGATCGACCTTGGTGCCATAGGAGTCTGAGAAATGTCATTGTCTTTTTACTCTCCCTGCAACACCAGCTGCACTGCCTCTGGGCGACACAGGCCCAAGGTGTTAATAATCTGTCTTGAATTACGTGCAATTTATATTTTCCCGACGTACCTGGAGACCTGTACTTAATTCTGAGAAACCCCTTGTGCTGGAGCGAAGCGAAGGCATATCTTGTCCATGGGTTGGGAAAGGTCTATTGGTGGGGAAAAGAGCTTCGGGAGCAATTCGGGGTCCTCCGAAGCCGGAAGGTCCTCGACCCGGGCCTTCAGAGCTCACAACAGAGAATATACTCCAGAAATCAACACAGAATTCTCAGAGGTGAAGCCCAGGATATTAGATTCAAGACTGGAGACACATTTAACCCTCGCCGAACACCCTGGGAACGCCACTCGGCAACCGCTTTTGGAAACTGTCCATCAGGCGGTGGATCTGCACATGACTCGGGGCCGCGGCCCGCCGCTAGGGGTGGGGACCTCTTTCCCTGTATGGAAGGAGTACGGAGGGAGGTCGGGGAGGGTCGAAAAAAACTTTTCGACCCGAATACTTATTTCGAAACCCGACAGCCCCTTGATAAGGTGAGTCACCGGTGGCAGTGCTCGGATCAGACCGGGAGACTACGGAGCACCTCGGGGCTACAACGTTGAACACGATCAGTCAGATTTACTTCTCCCGTGTTGCTCCCGTGTGTGCTTGCGGGCTTCGGAGTGGAACGACTGCGCCAGTTATATTTATTTTTATAACTCGTACCGCTTCGGTGACGCTTTAGACTGCCTCACTCGATGACAAAGCTCCAGTGCCCACTCAAATATCGTGATATTCTGCTAGAACAATTAAGCGCGTAAGCAGGTGTTCGAGTCATGGAATTTGAAAAAAGATGGAAATACGGAAGGAACAAAGATGATTCGGATGTTCGGAGCTCTTCTGGCGCTTGACTTGCATTCCGGAGACCACGGAAAGTTACAACGATGAGATGGAGGAGGACCTGTCTCCAGCATGGTTTCAGCGACTCAAGCGGACTATTGGCGCAAGCGGCGAGAGCGATGCGAGGGGGTAAATCAATGAGAGGGATACGGATTCCCTCAGGCAGCCCACGCGGACTATGAAAATTCCCGGGCATGTCAAGCAGGCGTCGTAGCGATGTAGCCAAGCTGCAGCTAGGGTAGAACACTCGCGTAAGTAGTTCAATTTTCACCAAGAATTCCGGTTTGCAGGATTTCCACCGACTTGTCCGTGTAAGTATAGGCTCTCCATGGAGGATCAAACAAACAAATGCATCAGCACCTGAGGCGGTAGGTACTTGAAGATCTACATCGCTCGTGCATTGCATTCATTCATCCAACATTCATCGCGGAACGGAGGCCGACGATGTCTATCACGCGTCTATCACTAGTCTATCACGATAGAGTCACCCTATCATAGCACGGTACGGCCCCGGCGCCTGAATGACGCTCGAGAACATACGCAATACACTTCTGTGTCCGACTATATCAGCGCAGACTGGTGAATCTGTGTATAATCAAGCATGGGACCCACGCGGAGATCTCGCTGGGGCTTGATTTCCGCAACATATTCATACAAAATACAAACTGGTGTCCAATACGGTCCACGCATACATCTCCTCTAATACGTGATCCTAATCTGAGCATCTGTAGCCCCATCCACATCGACCGTCGCCGCCAGCCCATCCGCCACATCATCCGCATTGCCCCACGCGACGTCCGGTACCGCCCCGCTCGCAAGCGCGATATTGATCCCCGAGAAAACCGTCGACCCGGCGGGGTAGTCGTCCGCTTCGGTCACGCCGTAAGCCTCGAGCGTCTCTGTCGCCCACGCGAGCTGCTCGTTCCCGTCGATCGCGAGTGCCGTGCCGTCGATGTTGGTGAACTGCGCGTTGTAACTGTAAGTTGTGTCGCTCTGGCTGACGAGGGTGATTGTCCCTGTGAGGGTCTGCCCCGGCGCTAACGGACACTGGTGCCGTTACGAATGTTTGGTCGCCGAAGAGGTACTGAGTTGCCTATTAGTATACCGAGGCACCAAAAAAGAACGAAACGTGCCCAAGCTATTCATCCGGTTAGTTACAGAAACGCAGCAGCCTAGAAGACTCACTCGCAACGGTCCAAAAGTCTCCCCCACCCGCAGCAGAGGGGCCGTACTGACGATGCGCGCGTGATCAACCGAACTGACAATGGAGGATAGGACTCCAGGAGACCTACCTGCAGCACCGGCTGCATGATCGCGTCCCCGCTAGCCGGCTCGATGGAGTTGAACAGAAAAATGGTCTGCCCGTGGTCCGCAGCCGGTACCTGCGGCACCGTCCACGTCGTAGTGAAAGATGAGATAGGACTCGACGAGTCGGAATTGAGCCAGGATGCGTAGGCGATCCAGCCCTGCTGCTCCTCCGGCACGGGGGCGGTCTTGCGTGTGGCAGGGGATGCAATCTGCACGACGTCGCCCGCCGCGTCGAGGACATGCATGGTGCCCCCGACGTGCGCGATGCGGCCGCCGAGAGGGACAGGGTGAATGCTCGTATTGAGGCGGTATCCGCCAGGGGTAATGGCGGTCGCGCCAGAGCCGAGCGGCGCCGCCAGGGTCTGGGGAAGCTGGAGCCCGAAGAGCGCGGCGAGGATATAGGGATGCATGGGTGGGTAGAGACACAGAGACAGAAGTGTGGATGGAAGAGGGAAGGTGGTACACCGTGCGGCAACCTCGTCCAAGCTCCGTCTTTTATGGCGGCTTGCGGTACTTCCGGGTGCGGTTTCTGCTGGCTGGAATACCCGACACCCACGTCGCCGCGCATAGTAGGTATAAATTTGTACCATTCTCGGTTCATCCGCTGCCTCCTCGATGGTTAGAATTTTATCGTGGATACACACCCGTTCTCGCCGGTGGTCTCATCCGCATGCGCCCCGGTTCCCGGTCTGCGCATGACCAGTAATGTACCCCGCAGTGTTCTTACCTGGGGAAATATGGCCCAATTTGAGCTGAAACAGCAGATAGATGGCTCCTTCGTTGCTAATCGGCAATCTGTAGGTTGCAACTAACGGTTATCTATCTCTGCCGTATTGATGTACGCACCCGTTTTGGTCTGCTGGGACCTCCTGGTGCTACCACGGCGATTCAAGCAAAATCCGACGCCGAGCTGGGCCAATAAGCCTTTACCAGTCCACGGCCAATGGTGTACCGAGTCGCTGTGTCGGTTTCCTTCCTGGAAACCGCGCCGTTCCGCATGCCGTGGGATGTCGTACATTCCCTGTTTAACGTCCGTGCTCCAAAAGCGGATTAGACCTCATGACAGCGTACCGAATGCTGGTACTCCACTTGATTGCAGGATTATGTGACCAAAATTAGGCACTCCAAGAGGGGTTCTAAAATAGAGCGTGAAATCAGATTTTAAAATTTAGAACAGGGTGCACGGAAGGAGCGGTAGGAATGGTTCAACGTTACATGTACACAACTGAGGACGGTCCTATAAACCATTTTTTCAGGGAGGGGAGAAAGCGCATGGCAATGTGAAGTCAACGTTTTGGGAGCAATTGGGAGTGGAAGTTTGGTGAGAGAGGCAATGCCGTGGCTGTGTTGATCCATCATATGGTGGCGGCCATGTGGTGTCCCAATGGCGTCTCAACATTGAACGTCATGTCTCCGATCCTGTTTCTCTCAAGACCAGAATAGTATACTTCGTTTACTCCAGGTATCCTCCAAGCTCGGCGACAATTCTTACTAATGCTGCAACGCCTCCAACGACCCTTCCGTGTCCTGGACCGACTCCTCGCAGCTCAGCTGCCTCACCGGACGGTCTTCTCGCTTATATACCTCTCGTAACTTCTCCGTGAAACTCACTCCGATTCCTCGTTGCGACCTTCCGTTGTCGATTTTACGCAACCTCATTCCGGAGGGCTCCACAACTGAATCCTAATTTGGCAATTAATTCCCTTTGACTGATGTCCGAGTCGCGCGCCACAAAGTCTACCAGGCAGGCGTTCCTCGGGTCAAAGAGAAAGCATATACAGACATATCCCGTCCTTGGTAAAACCTTCAGGGGTTGCACAGCTCCCGTCGGTAACCTAACCAAATCTACACCTCACCTCCATTACTTATCAATCACACAGAATGGGTATGTATTCACCCGCCGGTGCCCTTTCCAGCGCGTACAACCGTTCCGCAATGAATTCACGTCGGACGGGTGCAACATTTGGGACCCGCATAAGTATAGCATTGCAACGGCCTAACAGAATACCCACCGGCTGCTATTCTGATCACGCCGAGACGCCGTTAGCCTTCCTAGATGCTCCACGAACCGGACGGAAGAATCGAAGGATTTACTTTTTACCGCAAAACGTCTAAGGACATACCGCGTCTGGCTTCATGCGAGACCGGGAGTCCAAGAATACTTCATGCACGTCCTTCCCGACTCCGCAAGTCAGAAAGTTTGGTTGAAGACGTCACTGACATCGACAATATCCGCTGAAAGAGGTAAACAAATTTTCTCCTTGAGATTCCCATCGAGTGTCCGCTCGGGTGGGGCGGACGTGAAGTACCGAGAAGATGTTAAATACCCGTGAGGGGATCGCGAAAAGATTATCATTTTTTGCTTCAGGAACCGTTCGCTCCCATGCTTCGCCAGAGTGAAGTCTGACGGCATCGCATATTTCTCCTTGTACGGGTAATGAGGCTGCGTGCTGCGAGCTGTGCCGTTGACCTCACCAGCTCGCACCGTCCATGCCGCATGACACGCCTTTCAGGATACAGTCCGCCCATGTGCAGCAGCAATAATACCGGCACAAGGTATTCATGGGTGGAGGATCAGCTCCCCAGTCTTCCGCGCACTGTACCGAGTTACAGGAAGGCCTCAGGTATGCACCGCTCCGAACATTTTCATCACGGTGTTTCTTACTCGGCCAAGTTTCCTACTAAGTCCTTGGTCTTGGTCGCAGATTTCGCCCCGAAGAAATAGGGAAAGGTATCGGACGGAGAACTAAAATTGAAGGCGTGGAACGCCTATGAAACGGCGGTCTAGTGGGTCCGATACCACCGTGTGATCACTGACCATGCCTACATCCGAAAACGACAACTTTCGGCATAGGTCACGGCCTGTCCTCGGCACTTGCCGGATCATCTCCAAGATCCGAAAGCATCACGGGTTGATCAGCATGGCTTCGGCCTCGACCACTTCAACCCGTTCCATTGAAAATTCCGGACATACCAGACGGCCTATGAGAGAAATCCCGCTCCGTTGCTTCAATGGTGCGGGAAACTCAACATGCTTCGATGTTTGATCTCTCCTTGCTGGGTGACGGCAAGCTTCGGCTTCCTTATCCGTATGATCCGGAGTTTGCACCGTTCGTTGCCGGTCTCTGCCGCGCCCGGGGCATGGAGCTTGAATGGAGAACACTGCTACATATGCCCAGTGAGAATGTCGTGTGGGCAGATATGCTCAGTTGCGTTCAGATCTGGTCTATGTGCTGTGATCTGGGCTCACCAGATCGAAAAACTTGAGGTTGATTTGATTTTACTCGAACGTCGATTCCAGATTTGATTTTTACTCTATTTACTCTATTTTACTCAAGCCTCGGAGCTCGATTCCAGATTCGAAGGCAGACTTTCGGCGGACTTGTGCGATGACGTCAAGACGGCGCGAGCGTCGGCCGGAGTTCCAAATCGCTCTTGTTCTCGTACCACCACCATCTCCCTTCCACCCGCCCTCCCTGCCCCCTCCCCCCTCCTCTCTGCCTTCTTGTCCCATGCCTCCCTCGCAATCTCGCGCTCTTTCTCTCCGTCTAATCTTTCTGCATCTGGGTGCATCCTCCCTTCCCCTGCGAGTCACACGGTAAGGACGAAACAACGGACGGATATCTCAAGGACTAATCCTCGGTACGAGGCCCTTCTTTCATCCTCCCCAATTCACCGGTCTCGCAAGCAGCAAAACAAGATCATCGCGGACATCCATCCCAACAAGGATGCTCTGCCTTGTTTACGCGTTCACTTCGTACCTCAGATCGCCCTCGCCGCGGCCTCGTTCAATCCTCCATGCAAACACGGAGTGTGCGCGCCTGACGGTACGTATGCTGCCGCCTTCCTCCTTCAAGCTGATCCTAGCCCGTTTCCCAAGTAATTTTCGGTGATCGCCGCAGTGAGACTCTGATTTAATGCCATGTATCGTCGATGCCATCATTTCCCTTTTGTCTCTTCTCGACAACTTACGTCTTCTCGAATCTCGACGTCTGCATTTGGTCTACGTACGGCCTCGGTTGCGAATCTCCCACCATATCCTCGATAAATTTGGGCTTCTCTCTGTATTACTCCTGGGACTCCAACTGATGATTGGCCTGTTGTCGATATCACGCACGCTGCAACCATGACTCGAAACCTTCCCATACCTTCCCATCGGGGTATCCGTCGTACTGTATAATTACATTCAATTCGACCGTCACATGTCACGCACCCCTGGTCGATGGAGAATATTGGTTTCTTGTCACGCGTAACCCACCCCTTGGTCGAATGCAATTTTCGTCACGCAGGGGTTAAAATCACCGTGAAAGTATGGGTTTTCGGAAAACCGGGATCAATGACCGGCGGCATTGCCGGGTAAGCGGAGTTTAAGACCATCAAACTGCACTTGCTGCAAACCTGCCGCCCCCCCTAAGGCCTTTGCAGTGTCATACTTTCAGACGATAAACATCAGACTCAAGGTCTATCTGAAGAGCATTGCACTTAGTTTTGTAGATATGGGTACAAAAGTACCTCGTGCGGCACTGCCGGCAAGCTCTATGTAATTTCAAAGTTTGTGCTACTCACCCACAGGCCAAATACAAATACATAAAGTGCTCCTACACATTTATGGTATGTATGTAGGCCATAACTGTCGGGTTCTAAGAGGAATGTGTGAGAGGTTGCGGTTAGGGGCATTGCTTCGAGGTGGTGCCGAGAGATCGGCATATCGTTCGATCACTGATCACATCATCCCCGGTCGTGATCCCGGTCTTGCCGGTCTTGATCCCGGTTTTCCCATTTCCCATTTGTTCTCAAATCACCTGCACGATGCGTAAATTTGAAAATTTTGGTTCAGTGGTCGAAAATTTTGGTTCTGTCACGCGAAGTTTGGGTCATGGTCGAATGGTCGAATTGGAAATTTGGGTCACGCGTCACACCCCCGGTCGAATTGAATGTAATTATACAGTAAAAGTTGGGCAAATAAAATCAAAGTGTGGACTTGTTGGCAACCGTACACCGCCGCCGTATCTGTCAAATCATCAAAGGCCAGCTGAGGGCAGAGCCAGGGTTCAAGGATAGAACGGCTTACAATATGATCAAGTAGTACCGGGAGTCCTTTCTTCAGCCATTATATATGTAATTGCGTTCAAGAATTTGCTGGGCCGAGAAAACCAAGGGAAAACACGGAGGAGGGGTTTGCACCAAGAACGTTCACAGCCGGAATGACGAGGATGTCCGAGAACTTGAGGATGCGCAGCAGCTTATCATCGTAGACATGACGCGTGAAGAGAAGATGGACGTCTAGGACACAGGGATGTTGTGATTTGTTGGAGTCCTATCAGTGTTGATCCGTAACCCGTAACCCGCTCCCTTCACTGTCTTCACACTAAGCTCTACGGAAGTACACAGAATTGGCAAAGAAATATGCCCAATTTCCCCGCGATACAGAAGAAATGAATAGCATTACATTCGCTGGTCTATCTGACCACCACCGTCTCATGTAGATGATAAAGACTGGTTCGCCATCGTCTGTGTGAAGAACTGGAACGCTGCCTGCCCCACGGCCAAGGACCCATTCTAGGCGCAAATTAATTCAGCAGAACATGTCAAACAAGGGAATTCCGGCTCACCTTGTACGCGGGGACCTCGTGTCCCGCGCCGTATATACGCACATACGAGCTGGAGTCGGTATATCAGAGAGGGGATAAGAGAGGAGATCGATCAACGCACAATGTCCCCGCAGTCTTGAATTGCCCCGCGAGGAGACCGTTCACCTTGAATGGCGCAAACACCTGCTGGTTGAACTGCGCGCTGAATTTCGTGTTGAGCGACGCGATCATCGCTTCTACGCCGTTGAAGTTCAGGATGTAGTCCTGCATTTACAACCGTTCAAGGAAAATGTATCGCATGTCATCGAGAAGGAACGCACCGCATCGCCGTCGTAAACCAAAACCCGCACGCCCGAGTTGATGACAAGCTCGAGGTCCGGGAGGGAGCTGCGCATCCAGTCACCTGCGATGAATCCTGCGTCAATAACCTCTTATATGCTGCAAAGGCGGAGGGCTCACCGGTGGCTGCGAAGTTATCGTAAACATCATCGTTGGTCTCCTGCCACGTCACCTCCCCCCCGATCTTCGTGCGGATGGACGCGAGGTAGCTGGTGATATCCGGGGGTAGGGGTCGTTAGAGCCCGAGGGGCTTTATTCGCAACAAATAAGTCTCGTCCGGGGTTGCGCAAAATATAACACGAACACGTAATAGACCTTTATTCACAACAAATGAGTTTCGTCCGGCGTCCGGGGTTACGCAAAGTATAACACGGACGTACGTCAAAAGAGCCGACGAGCGGCGACAGGATGTTGTTGTTGCAGAAGCTCTGCGCGGCGGAGCACACAGAGTTGGAGCCGGCGTTGTTGCACGCGGTGATCTACATACCCACCCTCCTCAATAATCGGGAATAGACTCTAGATGAGGGAAGGACGCACGCGAGCCTTGCAACCGGTGGTCGCGGTGTTCCACGAGGTGTTCGCTCGCGCGATGACGGTGGATGAGACGAGCGCGTGGTACGGGTTCGAGCCCGCGTACGTGATGTAGCCGGGGTACTGCGAAATTGGGTCCTATCGCGCAGTAAATAAATGTTCAGGGTGTATTATCCCGAGGGGAATTTTACCGTAAGGCCGTCACCGAGGCCCAGCGTCTTCAGATTGAGGTGCAGCCCGCTGACGGTGCCCGCAGCGATGGCAGTATTCTGAGACAAGAAATAGGCGGCAAAGGTTGGGCCGTAGTGTCCCCCGTATCTGCACTGCGTGTCAGCGAAAGAAAGACAGCCGGATTGCGGATCGTGGGGAACTGACGATTCGGTCCAGATTGCCAAATCATTGGCGGCCAAGTTCGAGAAGCGCGAGTCCTTCAAAAAGATCTGCAGGAAGCTCCAGACGTCCGCGGCAGCTGCAGCGGATGTCCCGACGCTCTCCGTCCCGTGAGAGAAACCGACGCCGATGGGCTGGTCGATGAAGAGCACGTTCGCGTTGGTGTTCCAGGAAAAAGGGTTCAGCGTAACGGAGGAACTGTCGTTGGTGATGCGGCACGGGCCGAGCTCTTGCAGGAGGCCAATCATGCTAGAGCTCCCAGGCTAGGTACAAATTGAGTGGGTGAATTTACAAAACTTGACGAAGACTGCACACCCCGCCGTTGAACCAGAGTGACAGCGGAGCGGTCGCGGGGTTGTTCCGTGCCGCAAAGTACCAGAAACTACCACTGTATTGAGAACACAAAGGTGGAACGGAAAGGCATCCACGCACAATACGCTTTCAGTGGCGGTCAGATCTCCATATCCCGAGGCTTGAAACACGCCTGGGGTCGTTTCTGGTCGTGTTTCATCAGCGTTGACGATCCGTGGCAACGATTGTTGACTTACCGCAGATTCCCGAATTCTCGACCACACGCAGAGCGCCCGGCGTGGTAGCAAAGGGCTGCAGCGTTTCCGCTTTGGCAGCCGTCGACTTCGTCTTGCCGACGCCGCCGATCACGCCCTCACGGATGGGTATCTGACCCGCGCTTTTTACGCCGAGGACGGACGAGACCGTCGCGAGCGACACAAGCCAAGACAGAAGCATGGTGTAGGAAGAGATGTCCCTCGTGTGTCGGGAGGAGAATCCCTTTATACTCAAGGCGATACATCTCGGAGGATCACCTGGATCGCTGCTATCTCGACGGAAGTCGCGAAGACACACCTCCACGCGAAGATGTAAAGGTGCCAGTGTGATACGCAGGCTAAAGATAGAGACTGTCATCATATCGCCGTCCCGCATGTTGGGGGCTCAGTGCTGCTCAATGGTCCTCGAGTCGGCCATCAGATCAGGTCGAGTGTGGGGAATGAGGGCCACATGGGATCATCGCGACCATCTACATATAGAATCGAGCTCTAGCGAAGTAGATAACGCAGACAGTCCACGAGTCTTGGCCGAGATTGATCCTTCGTGCGAAGGCGGACGAATTGCGTGCTTGGGAGGGCTTCACAGCTAAGGACTCTCAAGGTCGTATTTCACGCCAGCAGAGGGAGACTGTAACCGTTACCAACGCGAGGCAGATAGAATTTTGTTCAACAGCAGTGTTTGACACCACATACTGTATTTTTTCATTCAATTCGACCGTCACGCGTCACTCCCCCCTTGGTCGATGGCGAACATTGGTATTTTGTCACGCGTCACCCACCCTCTGGTCGAACACATTTTGCATCACGCGGCCCTCGAAATTGCGTCTGTGATGCGCAAAATCGAAAATTTTTGTTTCCGGTGGTCGAAATTTTTGCATGTGTCACACAAAATTTTGGCCGCGGTCGAATGGTCGAATCGGTAATTTGAGTCACGCGTCACCCCCCTGGTCGGATTGAATGAAAAAATACAGTAATCTTGAATTTTGGTGTGTTCATTTCAAGTCTTCAGTTCTACTACAATCCTCTAGAGATTTGTATGATACTGGGTATGATAATGAATATACTATGAAGCGGTCAAGGATCACGATGGAGTTTTGACGCGGTCTCGGACGCGTCGAACCCGTATTTGGACGCGTCGAGCTATCTATCATCCCCTCCGCGCCTTAGCCCCCCGCTACAATGATACTTATCAGTGCACCTTCTGCGGCTGCCACCTGCGGCACGCGTTCAACGCCCTGCGCGACACCCAATGCCGTCGGGGCGCCGTACACCTACAACTACGCCAAGGAGGCGCGCGTGCTCGCGGGTGAGACCCCGATCTCCCAAGGCCAGGGGGTGGAACGATTGCTTGGCAATGGGGCGAGGTCTGAGCAGAGCAGGCACGCACCTTCAGAGTGTCGAAGTTGCGAGAAAGATGGCTCGCGTGCGACGATACAGAGCGATGAGCAGGAACGATGGACATGGAAGTTGAGGCACTGGTGGATGTGGTTCTGCTCAGCAGAGCGGGCACAGCATGTTGAAGTTACATTCGAGTGCGACACAGTCGAGTACAGAGGTTGAATTACCTTCAATAACCCTATAGGCGACGAAAAATGGAAGTACGCACCTGAATCTTGGCCAGTCCATACCTGGCAAGCTAATACCCGACCCGCGCTAAGCTCCAATACATCCGGAATGTGCCTCCGCTGCCTCCCGAATCGCTTGTATTGATCCGGAGATAGTCCCAATCGCTGTAGGCTTCATCCCCCTGGGTTTGAGAGGGGTCCCAGGGGCACTAGACCCGCCGGAATGGGCGTAGAAGGGGTACAGAGAAGGTAGAAATTGGGTAAAAACTGAAATCAAAACTTGGTCCAAACAAATCAAAGCGTGGACTTATTGGCAACCGTAGCGGTGTCAGCAGGGCTGATGCGATCAGGAAAATGTCCGGGTCCTTGTGCCCGTTTTGACAAGAGTACTGTACTTCCGGCCGATTACCACCATGTCCAGCGAGGGAGGTGAACTGAATCACCACAGCCCTCACGGTCAACGTGTTTTTGGTCTTGTCTGGCGTTGGTTTCGAGCGATCTCCCGCCAAAATGTGGAGTACAGTACGTCCTTCTAGTTGTGCTTCATGACTAGGCACAGACTGTGTTCCTCAGCGTCAAACGTCTCTTCACGACATGCTCAGACCGAAGATGCTGCATCCAAATTTTGGTCGATCTACATCACCGAAGCAGAACGCTACGATTCCGCGCTGGTCGAAAGCTGGAAGGCGGACATGGAGGGAATGCTGATTTTCGTGCGTCTCGCTATTTCTACACTGCACGATGCTTACGCACCGTAAACAGTCCGGTCTCTTCTCTGCCAGTCTCACAGCCTTCATCATCGAGAGCTACAAAAATCTCATTCCGGACACCGGAAACATGACGGTCGCCCTACTATCGCAAGTGTCCCAGCAGCTTAGCGCCCAATTCAACGGCTCCCACCTATCCATACCGTCCCCTATTCCCTTCGAGGTCCAGACGTCTTCCCTAATTTGCAACGGGTTTTGGTTCGTCAGCCTCGGGCTGAGTCTTACCTGTGCGCTCCTCGCTACTCTTGTCGAACAGTGGGCCCGAGAGTTCCTCCACAAAACGGAAATACGCCCTTCGCCGGTCCGCCGGGCCAGGGTGTTTTCATTCTTATATTACGGGATCAGCCGATTTGGAATCCATGCCATTGTGGACATCATTCCCCTCCTTTTGCACATAGCGCTCGTGCTTTTCTTTGCGGGCTTGGCCGCTTTTCTGCTGCCAATCAACTTTGCAATGACCACCATCGTCTCCGGCATTCTGGTCGTATTCCTGGCCTTTTACACCGTGATTACAATCCTCCCCGTGGTGTCCCTAGACTGCCCATACCGCACTCCCCTCTCGGCAATATTCTGGCGCTTTGTGCAGTATTTCGCCCTCATTTTCAACCTTCCCTCCACGAACCGAAGCCTCACGGACGCGGTCCTTGCCGCAGCTATGCAGCGCCGTGATATCCGCGACGAGCGTGCCGTGCTCTGGACGCTCGAGTCATTGACGGATAACACTGAACTGCTCCCATTCGTGGAAACCGTCCACGATATCATCTACGCGCCGACTGGCTTCCGCCGCGTAGACGACCACCTCTTTCGACTTGTCCTCCAAACGACTGATTCGCACACGTCTCTGCCGAGTCGCATCCTTGCCTTTCTATGGTCGGCCGAAACGCTCTCGCCGGATGATCCGCTTCGCAACAGACGACAGGTAGAGGGGCTGCGTGCGCTCTGGTCCCTTGCCTTTGTCGCGTCCCGCATCTCCATGTTGCCGATGAAAGAGGTGTACTGGATTAACTACACGAGTCTGCAACCACTCACCATCCCGAGGGAGTATAAACTCGCGCTCTACTCGGTGATCGACTACACGTATCTTAAGAACATAAGGCAGCGTCTCGAAGAGATCGGGACGATGCTTTCCCTGGGAGCCATATCCACAGCACGTGAAAGAAGGCGAATGATTCGATGTCTTCGGGCAACGGTGCCGAGCCTGGATGCGGACGTCACGGTCCAACAGCGGGGACTGCGCGCAGAGATATCCTCATCGCTGCATATTCTCGGTCGGATCGCTACGTCTGATCCTGATGGCCCAACCAGCTATGACGATTTTGCTGTGGCCAGGCGTGTCATTGGGGATCTCACCCGGCGTGACCAGCTATGGCAATTTCACTTCGCGCGAAACGTCGTCGAGCTCTTGAATTCTTCATTCAACGAAGGGTTGGCCCCGTACAATTTGCTTGCTACGTGCGAGGAGATTTTACCCGAGGTGCCGACCTGGCCAGACGGCTGGCAATCCATGGATGTCTTTTCACAGGCACTGGGGCCACACGCACAGAATCGGCCGGCCTCACTTCATGTACTTCTTCGGGACAGTTCGCAGAATGACCTGGACGTTCTCATGCGGTGCAGTCTACGCCTCCTCCCCCTTCTTGCACCCCTCTGTTTCGTGCCGACTATTCACTGGTATCTCGCGCACCGCAGTAGGGGGGTCGATGCCTTTGAATATGCGTTCACGGACTGCAACTGGGATACACTGTCGACCTCTATTCTGGACGATATGCGATCGCCGTCTAGGATTTCTGACGACACTCTCCTGGGAATTGCCACTCTGTGTCTTTGGCGGCACCGTTCTGCCAGGCTTCTGGATTTGCGCAGCGTCCTTTCCATCATTGAAGCGACCCCCCAAGTGCATTCCAGTCCTGGGTATCCGACCCTGAAGGCGATTCTTTTAAGCTCGATGCTGACATTGTTGGCCGAAACCGTACGGGGATACATGGTATCCGAGCGCTCTGCACAGGACATTGCGGGTTTACTTCAAGGGTTCGCGATTCATCCGCTCCTGCATGAGGCCTATAAGTCTTTCATGAAACGACAAGGAGCTCCGCCAGCGATGACAGAAACCCTTGATCGAATTGTGGAAGAAATATCAGACCAATACGCAGCAACATTCATTCTCTTCCTCTCCGCGTGCACCTCTGCGGCGCAACTTCCATATAAAGCGGACGATACGATCACATATCTCTGTCTCAAATGGGACCTGTACACAATGAGAGTGAAGGCCGGACGACAGTTGGAATTTGCACAAGCTGTGCTACACCTCGTCGAATGGGCTTGCGATGTGGATAATCCCCGCCGTGCGGAGGTGGAGTCTGTCGTCCATGCTCTATGGGAGAACTTGGACGATGAAAAGATTCTGGTGGTCTCGGATCCTCCGAGCGCGGCCATTTTCGTGCAGGCACGAGCTCTATATCAGGATCCCTCGGGTGCTAAGTATCCTGGGCTACTCGGACAGTCTGAGGGGGTACATGTTGGCGCGCCCACAGCATCGGTAACCCTGTCCGTTGACGGGGTCTCCGGATGAACGGATATCCTTGTGTAAAAATTTATAGATATGTATATCCAGCACTTACCAGCAGTCCGACAATCCCTTGCCCCAGAGAGAAACCATTTTTCGTGTGACTTGGAATAGGGGAAGGAAGCAGAGGAACTTTGTAAATTGTGGCTCGTTGAACCATTTCAGCGAGGGACCTATCTCCATCAGTTCAGGTTAACATTCGAGAGCTCCGCTGAAGTAGTGTATCCCGCTCTTGGCTGCGCGAAAATCCAACTTACTAACGCCGTGAATTATGTAGCTTAGAGACACCAACTTTCGAAGGTGTGATCGGGAGGCAACTAGGAATTCATACCAAAAGAGCCGATTCTATGGTCCTTTTCGCCACTCCAGCGGTTTAGAACTCAGCCATCTCCGAGGTCTGATCGCTTCTTGCCGAATGGGCGGCATATATGATCCGGGCTTCGGCAGCCGGCTTAGTTGGCCTTCAAGCACGTGCTCCTCGTCTTTGCTTCTGTCTATCACTGCGGCCAGTGGTGTTCCTTGGGTGCTCCATTACTCGACTTGCGAATCATCATAATTGAACGTCATTTACTCAACGACGCACGCGCGACCGTCGAGGCAAGTCTATTTTACATAGCCAATCCTCACACAAATCCCCAGATCCCGAGGAAGGACGGCATTCTAATGGGCAGGACTCACTTTCCACCGGATCCTGGTGCTCCTCTTGTGCGTTCGTGAACTATCGCCTCGTGTCCACCGCGATGCGGCGGTGTTCATTCATCGAGTCGTGATCCCGATTCAAATGCAGGCGTTTGTCGCGTGTTGTGAGCAGTATCTCTATGTGCGAAGTTGATACTGAGGGAATAATTTCCCAACGGCGACTTGGAAAAGGAACCCTGCCAGTTGATATCGTTTTTATTCTAGATAGCAATTCGAGCATAAGATCAAGTCCGTCTGTCGATACACCGGTGTGGCACGAAACTCCATCATATCAACTTCCTACGCAACGCGGAAGCCGTGCGCGTTCCTTCCAGCGTTCGCCGCAGACGCTTCCTGCCATGCATGCACCAGCCGCCCATGCCCCTTAAAATGAAGCTCGCTTGTGGGTTCTCCTCATCCTGCTCTCAGTCGTTCTCTTAGCCTCTCAGCTCTCTCTCCAACTATCTGAACCCGCCTTCCCTGCACAATGTCAACAGTCCTCGGCGCCATCGTAATCGCGCGCAACGGCGACCGCCGCGCATTCTATCAAGACCCGAAAACCTATGCGCCCTCCCTGACCGACTCCACCGCGCTCGGCGTCGTGCGTCTTCGACCTCATCCATTCATCCGACTGGCCCGGACTTACCCCGTGCTTAGGCAGACCTCCATCTTCTCGGGACGCAGCTGCGCGCCGCGTATCTCACGCCTGGCGCGCCGTCTTTCATCTCGGACATCTCGGGCGACATCGCCAACACGCAGGAGGTCAAGGTGCTCGCCAAGTCCGGCGGTGAGGGTTCAGTCGTGTTCGACAGCGCCGTCGCTCTGCTGCAAGGTCTCTTCCCGCCCAGCTCTAAGAACAAGATCACGCTCGCAAACGAGACAGTTGTGCTGGCGCCGCTCGGCGGGTACCAGTACGTTCCAAGTAGCGTCTTCTCATTCTTTCATATCTCGCGGTTTGGCTGATTGCGCCTAGTGGAGACGGTTGAGCCTGGAAATGACCGCTCGATGGAGAGCTGGACGGACTGTCCTGTGCGTAGCTGTCTCGAGCTGATTTTTGTCGTGCTAATTGCTCGATTTCCGCAGGCGTTTCAAAAGCACGTCGCGTCGTTCCACGACTCGGACGCTTTCAAGGCAAAGGAGAAGGACGCAGCGCCGTTCTTCCAGACCGTGCAGGATTACGTTTTTGGACGCCCAACGACCCTCGAGAATATCGTGCGCGGGCATTCCTCCCGTCCTCATTTCGTAGGCTGATGCGTCCGGCCCTTTAGTGGAATGTAAATATAAACAGGGCCTTAGCTGGCGCACACTGACGATAGCCTGTTCATAGATCTACGACTTCATGAATACGCAGCTTACTTATAACCAGACGTACGCATATCGGCTCCCGCCTTCGTACATCGATCAGGCCCGTGCACTCGCGGACTTCCACGAGGATGGAGTGTTCTCCGACGCGCAGGCCAACGGCATCGGGAACAGTCAGTCTACCGTCTGAAATATATTCACTTGCTTATCTGATGATTAATAGTTGCAGGGCGCACCCTTCTGGGGAACATCCTGAATGCCCTCGAGCACATCGCTTTCAACGACGACCCACTTCAGCTGATGATCATGCAGACCTCCTACCAGCCGTTCGTCTCGCTCTTCCACCAGACCGAAATTGTCAAAGAGCACCCGGAGCTCAAGGCCATTCGTACGTCCTCCTTCCCTTCCGGCGCGCTGGGACCTGAACGATCCTGGCCGACAGCCAACTTCGGTGCAGCGCTGGCCATTGAGCTGCGCCGCGGAGCCCCGCCGGACCTGCGCGATTTCCTGCGCTTCAAGTTCAAGAACGGCACCGCTGATCCCGAAGACTGGCGCCTCTTGCATGTCTTTGGGCACAGCGCGGATATTCCGCTCACCGAGTTTATATACCGTGCAGAGGTGCGTCTCTTTGTGCTTCCCCACTTGATATCAGTCGTTTAACCCGTGCACTCTATCCAGGGCGCTGCTATCACGAGCAACAAGCAGTGGGCGCAAGTCTGCGGTGTCAAGCCAGAGTTTTCGACCACCGTAAAAGAGGTCGCGAGTAAGAGCAGCGTACAGTTCGCGGTCGGGTCGATGCTCTTCTTTGCACTCTTCATCATCGCGGGTCTGCTTGTACGTGTTAGGCGGGCGCGGGCGCGCCAGTACGTCCAGTTACCGGCAGAAGACGTCGAGGTCGGTACCATTGCCGCACAAGCCTTGTGAGACGCTTATCGCTGGTTTTAGACTGTCCAAGTTCGCACACAGATGGAGAAAGGCCGCCTAGTTTAAAGTCCTGTGCATCGCCGCTGTCTTCTTTCCGTCTCCATATGTATATCATCTGCATTTGGTATTCGTCATGGGTGCTCATAAGCTGACTTGAGAGGGAATATCACACGGGAGGTGGTTAAAAAACCTTGGAAAAACATGGCAGCGAGCCTGGGCATCTTCTGGCGTAACTATCTTTCCTCCAGACTGGATAAATCCCACGCGATTTCCAGAATGAATAGTAAACCACCCATGTTGGATTTATGGTTGTAAACAACCGCCCAAGTTGCCGACACGCGCCCGTCAATAATAAAGTGATGTGTGACTCGCCTCTACCACGGCGCGTCTGGCTAGCCATCGTCTCTATCCCCTTTATCGCACCTATCTTCCTTCAAGGCTACCTCCCAACGGCTGTCGCCGCCGCGATCTAGCTGGGAGACAAGGACTCGTCACTCGCAAGGTTACGAGTACTTATGTAATCGTTTATAATCAATCGAAATGAGGTTTTAGAGACCTAGTTGAAAAGTTAGTCTCAGTGCCTGCCACGACATCCCAATTTGGGAGCCCTGTCGTGACAGTCTGGGACCCACCGCCTCGATTTAGCTGGGAGCCAAGGACTCGTCACTTGCAAGGTTTGGGGATTTTCATTACCTTGCTTGTCAAGGTCGCTCCGCACTCTTTTTCACTCCAAAATCCATTTATTGTGTGCACGGGCCCCTTGGGGCCCATGTGGCACGGTACATATTACGGTGAATTATCTAACTGGCACGGAGAGTGTTCGAAGGAGGGACGCAAGAGCGGGGACGAGTGTGTGGGGAGTATGCTGAGGGGGTTGGAGGGGTGTAACGAGAGAGGATATAATGTAGCTGGTTTCGATATCAAGTAGACTAAGTATAAAAGAAAAGGAATATGGTAACTGACAGTGGGAGTACGAAAGCTAGAGCGCGTAGCGTGTGAGTCGGCCGGTGTCGCGCGCGAAGTCCAGGACTGGCTTGGGGTCGGACTTCACTGAGAGCAGTTGCTTCAGCGAGAGTCGTGCCGTGCCAATATGATGTATTAGGCGTAGACGGTGAGGCTGGTGCGCGCGGCAATGGGAGAGGTGGGGGACCGACTCGGGGACAGGGCAATGGGGGCAATTGGGGGAGAGGGCGAGGTGGAAGTGGAAGAGGTAAGCGTTGAGCCCAATGTGGCCTGTGCGAAGTTGCGCGAAAACGCTGCACTGTGGTCTGCTCAACCCTTCGTACATCCCTTAGGTGTCGATGGACGGGCGCGCACTGCCGAGGGTGGTGAGGCGCGAGTAGCGAGAGGACTTCGCCCACTCCGAGAACCACCGTCCTCGGACAGGTGAGAGCCCGCCGCGAGTGCCGCCACTTTGCTGGCCGGGAGAGGGGAGAGGAAGGTACGTAGTATCCGCGCGGCGAGAGTGTCGGCCCCGAGGGCCACCTCCTTCGCACACGCATCGACCGCCTTGTTCCCTACTATCCCGACGTGCGCAGGTACCCAGTGGATGCGAACTCGGAGTGTGGAGCGGGCGCAGAGGAGGGGGCGGAGGAGAGTGTGGAAGGTGGCAGCCCGCGCAGCTCAACCCCTCCCCCGACATATCACGTCCCCCGTCCGTTTTCGGTGCTCAACCTGTCGACGGAGACGTTGATGTCAGTGTAGATAAATATTGACATGCAGGGTAGTGTGGGAGGGCCTAATGGACATTTAGAAGGCTCCAGATATGCATCCCGCCCCTCAAATGCGCGAAATGGTGGTTTGTAGGCTAATATAGGGCTTGTGGAGGGGCCTATATATTCGTATGGGTACCTTATTTAGTACTGGGTACTGTGGTCTGTGGGTTATATCTCCAACGAAGTTAACGTAATTAAGCGTTGCGGTGGTCAAAAGTTCGATTCTTGCTGAGGCTGCCTTTTTATAATTCTTTGAATACATATATATCCGCCAGCGTCCCATTTGCGCTTCGTACCCCCGAGCTTTTTTTTCCATCCTCCACATGTCATTTTCTCATAACGGAAAGAAATCCCCTCCGTAATCAACATATACTCGGTGACATTATAATAATTACTGTATATGCAATAGTACATAAGTAGTAATACTGGCCTCCAAGATTGAAAAAAAAAAATCTTGCATCAGATAAACACAAAAAAGTTGAAATGGTAGTCCTGAACACTTTTTTTAGAGCCTTTGAATTCACTCGAACTTCCCTTGGGTGCGTCGGAGAAAGCCACGTGAGATCACGTGACGTGTCGGGGGAGGGGTTGACCAAGGGGATTTCGTCCGTAAACATGCAAAACCCGCCTTTCCCCACCACCTCCTCCATGTCCTCACTAGCCTGTTCCTTCGACGCTGTGACGTGGGTGGTGAGAGTCCCCCGGGGCGGGAGCGGGATGGTGCAGTGCGGATCCACGACCTCGAAGTCCTTCTGGAAGATCGGGAAGGCGTGGTGGATAGGGGAGCGGTGGAAGCACGGGATGTGCCTGCCCCGCCGTACTATGCGGTGGATGGGGTTGGACGGGGGCAAGGTAACGAGGCGCGCCACGGCGTGTCGGTTGCGGTGGTCCTGAGTGCTCCCGTGATGAGTTTTCAGGCCAAGCGCTGGACCTTCCCGAGCACCTTCGCCACCCACACCGCGCTCGGAGTCGCACTCATAGTTGGAACTTGGCTCTGATCTTGTCCCACCCATTGATCCGCCGTCTCCCGAGCCAATCAGAGCATTTGCTTACGTACAATGGGTTAAATCCTCGAGCATCACACATTGCCGGCTATTGCCGGGTGTTGTGCAGGACCGACATTAATCAAGAGCGCGAGCAGGAGCTAGCAGAATACAAAGGCTTGTTTCAGTCAAGCAAGGTCTCTTCCGACGTAGTCAGAGCTCTCTAGTCGACTCTCCCTCCGAATATCACGGCGCTTGCAAATTGTCCGTACTAGTATCCTGTTTCCAGTTTGGGGGTCTTCTCCCGCAGACCCGTCAATGGGGATAATTGAGTGGCGATCTGGGTTCCCCGTTAAAATATCCTACTAGACTTCGCGGGCTGTTCGGGACCGCCATCAACATGAGCGTGCCGAGGCGACCCTCTCTCTGTTTATAAAAGGCTGGCTTCTCCGCGAGCGAGACATCTTTCGTCGTACATCATGCGTCTAACTTGGCTCTTCTCGTTAGTAACGATATCCCCCGTTCTTGCCGCAACAGGCGCAGGCCACTGGATCCCTCCTGTTCGGGCGGGACTTATCGGCGGCGTAAATTCGTTGAACTCGAAGCCCGGAACAGCAGAGACTCTTCAAAAGATCGACACTACTCTCGGCGCGTTACGCGGCGTCGTGGAAAACTCTGGCATCTGCGGTATTTTGAGTTACAGTCTTTAACCAATTTCCGTGCTCAGGGAACGCGAATAGAGACCACCCCAAACGTGTTCCAAGCGTCGGGATATGGGGATCTGGCAGCGAACAAAAGCATCTTGTCCGTTTCCTATCGCCGAATTCAGTGCAGTTCTTCCCTTGATACATGCACAGCTTCTGGTACTTCGCTGCCCGCAATAATCCGGCGACGGCCCCGTTTGCACTCTGGCTGAACGGTGGTGTACGTAGTGTCCTACATTTTTTGGTTTTCTCACTCGTACTTGCATCGTACCCAGCCCGGCGCCTCGAGCATGATTGGTCTGTTTCAGGAGCTCGGCCCCTGCCGCATCACGAACGACAGCTCCTCGGTCACCCGGAATCCCTATTCCTGGAACACCAACGTGAACATGCTATTTATTGACCAGCCCGTCGGTGTCGGATTTTCGCACGGGACGGAGACCGTGGCGACGACGCCGGCGGCCGCCGTGGATGTCTGGCATTTCTTGCAGATATTCTTCAAAGACTCCCGCTTTTCAAGACTCGCCGCCAAGGAGTTCGCAATTTGGACTGAATCGTGAGCCCCGCGTAATTCATCCGTTCTTCTTCAATGACACGGATTATAGACATGGGGGACACTACGGACCCGTGTTCGCGAAATACTTCCTCGCTCAGAATGCGGCCATCTCCGCTGGGACCGTGAACGGGCACCATATCAACCTGAAAACCCTGGCAATCGGCGACGGTCAGACGGTTAGTTTCCACGGCTGATATTTACTGTGGCTTTTCACGTACCGTGCCACAGGATCTCATCTCGCAGTACTCCGGCTACCTCACGTAAGCCGCCTCGAACCCGTACCACCCGCTCGTATCGTCCGACGTGATCGCGCAAGCCAACGTATCGTGGAATAATCCGGTCACCGGTTGCAAGGCCCGTGTACGTTTCTTCCCCAGGGTAGGAGTTCGATTTCTGTTTTTTAATGACTTTGAGATGCAGATCACAGCATGCAACACCCATGGCTCCGACTCCGTATGCGCCGACGCGCAGGACTTCTGTATTAACAATATCCTCGGACCACTCGGCGGCTCCGTCGACGTGCGTATTTTTCCACAATTCCGAAACCTGACCGGCTGTATATCGCGCACAGTTTGATTATGTGCTCTCGGACGCGGATGCCCCGGCATACCCGGCGGATATAACCGATTACCTTGAGTCCATCCGCATGCAAATCGGGGCAGAGGTGCCGTGGAACGGGGCGAACTTGGACGTGAATGAGAGATTCCAGACGACTGGTGAGTCTGCCGTCAAGAAGTGCTATCTTCTTTCTGATTAAAGATGAGGGGACCCAATGCGTACCTCACTCCCGGAGCTCGAATTCGTTATTGATTCGGGTGTACGGGTGCTGATCTACGTCGGAGATGCGGTGTGTCCATCGCGTAAATCACGCATAAAATTGTGCTTTTCTTAACGATGAATTCAGGATTACCTCCTGAACTTCATGGGTATCGAAGGAATGATCGCATCGCTGAATACGAAATTCAGCGCCGAGTTCAACGAGCAGGTGTTCAGGCCCTACACGGTGAATGGCCTCCTCGGAGGACAGTTTAAGACGGCGGGAACGTTGTACGTTCCCTTTATTTATCCGTCCAAATTCCCGACATCTGATGTATCTCTATTTCTAGCTCCTACGTCCGCATCTACGAAGCGGGACACATGGTCCCTGCGTACAAGGCGAGTCGATTGAAGTAGTATTGACTAGACAGCGGTTCTGATGAATTAATCACACGTCAGAATGGAACTCTGGAGGTGGGGCAGGCGGCGCTCCAATTTTTTGAGCAGACAATGGCGAACCAGTCCTTGTCGGCGACTTGAGGCCGTCTTGAGCAACAATCGCCGCCACTATTATGAAATTACGAGATAGATCAGAGCAGTGATAAGGCATTTGACGGAATTCCGGGAATGCCTATTTAACGTAGCCAGTGGGGACTCAGTCGAATTACTGCCTCATTCGAAGAATCCTCCCTGTCTTCCGTTGAAGCAACACTTGAATATACGCTTTTATGATTCTGGTTCCTACAATGCTTTAAGTTCTTTGTGTTCCTTTTGGGATCGTAGTGTACAACCAATACCTGTACACTCAGATAATTCCTGGGCCCCGGCGTTCCTGGGCCGTGTAGTTCTACCCCCTATCTACCGCCGTCCAGAGTGGTTTGTAATTCCGGTGATCCGGTCCCTGATCCTAGGGCCGGCGGCCACCGGCTTCCATTTCATCACCTCCCATCAACCTCCCATCATGATTAATATCAACTTGCCGACGGGTGCCTTCCACTGTTCCACGTCCATCTGCTTATTTGAAAGGGGATACTGTTTGCGGTATCAAGGGCATTATTGCAGATGATTGCTGGCCCACAAATATCCTGCATTGCATAATTCCTTTTCGTCCGTCGCAAGAATTTCTTGAATCTTCGCAGGTCTAAAACGATCATTGGCGGGCGTGTATCATAAGTAGCTCAGTCCTGTGCTGGGTTTGCGGAGAAGTTGCCGGATGGCCCATTCAAAATCTAGCGAGGTGGAGATACTTGGTAGGTAGGTAGGTAGGTAGATATGAATATTCTACAGACATCCAGTAGCATAGTTTCGCCGTCTCAACGGTCTTGTCATTTTCAACGTATTTATAGCTCACTGAGAGCACGGGCCGCAATCGTGATGCGACGTCGAACGTGTCCATCTTCTAAACACACGAACCAACCTCCCCACCAAATATTAATGTTCCAGTCTTTCGTAGGTCGCCTTCGTTCTAGTAAGTATTCGGAGGCTTGAATCCCCTGCTCGTCTCGCCCTGATAACGGATGCTTACAAAAGACGATTGGTCGGGAGCCCACAAAACTCCGGTTTCCGGACACTCGTGATTACAACCTCGGCCTGATCTCGCCGTGACGTCCTAAGCGACTCAATGAAACGACTGTCTCAAGACTGAGCCTGACTGAAACCGCTTCTTGCTCACGGTCTCACCAAGCCGTCCAACACGCCGTCCAACTGATCTGGCCGATCATGATCTAAGCGACGGGGTTATAAAAGACCGCTCTCTTCAACCCTTTTCGACATCCACTGGAACTCCCTCGCTATAAAATGCGTTTTGAAATCCTCCTCCCTTTCCTCTGCGCTGCTTTCGGCCTTGTCCATGCGAACGATGACAGACTTCTCTTCACTATCCCGGCCGGGGACAACATCGACACCTTCACTTCTAGGTATGTGTGGATGGCAAAGTGATATAATTATAATCTTAAAAGTGAACTTCCCTAGTTTCGAGGACGCCTGTGCCACTTGGGCCCCTGCGGTAGACGCCGGCCTTACTTTCGTCGACTCCTTGGTTGAACCCGGCGACTTCTCCGGGAAAAACGCCGACAGTATGTAGTTTCTGTTCTGATCCCAATATCGTGACTGACCGAGGAACTATGTTAGCCGAGGCTCGGGTCGTTTGTGTGAGTGTAAAACATCTTCTTCGGCCAGTGACTGACGTGGGAATTTTAGGCTTTCACCGACGGCACGACCATCACAACGTTCACCACGGATGTTGCGTCGTCTTTGGGAGCTACGCCCGCTTGACAGGGACGCACGCGCGCAATATAATCGTTTCTGTGCATTGAAATTGAACCTGATGTTTTATCGCTACATACTTATCCTTGCGGAATCAAATTAGCTATCCATACCTTTAGCCGTTTTCTTTCACAGCAAGAAGCACTTACTTCCCGATCGACTTGGTTGAAGTCTCTGACATTACTCCGGATCAAACGGCCCGCTGTCATAGCCGGTGTCTTCAACGTCGCTTGCTCTTCTTCCATCAGTTGTCCATCAGGCTAAACCTGGCTCGACCTTGAACCCAGGGTCTGCCCTTCCTGCGTTCTCAGAGGATTCATTTCTTTGAAACTGAGATCCATGATTGTTACCGAGCTAACTCGTAACTTACCCTGCAAAGCTGATGAAAACCATCACTAGGCAAAAGTTGGGCAAGCGTCATTTCTTCCCCGCCTCCAGTGTCTACCTCGTTCTCCGAATCTCCCAGGACAAATCGACTGAAAAGGGAATCGCTGCTATTACATGGAGCGGTGACGTCATCGGACCTCTCTCGCGAACCTGTCTCACCATTCGGTCTCACCATTCGCCACACCGATGACCCCCATATCAAACGCCCGAGTGTTATTTTCTGCGGTCCCCAAGGGTGGGCTTGTTCACCAGAACCGAAGTCGGGTTCTGACCGTTCGGTAGTGAACAAACTTCCCCATCCCCGGAGAAACCACGGTCTACGATATATCCCAGACGATAGATCTCGAGAGCGTGGCGCTCAATGGCGGCTTCCTTATCAAGACACTGGTCCTCTCGATTGACCCGTACATGCGCGGGAGGATGACGAGTCCTGATGTCAAGTCGTATTCCGTACGCCATCCGAGCCAAGCGGCTTGATACCCACTCACTTTGTGTCTTTATCGCCCCTCCAGGTTCCGTTTGCCCTCGGCGCACCGTAGGTCCCATTGAGATCTCTCATTGGCTTAAACTCGTGCAATGCGTAGCATCGTGGGCTATGGCGTCGGCGTGGTTCTACGGTCGGATCATCGCGATGTGGCAAAAGGAAAATACGTATATGGCAGGATCATCCGTGAGTCTCCCTTCAATTATGCGTCAGTTCAAAGCCAACATGCATCAGCCCACCAGGAATATAGTGTCTTGCCCAATCTGGAGGGGCTGATTTTCCTCGAGAAGGACCCGCATCTCAATTGGACGGTGTACGTCGGTGCTGCGGGAATGCCTGGTAAGACGGTCCCAGATTCCTTGTTTCGATGCAGTACACTAATGCTGCGTCATTAGGCAAGAAAGCGTACATGGGTTGGAAGGAGTTCTCCCAAGCCAAAAAGGTCAGACCTTCTGTGCGTATGGGCGTGGACTGAATTGTCTTATGTGCAGGGTGAGGTAGCGTTTATCACCACTGGCGCAGGTACGTTTTCGTCGCTCTGTCGAATGAAAGTTGAGAAATCTCCCGCAGGCCCTGTCGGCTCGTATGATATCCTCCGGACCCCCGCTCACACGGCCTGCTGATATCTTTCCAGGATGATGATCCAACTAGCAAAGCGCGACGGCCTCAAGGTTATCGCCTCCGCCGGCTCCGAGGAGAAGGTCGAGTTCGTGAAAGAGATCGGCGCGGATGTGGCGTTTAACTACAAGACCACGGATACGCGAGAGATCCTGGCGCGCGAGGGGCCTATTGACATGTACGTCTCCGCATCTTAATAATCGACATATATGTTGATGAGCACGCTGAAGATACTGGGACAACGTAGGCGGCGACGTTCTCGATGCTGCGCTCGAGCACGCCGCCATCTATGGGCGCTTCTTGGTGTGCCGCGACTCTTAAATACTCTGCGTCTCGCTAATCACCGCCCCAGGAATGCGGGATGATTTCAGGTATCCATCTCCTCATTAACTTGTCCCGAAATTGAACGTCTCCTGCTCAGGTTACAATACCGGCTTCCAGGGCATCAAGGTCCTTCTCTTCTTTTTGCTGGCCACCCTGCCGCCCCTAGCTCACTCGTTCCCGTAGACCTGAACAACATCTACGCCAAATCGCTCACGATGCACGGCATCATGGTAATGCGCCTGCAGCCCAAATACGACACGGAGTTCTATGTGACAATCCCGCGCGCGCTGGCGGCCGGGGAGATCAAGTACAGCGAGGAGGTCAGTCGGGGGCTGGGGACGGTTGGGCACGCGATTCTGCGCGTGCAGGAGGGAACGAATACCGCGAAGGCTGTGGTGGTTGTCGCGGACGAGTGAAGTACGTACTTCGCTTTTACGCGACCGCACGCATATTTACCGTAGCGGAAATCCTGTATGCTTGCTACTTACCTTGTTCAATTCCACCCCGAAAACATCGTTTTTTCTAGCCCGTCGACAACCCGTCGGCTGAGGTCAGGTCCGTGAATGCATGCGCCAATCTCGAATGCACGCCGAAATGGGAGTGCAGGCGCCCCATAGTCCAAGCCGCGCAAGCCGCCGACGCGGACGTAGCTACATTACACTCGCGGTGAGCTCAAGGACGTTTTCCGCGCCCTGAGCCCTCGGAGAGGCGCAGGTGTCCACATCGACGCGCAAAGACGCGTTGTCAGGCCATAGGCGATGTTACGCGTAGAGATCGCGTCGACGTGCCTGAACGAGGACCGCCCAAATGTGGGCGGTGGAATCGGAGGCGCTTCGAATTCGTCACGGTTGCGCGTCCTCGTTGGATGACGAAACGTCCTCGTTGGATGACGAAATCTAAATCGAAACCGGGGAAATAAGAGCGTCAGGCGCATGGGATGTCGTAGTTTGCAATAAGGAAGGTTGTGTGGTAAGGTTTGGGTGCCTGACATTTGATCAGGACCCGATCCGGGCCTCCGCGATCATGGCGAGCTCCGAGTGTCGTTCAACCACCTTCTAATTTTTCCAGAAAGTAGAAATCCAATTGTAACCCGTCTCTTGCCTTGGGTCTTCCCACATTGTGTCCCTTCCGTGTGAAGTGATCACTTTTCAACGTCAAGTGCGGGTTCCGATTCAAGCCAACTTGGTACATGTCTGTTGGGATCGCTCGGGTCCAAAACACATCAGAAACTTGCACCATTTCTATTATCCCAACTTAGAGTAGGCACCAGATGATGCACTGCTGATTGGTGCTGCCACAAGGCCGCACACTCGACTGGGGAGCACACAACCCTTTATCCAGCATTGAACGGTGTGGGTGGCGAATATCAGCACGGTGTATAACTAAAACACTGGGACAGGGATTGAACTGATTGAAAACGGGCGTGAACGCATGGAATGCCTGTGGTAATGGGAATGCGGACTTCAATTCCTCTCCGTCAATCGCAATTGTCAGATGAGCCTTAATCTCCGCAATTTACGCGCAACCCTTGCATGTGTGCCCCATCCGTCAGCTTGAGTGAAGCCGTCCGAACCCGGCTGTGTAACCTTGACCCCCCAACTAAATGGTTGGATTATTTCACTGCCATCAATGCTCCAATGATTACTGTTCGGAAAGAACGCAGACGTTTCCGCACGGCAACACCTCCAAGCGCACTCGGGGTCCGGTGGCCCGCATGACAGAAGTGGCTGTCATGACCCCTCCGCCTCGTTTCCGACCCCGGATTTGAGCAAATTACAAATAAATGGTGGGAGCCTCAGCACAGTGTGGGTTCAATAACTGGAGTAATTCGCTGCGGCCGCCGTGAAATAATAGGCGGGACTACCGACCTGGCGAGTGTACGCCGTAGCCCGCGGCTGTACAAGCATAAAGGTCCGACCTGCTTCCCAGTCTTTCGTCATCCCGGTGAACTTCAACTCAAGTCATCCCACAAAGCCTTTTTTTTTTTTTACAACCATGTTCTCTCGCATCCTCCCATCCTCCTCGCCACCATGGGTGCTCTTGCCCTCACCTGACAGACCGGCCCCTTCTCCCCCAATGCCGTCGATGCCAGCGCAATTGCCGAGGAGATGGCTCAGAACAGCGGTGTCGCATGCCAGTCTTTGAGCACCGGTTGCACCCAGCAATGGAACGTCGGTACTGCCGTAGGTACATAACTCAGTGGAGCGGCAATCGAACCTGCCGATACTGATTCCTCTGCCAGTCGATCCATGCGGCCCGCTCGGCGAATGTGTTCCCTTCGCCCAGCTCGCCGAAGGAGTGCGCGACCTCGTCAGCAGCTGCTCCGCCAATGGCATCGCTGGAGGCATTTACCAGATCTCTGCTGATGGCTAGACTCGTAACCAGTCTGCCTACGATTTGCAAAAATGTGGCAAGCACTTTCTGGACCAAATACACCTCCCCACAGAAGATGACGAGAATACCGTCATACGCCCAACTCCTTCGGGATCTTCCCCATCCTCTTCGCGAACAAGCAGCCCAGAGCCTGCCCCAGATCAGCCGACTCCAATTAGCTCCACGGGACGGCCACTCCGCAAGTCCGCCATGAACCATCGGGTAACTGGAATAGCGGAGCAGATGGTGAAAAGGGCAAAACATACGTAATACAATTAGGGAATAATAATCAAGTCCGATTCCGACTCTCTCAAGTTCCGTTTAGCCATTTCACATAACGTTTCCCCCACGTTTTCATTCCGGTTCTCCGCAGTGTAGATGCTCCGCAATCGACCACATCCACCACCGCTCGGTCCGTAACTCGGCGACCGACAACACGCGCCGAATGTAGTTCGAACTCCGCCATCTTTGCTTTCACTCTTTGGATTTGGTTGGAGCAGTTGACTTTCGTGTGGTGCGTGCCCTGCCAGGGTGCTCCCAGGAATTCGCCAAACTCTGTTTTGAGGCGCCGAAGAATGGGGATATTGGGCGCCAGGTCTTTGAGAGAATCCCAAGACGCGTGCACGCCCTTGGAGGCGAAATAATTCTGTGGAAGTTGTTAATATCACCAGATACACGCATCTCGCAGGATATACTTTTTGGAAATTTATGTTGAATTCCGCATTTTTATCGACGCCAACGTAGCCGTGGCCGGAGGTAGTGATCAGGGCGTTATCCCGCACAATATTCCTAGGTTCCTTATGATTAAGGCGAAGTATACCAGACGCAGAGACTTACGCGAAAGGTTCAGGCCAGACTTTTCTCAGATTCTGCAGAAAATATAGCAGTTCCGTTTGGTAATTGCTGCACCCGCCGCCGGTGAACATCATGGTAAGGGTCCCGAGAAGCACCTCTACTCGGCCGAAGTCGCCCGAGGATATCGACGTTCGTAGGAAGTGGAATATAAGGAGGTCACGGGTCAATAACCGCAGATTACGAGCGGTGTTGTCCGCCGAGGAAGTTTCCGAGTCGGGGTCGAGGATACCTGAGGCATATTTCGTAAAGATCGAAGCACCTATTTCCAACAGCTTCGAGGCGGAAGGCTTGGACTTCGCCAGCTGTTTGATCGACATCCCGCTCTCGACCTCCCAATAATGCAACATGACGCCCGATAACACCTGGTTGAACAGAGAAACAAGTGTCTCGAAGTCGGGTTGGGCCGAATTGAGACGGACTTTAGTCAACAGCCCGATGAAATGCTGGAGGCTGCCGAGGTCGGCGCCGTCGCCTCGATGGACTTTGAGGAGCATCCACGACATATTGAGTTCGACGTGAAACGCGCCAGGCGCGAGTTGATAGTGATCCAGACGGAGTAGAGCAGATATATCACCCTTTCGGAGGAGTTGAGCAGAACGAATGAGAGCATTTGTTTTTTGGTCATTGTAGGAAGGAACGGCGATGTTATCAAGATCATGAATGCCGAACTGGAGTTGGTCTACATAGACGTCATCGTTGACTTGAGTGGTGCCATCGGTGCCTCCTTCATCTTTTTTTGTAGTGCGTAAGACAAATTCGGACGTCTTGTGGTTCGGGAGAGGGGGACGATACCGAGTATGCTGGAATTCGGGGGCATTCTTCAGATAGGCCAAATCGGGTTCGTTCCGGATTAGTATTTCAACGATTGCGATGGAGAGATGCTCCTGCAGAGCGAGACATTGCGATTTACTAGGCCTGATATCAGCTGCAAACGTAATGAGCGGTGCGGCTGCCCGGCGCTCTATGATTGGTGAGAGTTCAAGGTCGCGTTGATCACCAAGGCCGCGAAGCACGTAGATGATAGCGGTTGTACCCGTTTGGACCTTCGGCGGAGCAAGTGTGCGTTGTTCGACATGTATGGAAAGGGAGAGATGGATATTATCCCAGCTCACTGCATGTCCGCTTCTGGCTGCAAGCTGAGCTCGCCGTATTTGACCGATGGCAAGGGCTGAATGAGTGTCGTGCACGGCATTGTACGAAAGATTCATCCCTGCATGGGCTAGGGTGTCTACGACCTTGCGGGGCATTCCCGAGCTGAGGAAATATAAGCTGCACGGAATAGCACATGGATTGTTGTTTTAAGATCGTGTTTTTGCAAGCTGAGCTTGTATCATGGTCACGAGCTGAGGGCGCGAGTCAGCCATGACACAGCCATGGATTAAGAGCGGATGTCACAACGGGCTCTGCGTCCTTGAGAGTATTCTCTTTTGCCGCGCGTGGCGTTTGAGCTGCGGTCATCAGGATTCGGCGGAGGGTGGGACTTCTTTCGCGGCAGACTTCTGTTAAGTGCTCCTCGAAATCAAAGTCCAAGAGTGATTCAGGAGTGACGTCGGCGGCGTGGCGTCGGAAAGCGACACTGAGGTCGTCCGTTTCGCGCCGAATGGTCTGAAATAGCGGGTCTAATCCGATCGTCTCGTCGTACCAGGCATCGAACTTCTTCCGACCTCGTTTTTCGCGGCAGACAACATTGAGGAAATTCTCCAAACCACGACTTCGATAGAAACCGTTGGCATTATCGCGGTACGCATCCTGTGGAACTAGAAGATGGGTGACGAACTCAATAGGCGACATCCGCATATCTCGCATAACTTTGACGATCGAAAGAACCTTGATATGCTCGGGAATCGTGTCAAGCGACCAGACCCAGTGGAGAACGCAAGGTACTGGGATAGCAGGTGCGGTAGCCGTCGTCATCATCTTGCAATTGCACAGCGAAGAGCGGCTTTTGAAGGGCGCGGAACGGTCAGAAACGCGGTCAAGAGTAGGGAAGCGGTGCTGCAGAGGTGGGGTCGAGTGCCTGGAGGGCTTGTGTTGGGTTCCGGGGCGCGACGGGGATGGGTGGAGGCAAAGGGGAGGGAGGAAGACGCGTCGAGCGGTTATGTAGTAATGGCCAGGTGATCGGCACGATCGGCACCGCTTAAAATTCAAACTCCGGGCGCAGCTCGATTGTTTGTTCCGAGTTGTACCAGTCTGCCTACGGCAAAGTGCTTGCCACATTTTTGCAAATCGTAGGCAGACTGGTTACGAGTCTAGCTGATGGCTCCGTCCACGCCGATCTTTACCACACCTAAATCCGGCGCTGCTGTGTCGTCTAATCATTCAGAGTATTCCGCGTACTGGCTTCCTATAAATGCTACTGTTGAATTTTACACGGCGTACACGCCAGGGCATCCGTGTAAGAAACTGATAGGTGCTATTGGATCACGGGGATCTACCATGGATTGAAGAGCTAAAACGTCCCATTACCACATATTTCTGCCTCTATCGTCAGCCGAACCTGTATTGAAACTCAGCCTGCTCCGATCTCTGATTCCTGCCTGCCGCACAGCCGGCAGGCGCCGACCATCTCTTCCATCAAACCCTGCTATGATCCGGGCTCGCCGCCCCTTGCCGTTCGGCGTTCGCTCCCGTTTTTCCACATTCCTCATCAGTTCGCCTTGCTGCAACCATTCTTTCTCAAAAACTTCCCCGTTCCAACACAACTCAGCAGTGGTCGAACCTCCGGACAGGAACCGTCGAACCGTCGAGCTCTTACCTTCATTCGTCTGTGTAATTTGAAATAATCATAAGCTCGGGCGGAGCTTCATCACGAAGGGTGAAGCAGCATTACCTGCCGGAGAATATCTATCGAGTATATCTGGTAAGTCAGTGAGTAGTGCAATTCGAGTGTTCGGCGCTGGAAGACGACCCAAAGCGCTCTTTGCAGCTGGGGGTCCAGCTCGTATTCGTGGTATAAATACATGGTGTGGCGCTTGGACAGGTGCTCGCACTAATTCAGAGCGGGGGAAAATCACATCTGTCAGGAATGTGCGAGCCGTCAATATCTACCCGTGGTCTCGTCGATGCTGTCCGTTCTTGAAACGATAAGATAGTCTCCATACCGGCCGTCGGTCTTGTGAAAAAGTGTGTGTTTCTCACAGCCTGCCCGAAGGCAAAGTCGGATCCCTTGACGCGTGGGCAGCGGGTCTGAACTTTCGCTCGGAACTGTCAAGATGCCTTCTGGTGGAGCTTCTCGCCCCAGCATCACCGCGATTCGAGCATCGCGCCGAGAAGAACCCCATTATATCTACCAGTCGGAGAAGCCAAGTCAATCGAACTTCCTATTCTAGGCACGAATACCGTCCGGGTGCAGTCTCCCGTGGAAAAACCTGGTCAGCGGTGCGATGAGTATCAACTAATTTGAGCCCATAGTAGCCCTTCAAAAGAGAACGCGGCCCTTGAACGTTCCGCTCCAAAGGGTGATCCCACAAAAAGCATGGTGAGGCCGCGCTTTCGTATTCGTGTCTTGTATTAAAATAACCAATAAACGCAGTCGCCTTCAAGTTCAAGCCATTTCCTCTCCTTCTTCCCTTTGGTGGTGTGTATTTCATTGTATAGGCTTCGCGCAGTAGCCAATACGAAGTTTCAGATAGATTCTGTGACATATGGTTCGTTCGCCACTGCTACTCATTCAGCTGCCATCGATTTATACGTCCAGGTGTTTATTCAGTCCTCTTCTTCCAATCCATCCACATCCTGTACACACACAAGAAGAAAAATTTCAAATTCAATCTGGGATGCATGATTGCGCTCTTCCTGCTTTCGACAGTCCATATCGCGCTTGCCTGGACATGGGCATTTATTACAGATAGTGCTCAAACCGCCATATACGAAGTTTACTCCCTGGATAAGCCCCTCCCGATCCTGTTCCTCCCCGATGACCCCCCGAGCACGCACCGGATTGCGACACTTATCAAAGTTCGATATGCCCTTGCAAAGTAAGCACTCGAGTTAGTTCAAAACTCAGACAATAACCACTGCTCATTGTCAGCGCCCTCGCCGACTTGATTCTCGTAAGCCAGTGAAATTCCGAGTGCACGGAAGATTGAAACATTTTCACAGATTCATCGCTGCTATGTGATATGGGGCTTCAACTGGCGACCGGTCGCCATTCCTGCTTTGGCATATGTTTGCACACTCAGTGAGTCTGAGTTTCTACTTGCCACACTGACTGACCGCCCGAATCAGTCGGGGGGATACTTGGGAATATTCCCCTATCAGGGCCATCCCAACGTGCGGCCGTGGCAGTCTGCATTGGGACAACCTTCTCTACGAACGTGTTGGCGTCCGGACTTGCAGGTGAGCACGAGAGTGTTAAATTAGATGTGCCATCGCCCCTGTTGATTCTTGATTCTAATTCAGCCGGTCGAATTTGGTGGATTTCCCGGCGCGCTGCCACCCTTCTTGGCAGAAAGTCCCGCATGAAAATGAAGTACTGGGACCTGACGGCCATTCTGTGAGTCAATTACAAAGGATAATGAGTGTGCTTTGATTAAACTTCGAAGGGTCGAGAGCGGAGTGATATACCCGGCCGGGCTGCTCATCACCATTGCTTTATTCCTATCGCCCGCAACACCCACGGTCTCGGTTTTAATATCCATTGGCGCTGTATACCACCTCGTTGTACGTAAATCGGGTAAGGGTGCACGGAGACTGATTGTTAGCAATGGCAGGGGATCGCACCGACGCTGATCATCGTCCGCGTCGGATTGGGGGTAAGTACGGATGATGTCGACAAGTGTGTCACCATCACGAACAGTCGACTCCCGACTCGAGGGAGAGGAACCAATCCAACCACTGTGTTGGAATTCCAAGCGCATGGAATGACGAGCACAGAGATGGATGATCGTTCGAACGACTCGACCAAATTCCCATAGTTGAGAAGTATGGTACATTTCATTGAAAGGGTCTTTAGAATTGTAAAAATTTATGATGCACAAGACAGGAAGTTAACTCGCTCCTACCGTGTCACAATAGTTTCCTGGAGGGGTCTTGGCACTGCTGTTCGATCTGAGAGGTGCGATTTGGAAGGAGACTGAGGGCTCCTGCTCCTCCCTACAAGGCTAGAACATTATATTGATATACAGCGCCGGTCCGAGTCACAATGGACGGACGGCGTCGTAATCGTGGTCCTCAGAATCGTCGGCACAGGGCCGTAGACCTGTGCAAATTTACGGCCGCTTCAAGGGTGGCGGGGTCAGGTACCCAGCCATTTGGGAATATATTAGCGCAACTGACTTATGAAGCTTAGAGATGTACGGGGTGAGCGTAGTCAAGACTTAGTTCACACAGATGATGGGGGTAAAGACACGAGAATGAATTTCTCATAGTGTAGACTACTGCTATTTAAATACTAGATGGTGGAGTCATTGGGCGGTACCCGGGTGGTGTCCCCAAGGTTCTAGGATGCTCCACATTATTCTGCGTGACTCTGGCGGCTTGCCCGAGATATGCCCGAGGCTATGACATCACTTACTCCAATAGAACTTGGGGGTGAAGGCCGCGGCCCGGCCCGGCAAACTCGCACTTACAGTCCCCCCCTTTTTTTTCTGTCTCTCGGGGCTTTTTACGTCTTGGTCATTTATTTTGTATAATCCGGACGCTTGGTCACGTGGAGGTGGGCATGGGCCGTTGTTGTGGTCATCTGTTTATTGATGTTACGCTCACAGTACCCACCGCCAAATTCGGCCCTCCGCATGCCGACACGTTTTGGGACTGATGCCGCTATCCGGCTGCCATTCTGAGTAGACAGAAAGTAATATTATATGCTGGGCTACACAATGTTGGTAGGAAATTTGGTAATTCAGATTTTCGGTTGTAGATGACCTGTCTTGCTCCCCGAAATTTTCACCCCACCGGAATCCCCACCAACATTGTGTAGCGATGCAGAAATAAAAATATTCGGCCGCCGGCGATCAGTGGTGCAATGCCGGGAACTGTTGGAAAATGCGCTACAAGTCTGGCCGCCATCACGGTGACCGAGCACGTGACATACCTGTGACTCCGCCGTTCCTCAATGTGCCAAAGCTTTCTGGGCAATCTTTGGGCAATCAGGGACATCAGTCTAGCTATGAGATGTTAATTGACCAAGATTTTGGCAGGAGAGGAGCATGGTATGGTATTAGTATGAGAAGGTCAAAGTCGAGGCTCGGCACGATATGATGTGGCTGTGCACTTCTTTGATGGGCCATCAACCCAATCGCCCGTGCCCATCTCCAACTTGGTGTATTCAGGCGTATTGTGGCACATACAGCAATCCGACAAACAACACGTGATCTATACGCGCATATTAAAAGTCCTAACATATGCAAATGACCATTGAAAAAAAGAAGACACCTCGAGAGATTCAAACACAGCCGATGATTTGAACCAATTACAAATCACAAACACAGCCACTAATACTTCACAGAATATGAAGCAGATTTAAAGGACAGCCACTATTTTACATTCAACATAGCAACTATTTTATATAGCACAGCCACTATTTTGCATTGCAATCTTAAATTGGGACACTTTTAACCACACCTGAAAAACCTCATGTTGATTGATGAAAATAACGATTACTATAAGTACTTGTAATATAGCCATGCACACTTTACTATGTTCAGAACTTGGGCTTGGGGGAGCAAGTACGACCTCCGACGTTGGTCCATGCCAAATTTAGAGGCAGACTGATGAGTTGATCGAAGGCTGTGGTGCCTTTGATCCCGGACCGAAGGGTGAGAACATCATTTTGTTAATCCCGAGTCGCCGTCCCACACGTTTCTCCACCAATTCTTTGTCCATCCACGACTTTTGGGGGTCGTTCTGTTCGTCTCATTCTGGGAAACCATCCGAGTTATCAATATCCTCGAAAACTGGTGATCCGGCTCTTCAGGGCTCCCGACGAGAGTTGTAATCCGAAATCAATAAGCAATCTTGCCGCTCGCACACCAAACGACCTGCACACCCTGGGGTCTGAAACTTGGCATGAACGATGGGGATGGCTGATGCTCATGTCTTAGCAGTATACAAACATTATCTGTCTTTTATTCCTCTCTTAGTGTCATTCAATACTCCAAACCAGCTGATTTTTGTTGTCTGCAAATCAAGATTTTTTGAAGGAGTTCTCGATACCAAGCTGATGTGATTTGGGTTCAGATATGTGTATGGCCTTCACATAAAGGTAGTAACATGGCCGTGCATTCGTTGGCAAAAATGCCAATGGACCACACCATGTTGGAGTCCAGTTGCAGCTGGAACAACAGCGGGGCGACGAAGAGACCGCACAGGCCCGGTAACAACCGGTTATGGAAGTCCACACTAAGTGTCGTAGTCGGAGAAGCAGAATGAGGAGTGCGCCACCAGGCACATCGCACACTAGCTGGACTAGTTGCATGTCCAAAATCTGTTGTAGGGCCCTGAAAACCGCTGCCGTGCCCTGGTAGTCAAGGAGGGGAATGTGGGCGAGGTTGAGGCAGGTTACGTTGCGAAGGGATGTGACGTCGAGAGTGCTCAGACCAGCACCCGAAACACACAGATGGGAAATGGTCGCCAGGAAGGGTGGCAAGGGAGGGCAATAGAATGTGGTGGAAAGATGAGAGAAGGCCGGCTCGTCTGTCACGACCACAGTGAATGTCGTGAACGTCGCAGGAGGTTGGGTGCCGAGTCAGTAATAAGTACGGGAAGGGGAAGTGCAGTGAACGACGAGTTTACTTCTCTTAATTCCCGCTGATCTGAAGTGTGAAGAGTCAAAAGCCAAAAAATTGTCAAGGCCCAAAAAATAAAAAATAAAAATGAAATACATCATAAGTACGAGTTTGTCGGGCCGTGCCACGGCCATCACCCCCAAGTAATCTCGACTCTTCTGCAGACTGCTGGTAGGCCCGGATCACGAGTTAAGACTTTCACGGCTTCGACGCAAAGAAGTCAAGCAGTGTTGGTTGATATTACAAGTCAGTCCAATACTCTTGATTGCTGTTTTTTTTTTCTTTTTTTTTTCTTTTCTTTTTGGTGGTACAATCCAGTAGTAGAACAGCTAACGATTGGTTAGCTCCTATAACTGCGTAAAGGTCGGAGATAATATCTCCGGTAAGTGAGAACAACAACACCACCACCCAGGGTAATGCACTACTGCACGAAGCCTTCGCGACAGTGTGGGGATTCAAGTTAGCTCCAACCCCGCCGACTTTGTGTGGTCGGCGGCAAGGAGATCAGCGGCTCGATACCCACTAAAACCTTGGGCTCCTTCAACCAAATTTCTGGGAGGCCCTCCTCGTCCTTGAGTGTTGAGCTCCATGTCTCTAAAATTAGGGACGGGCGGAAGGAAATATTTTTTCCGTACTTAGACTGGTTTGTCAAAATACGATCGACGTTAAGACGGTCGTTAATGGCATATAGCCAGCGGTTGTGGATCTCATTTGGGACAAGGGCTCCCCGGCTTTCCCAATGACGCAGTCACAGCGTATCTTCCATATCATGCACATCGATTCCGAGATTAATATACGGTATAGGCGCTCATTGCCTTTGAATGGTTTCCCATCTGCTCCGGTGAAGGAGGCGAGGCCACATCCAAGGATGTTCCCTATGGACAGTTCCGGCCAGGTCGGATTTTTCTTGAGCCAGAGCTCTTCTGCCAGCTTCCAAATCATCTTGCGGCCGGGCCTCTGGCAGGTAAGCAAGATGTGTTCCAGGTCCTCTGTTTCTCCCGGGCAGAATTGACATATACCTTTTTCCTCGCATTCCGGGATGTGTTTCCAGAATTTTCCTATGCAATGTGCATTGTGCATAGATTTCCAGAGGAAGTTTCTGATTTGGCGCGTGAAGTCCTTGTGTCGAATGCTCTTCCAGATTTGGGCTGGCGGCGGCAGTTGCCGGTAGGTCTGATGGATTCCTGATCGGACCTGCTCGATCCGATTCTCCGTCGCGGGGCGCGACACCTTCACTCTCTTCTCTCTTATCCCTGCGTACGTGATGCCCGGTGAAAACACCGTCTCAGCCGGTATCGAACGGTATCGTGTGGTCTAGAAAAATATTGGCCGGCCTCAAGTTAGCCTTCAATTGGTCTTGAACCGTCTAAAATCTACACCGCGAATGACTAGATGACATCATAAAATCGTTAGAAGTCCGGGGCCGTCGGGATGACTCACTAGCTGACGCGTACACCCAGCAGACTTTGACTCAATCGACTCTTGTCTCGCCATCGACACCTTTCTCCATCCTCCCCCACTATGTACCTGCTCACACTAGTGCTTCTGCTCGCTGACAGACTGCGCAGTAGCAGTACATCGCTCTGGTGGTAGCCGTTTCTCAGGCTCCCTCTCCGGAATCGAACCCTTATTCCCCGTTACCCGTTGAAACCATGGTAGGCCTCTATCCTACTATCTGGTGGCCTCCCCTTCGGCGTTTAGCCCGTCTCGTCCGCTTCGCTTCAAGCAAGCTTCAAGTGCTCTTCAAGTTCAGCCTGTCGAAGTTCCTCCCAAGTCTGCTCTTGAGTCAGCTGTACCAATCGACGCACCGATTCTTAAAATACAAGATCCCCGTCGTGTGCCATCCAAGAAGCACGGCTGCTTCAATTTCCCCCAAGATCAAGACGTCTCGGTTCCTGGCCGCTTTCTCTCCCTGATCCGTCTCAATCACCGGCAAGTGCAAGAGTTTCTCGGGACCGCTCAAATCAGCTAAAAGTCCCATTTTTACTAGCTCTGGTATCAAGAGGTATCGCGCTGTCTCGAACTGTCTTCATTTTTCGTTTTCGAGACTGTACGATGCAGCCGATACCGGCCGATACCGGTCGAGACGGTGTTTTCACTGGGCGTGATGGCTTGGGTTAATGAAGACAGCTTTGCTCCTTTGAGCTCCAGTTCTGGCGGGATTTCAAGGCCAATATCATCCGAGGATGCTCTCCTGCTACCGTCTCTCGCAAGAGACGAGGCGCCCGCGCAGCCTGCATTATTTGCGCTGTTTGCGCTGTGGACCACGAAGAGGGTAGTTGCGGTGCGAGCTTTTAGTTCAGCTGCTAGGGCCTGCATCGGCGCTCTGTCCGCAGTCCTGATCCAGCCCTTATCTTCCAGGTGCCCTAGATCTCAGGTCATCGCTTTTCTCAACGTGACCTTCCGTTTGTGGATTCTTAAGGCTGTACTGGGGTGCGTGCGCCGGGTGCATAAGAGGGCAGCATGCACTTCTGCGTTGTTCGCTGTTTGCGCTGTGGTATCCGGGAGCCTCATGCTCGTATTTCGGGCGTCGTCGGCGCCATACCAGACACCGCCCCCGGCCCAGGTGACGCCTTCCATGCCCTTCGCCACCCTGCCATCGAGGTAGACCTTTATAGTCTCCTGGCTTGCGTCGTCGCGCTGTTGGAGCTCGAGTACTTGTTGCGGCTCGGGTTCCCCACCTTTGCTGAGGACACGGAGGCCGTCCGTGAGGCGGAGTATCTGTTCTGGAGGGAGGAATTGCGTCATATCCTCGGGGAGGTTTGGTACCCGTGCTGGTCTAGGGGTCGGGTCCGTTCTCGGGTCCCATTTCGGGAGCAGCTGGCTTAGCCTAGTGTGGACCGCCGTCGCGCAGGAGTGTGGATTCCCACAGTTCCTGACGTGGCGGTCCTCTGCACACGGCAGGCAGGGGCAGGTCGCTCTCGGGAGATGGTCGTCGTTTCCGAGCCTTCGTGCCACTGCCATTCCCTCCGCTATCGTGCGAACACCGTGATTTTTGCGGAGGCATTTACTTGGCGCAGTTGTTGCACTGCACCTTCGCGGGTGCTCCGCCAAAATGGTGCCAAAGGGGCAGTTTCCCTTTCAGTTCAGATGATGGGTTCGTCGTATTGAATTCTACACCATATTTCTGGGCACATTTCAACATCTCTTTTAGGTTTTTTGGCCATTTTCGCTGGCTCGGTGCCCACGTCTGCAGTAGCGTGTTCTCGTACGCATTCTCATCGACGGGTGAGTTTTTGACGTCACAACTCTCGAGGCGCGCGTCAGTGATGAAGGCCCAGGTGGCTCGGAGATCTATGTCGAGTTCGGCGTAGGACTTCAGCTTCATGAGTTGTATCGCGTCGTTGCGTGCCTCCAGATCTAGCAGATTTTCCCCCCCTTTGCTACAGGTGCCATTAGCATCTCGCGTTGGACAGGTGAGGACTTCGCGCCTCCCCACATGAACTCCCTTTGGGATTTTTGTAGGTGTTTGAGTACCTGTTCCGGCATGCCGTTGACTTGTGTTAGGTAATGGATCATTGACCCGATGATGATCTGTACGATCTGCTTCTTCGCTTCCAGCGTAGGGTGTAGTCTTTCCCATCTCTCAAGGTGTTCATCAATTCTCTCGAGAATCGGGGTCCAGAGGACGAAGGTGTCAATTTTGTTGCCGATGTGGCCCCCGAGGATTCGTACGGACTCGCCCTCTTGAGCCATATGGGTGTTGTCGGGGATGGGTGCATCGTCGTCGTTCAGCTTGCGTGTCTCAATGACTCTCCTGCGGTATTCAGGGTCACCAAAGGGGATTATTTCGGTTTTCCCGACGTTAAATTTGGCGCTTGACGCCAGGCACCACTTCTGCAAAATCTTTTGCAGGTCCTCAAAACTATCGAGGGCGTTCAGGTACACGGTTGTATCATCGGCGAACATTTTTACAACGATCTTTTCCATGACTTTTGGCACGGAGTAGCCTCTTAGGTTTGACCGTCGTAGCATTTCAGCTAGGGGTTCAATTGCTAGATTAAAAAGAAGACACGACAATGGGTCTCACTTCGCACTCCCCTTGTTATTTTGAAGCTTGAGCTGAGCTCCCCATTTATTACAACGTGGGTTTCCGCGTCTGCATACAAGGCTTTAACCGTGTTGATGAATTTCGCAGGGATCCCCCGCTTCTCCATTGCTCTCCACAGGTATTGATGGGAGGTTTTATCGTAGGCCTTTTCCTGGTCAAGTGCGACGATCACTCCATTTTGGAGTTCCTCCTCCGAGTATTTGACCGTCTCAACCGCGAGGTATATTAGGTCAGCTATCTTACAGCCCTTCATAAAGCCGGCCTGGTCCTTGTGGATTAGATGAGCGGCTATCCTCGACAGCTTATTGGTGAGTGCTTTGGTGAAAAGCTTGTAGTCCGTGTTGAGGACCGTAATCAGTCGGTAGTTTGCTATATCGGATGGGTATTTTTCCTTCCAGATAGGGCACATCCAACCGGTGGCAAATGCCGTGCCCTCGGCAACTCCGTGCTTTCCTATGTCGTTGTAGACTGCTGTGAGCACCCGGACAATATTGAAGGTTTTGGCCTTCGGGCCATCTGTCTGCTCGTTGGAGCAGCTGACCTCCAGATAGATTGCATGGAGTCTTTTCCACATCTCCGTTCGAATGCCGTTGATCCCGGACGCAGTGCCGGATGCGGCTTGTCGGAGAGCTGTCTCGACGTCTCCTTCTACCAATTCCTCGGCAAGCTTGGCCATCTCTGGATGCTCCCCGTGGTTGCTCAGCCCCTCTAGGGCTTCGTCTATGGCCCTGTTCTTGTTCTCGGGGTCCATCTCCGTTTCGTCAAACTGGAGGTCGTTATGGTAGTCCCTCGCTAGCTCCGCCATCTTGTCGGATCGCTTGCTGCTCTGCTCGGGGACGACATCTGTCCTTCTCAGGACCGTTATGGTATCTCTCAGTTTGGAGTCTTTGCCCATGCGCATCGTGAACTTTATGATTCGGTCCCACTCTGTGCTGCAGCAGATCTTCGTGTCAGTTCTGCTCATGTCACGCTGGCGGTCGACGATATCATCAATCTCCTTTTGGAGCCGGCCCAGCTTCTCGGCGTCGGCCTCTATTTCCCCGTCAGAGTCTGGGTCGGGATCGAATGCGGGCTCTTGGGTGTCATCTGGTGTTGCCCGGTCAGTCTGCTCTGGAGTCCGGATTGGGTTGGGGGGAACAGATTGTGGAAGGGTTGCGGCAGACGGCTTACTCAGGATTCCTTCATGCTCAAGTTGTAGCTTATGCTTCTTTTGTTCCAGTGCACCTACTGCAACTTTCGTGCGAGCACGTGCATATAGACGGATTCCGTCCTTGAAGTGTTTGAATTCTGTTTGGATGTTTACGGTGTCGGTGCGTTCACGCTCTAGGATCTGTTCGGGTCTGACGCTGAAACACTGACTGTAGAACCACTGGTGAGATTAAGTGTGCAAGATGAACAGTTAAATGAACAACCAACAACACCAACAACAACCAACAAATCCAACTATCAAATGTGCGAGGTTTGGGGTTCCTACCAGGTATTAGGCAGTGGCAATTTGGGTTTTACAGACAAGTGCAGTAGCTTATAGCTAAAGGTGACTTTGAGACAATCAAAACCGTTCTAGGTGCTTTACACGACCTTAGAAGGTAAGGAAAGTTGGGTTTTATGTGCAAGACTTGAAACTAAGCCCAAGGGGTAATCCGTAGATTGAGAGTTTTATTTCCAACGATGTATTTCCGACAACCAATGTATCAGCTAGAGTTTGGTAGCTTAACTACTGCACAAAGCCGAGCACCTTCAAATGTTTATGTAATTTTTAACGAAGCAAGTCCTGTCCTGTCCTGTCCTGTCCTGTCTGGTCTGGTCTGGTCTGGTCTGGTCCTGTCTTATATCACTTCACAAATATCCAACACTTTATATATTGCAACAGAAACAACAAAAGGAAACTTTATAAGCTTTCTGAAGGTGTTCTGAATGGATGCTAGACGTCCCCTGCGTGCTCAAGCTCATGCTCGTGCTCACTGAAGAGGAAGGGTAGGATCTACTGGTGTTCCCTCTGTTTTCTACGGGTATTTATACAAACTGGTGTTCTAAATAAGGAAATGATTCTGAAACCGACTTTTAGTACAAACAGATAAACGGAACACGGATATATCGAGATGATGAGCAATATTAGCTCAAGAAATAGCCCTGTTGGTAATTAGTTCTGATTAAATGGTATATTCTGGTAGATAATCTGGGAGATTGGAAGGGGAACTGCGCCATAGCACGTATGTGCCCTGCAATCAATCCTTGTGCCAGCTCCACCAAGCCCTGGTCCATCAACCCTTAAGTCACCCAATTAGTCAACCCTTCAGCCCTGGTCAAAGCGAGTCCTGGCATCACGGGCCAAGGGCTTGGTACTATCTCCGACATCGGATCTCTGTTCCATGCTCAGATCGGTAATCTCCGTGATTGACATTGTCGGATCTTCGGAATTGTTTGGACTATTGGGCCACACATGGTTCTATTATCTAGAACCGTCCCGCAACCTTATTAAATCCCTCGTGCATGCCCCTGGTAAGTCCCATAGTCTGAATGGAGTGCATTGGTATGTCCTTGATAGGATACATGTGGGTCATTCCCAATCCCTTGGTTAAGGATGGTAAGAACACCTTTAGCTAATAGACTAGTACTTGACTTGACAAATCTGACCCATTGTGGTGGCCGTCATCCCCAAGTAAGCAATAGAGCTACTCGCACATGTGTTCATCCTTAGCTAGCAATTCGGACCTCATCCTAGCTCATAGTGAGTGATATAGCCTTTATTCTGTACGAAGCTCCTGCTTAGAACAGCAAAATTGAAAGATTTCACCGCTGGTCAAAGGGCCGGCTTATCAACGCCTTGATCTATTACAAACTTTATGAAAAAATTTTCCTCCAGGAGGAAGAGCAGGATTGAGTACAGCCCGCACCCAATGTATGGCGACCCGGGGGCTGACACGACTACAGAGACCATGCGGTGGTCTGTTACTTTCCCAACATTGTGGATTGTCCATCTGCTGCAGTTTTTCATCAGCGCAGGGGACACATATATGCAATTGATCCTCAAGTGGGTTGTGGAGTGGTGCGTGCTCGTGTAGGTGTATGCTTTCGTATTGGGATTGACCCTTCTCCAGCCATCTAGCAGCCCTAGTAGGTGTTTACAGCTGTTTTGAAAACAATATACGGGTTTTGATGAGTGGTGCTGCTCGTTTTTTGCTTATCTGTGTTTGATGCTGAGTCTCATTTGCTCCACAAGTCCTCGTCATGCTATGTGATTTGCTCCACACACCTGTGCGACCAACATGACTCAGTCCACGTCTTTTCCCCACAGTGCGACGGGTTTTTTTGGCATTCCATAGGACAAGGCAGTCGCTCACGTGATTAGGGGGTGCAACAACAATAACTAAAATACATGGCCAGTGATGGAGTCCGTGTTCGGATTCACAACATTGAGGTGGAGCAATGACAACTCACCGTCAAACAAAGGTAAGCTGAAAGAATCAACAACACTCCATCAAAACCTGTATACTGTTTTCAAAACGGCTGTAAATTGTGCAAGTGCTGCTGTCGTGCCTGGGGCATTCACGCGATGAGGCAGTTGATTAATCGGCTCCTCGACATTGTTTGTGTCTCCCCCCACCCAGTTGGGGACTGGTAGGTCAATCGTCATCCAGAGATTTGTCATTTCATCCCAGAAGGCTTCATTTTCGTCCATGGACTCCGCCGGGGCATATACGACAAGGGCCGTGAGGGTCCGTTTGCCGTGCCAGGGTATTACAGCAAGGATTGCTCTTCGTGGAATCAGGTAATGTATTTTCACTCCTTTCGTGCTCGTTAACTCCCGGTTTAGTACTATCGCGACGCCTCTAGTGCTCGGATCATCCAGGTTAGGTGAGTTGTATATTTCCATGTGTCGCCCAAGGTGGCTGTCCTGGATTTCAAGGGCCTGTGCGGCGGAGAGGTGTGTCTCCACGGCTCCGAGGACCCCAATTTTTTTGTCGAACATAATATGGTGCCATTCGTGCCACTTATGTGCCGGATGCTTGATAGATTTTTTCTTGCACCCATTGGAGTTTACCGTGGTGAGTTTAATTTCCGCCTGTGTTTTCCGGCTAATCTCAGGGTTGTTAATCTGCTGCCTCATTCTCTTCTGACTGAGGAACATGGGGGCATGCTACCAGTACTGCAAATCTTCATTCCTTTACCTGTACTGTAAACCAACACTGTGCCGACAATCGTGCTACCATCACATGAACTGCCAAATTGAATTCTACCAAAGAAAAACAAAACCCAGTGCCTTGTTGCCAGCATATAAGCTGTGGCTATGGGAATATTTCTAGGCATCTCCCAAATCAACCAATTTATGGTTTAGAAGTTAGATGCAAACAGAATGCCATGCAAAGAACCTATTTTCACTGGGATCAACCGTCCACATGCTAAGAAAAGTTCAAGCTTGCACCTTGTTACTAGCACATGAGCTGTGGCTGCAGAAATATTTGTCTAGGTATATCCAAATCACATAATTCCCCAATTTAAGGTGATATTATAAAACTGGACAGGCGGAGGGCAGCCGGGAAATCTGCTGAGACCAAACAGAGAGACACCGCCACCTGGACTTCACTGTGAACCAGGAGTAACAGGTCCGATTTGCGGGCTGAAATTTGGTCGGGACTATAAAGAAGGCATCCGGGAATGATATTTTGTAAGGATAACCACATCAATCCGTGCGAATAAAGCAAAGACGAAGTGTATGCTAGGATGAAAAAAGAAAATCATGATGCCAAGTATTGAACCCATGCGAGAAGAGACGGCATGATTACGACAGAATGACACAGCCACTATTAGCTCACAAAGTTTGAAGTCAGTTTAAGGGACAGCCACTATCCGTCGTTCAACACAGCCACTATGTTTGATAGTACAGCCCCTAAAAAGATTACACGCTTAAATTCGTGACCAAAAGGTCGCGAGACCTTCGAAACCTCATTTTGATTGATTAAAAAAATGATTACATAAGTACTCATAACATGTCATACTCCCACCCAGATACACCGCCGCCTTGAATACAATCTGGAATGCAGTGTTTAGCCCTGTGACCGGCTACCTGGTTTTGGCCTATTTTGGGAAGCCGCCAGGAAAATATTTAGGCAAGCATCCAAACTTCTTGTAAATTCTACCAAATATGTTCGACTGATTCTTAGGATGAAGGCCTTCATTTTTAAGACCCCCAGTGTGAGACTCGGATAGTCTCTACCGGGGTTTTGGAGACACTAAGCCTAGCGGGTCCGACATCGATCTTTTGTGGTAGAGACCCTATGCTCGAGTAAGGTCCGAACGACCAACGGGGTTCGACAGGAGTCAGATATCCGTACACCTGGATGTTGTTCCCCGAGGCTAGATGTATATCCGTTCAGGCCTTGGTCGCTTGCATGCACGAAATGTAGCTAGAAATATGGGTTAGTGTATTATAAGCCTAAAACTCACTATAGCCTATGCCCGTGCTCGGAGAGTCTCGACGAGTCACTTTACGCTTCGGAGAGCCTCAATGAAGAGCAACTGGATCTCGGAGGGACTCAACAAGAGTTCAGAATTAGGGATAGGCAATGGTTTTTGGATGAAAGAGTTGATGATTGTCATGTGACAACTACTGACTAATCCGTTCGTAGTGAAGATTCAATATACCTAACTGAAAGAAATACGATGAATCGTGAGAGTTCATAAAAGGAATACGATGAGTCGTGAAGGTTCGTGAACGTAAAAGATAAGAAAGAAAAGAAAAATATACTGATTCCTTACACCCAGCGGCAGGTAAACATTCTGATATCAAAGCAAAAGGACAAGGTGGCCGCATACACGGTTATTGACAGTACATGTCAGGTCATAGCAACTGATAGGTGCTATTGAACCACGATGCTAAGTACCATTGATTGACTCGCTACAATGTTCCATTATGGCATTTCTGCCGCTCCGTTCGGCAGAGCATTTTTGAAGCTCAGCCTGCTTCAATGACAGCTTGAGCTCGGGGGAGCCTGCGAGCCTAAGCGCAAAGCCGGCTGACTAAGAGAGTGCATGGAATGATGCGATCACTTTCGTTCTTTCCTCCCGCACTCTCGAGCTTTCACGCCCCACCCACCACACCCTTGAGTCCTGGTATTCGGATATCCACGGGAGTGGCCATCTGAGTGCCTCACTCACAGAGAACCCAGAACCTGCAAGGTTCCAGGCCTCCTCTTCCCAAAGACCTCTTATTAATTATATTCTAAATCTTGGACTTCCTTTATATTCCGACGACTTAGTTAGTGTCATGGAATGATATGGATTTCATAGTTATTTTGAATATCCTTGTATATTACCCTTCATAAATTCCGCTTTTTGGTTCTAGAGTGCAGACAAACATCTCTAAGATATTATTCGGAGTTCAGGCACCTTTCCTATCTTAGTGATTAAGCTTCTGAGCCACTGAAACGGAGGTAAGTTTGTTCCTATCAATATTTGATCGGAGATCACCTTTTGACGTGAGCTTGTTCTTGACTCCGTAACTATATATCTACATAGTTGTTGCACTCATTAAGTGCCAAACCCTTCTGGTTTGGTGCATGGTCAATTTATATAGAACTTTAGCTACCAACAGTACCTGGAATAGATGTTTGAGTACCCTCTTGCTCTTGCAAGAACATTCTAGAACATCTGCGCTACTGAGTCACATTCCTTTGGCTTGTAGAACATTCTAGTGCAACACAAGAATGTTCCAATGCTATGTAGAACCTTCTAGCATCTCCACCATCTTTAGTATATATATGAGCCTGTCCTCATGTGATGGCACCACTCTTTACTTCAATCCACAGTGTACTATTACACTCAAACACTCGAATAAGCTAGCCTAGTTGCCTATAGCTCATTTCAACCCCTCGAATAAGCTAGCCTTGCTGCCTATAGCTGTTTCAACCTACTCTTCTACTAGCCTTGCTGCCTATAGAAGATAGCCCTGCCTTGTGTATTCTCTTGTTAAGTGCATAGCCCACTGAGACCAAGGTCCCCCTTTGTGTAGTTATTCTGTGACTGATTTAAGTTGAGGCCACTTGCATTGAGATTTCACGAACCTTGCTATCTGGTCTATTCAGATACACTCTAACGACTTACAACTACTTACCGAAACAACACTCACAAAATTAGTAATCTATTACTGACTTACGCTCACAATACACTAAACCCTAACAGTTAGCTCTCTGATTCGTACCCGCCGCACAATCGGCAGGGACCAGCCATCTACTATTTCGACCACTTAGTTGGCCACTTAAGCATTTGTTCCTCCCCCGTTGTCGTTTAAATGGGTCAATCGAAGCACAACTACATCAGAGCAAAGGCATGCATCCTAGCAAGAGTTGACGACCCCAAGTCCTCAAATATGCCAGCATTTGAGTTCACAGTGAATTTATTTTGTGTGACAGTACAACATGGCCAAATAACAGGCTAGTTGGCCAACCTGCTAAATTATGGGCTGAGCTCTCAAATGGCGGCCACATTTACTCTAAATCATAGAGGTAGGTCATATAGACTACTTCACATAGTTTTGGTGCATATGTGAGGTATAAAAAGTGTCAGAAAATCTGCTTCCAACTGATAGGGAACTCCAAAATCGGGGTGGTGAAATGAACCAGTGTCCTACAAGTAGAAAAAAAGGTGAGATGGGCCAAATTAAGATCCACACTACTTAATGGAAAGTATTGAGATGTATTTGAATGCCCAACTCCATTCCAAGATGCTGGTAGCTCCTCCAAAAAATCCGACTATTAGCGAGACCAAAATTGGGTGATTGAGATAATGGCCTGCAGAACAATCAGAGTTGGATCAATAAAATCCAAAAATACATCTCAGAAGGATGCATTGGATAGTTGAAAGTATTGTGTAAGATTCAGACCAATAGCATGATGGTGTTGTGTACCCCGATGGTGGCCAGTATGGCTGACTCAAAAAGGAAGTGGTCCTTTCCCGAGTGTGTTAAGAAAGGTAGTCCAACCCATTGCCATCCAGTGGCATTACAGCCGATTGCAGTACCGAAGGCGCGAATCAAAATTTCCTGTTTTAGGGCATTTTCAAAGAATTCCCAATATCTCAGCCAGTTCTTTACCGATCCACTTGAAAATTATATAGATCTACTTCAATAATTCACTCGCAATTAGTGATAGAGAGGAATGTGTGAAAATATTATGTATTACACATTTTCTGATTCCGGGCTGTTTTCGGACTGAAAGCCGTCTAGCATGCCGAGCGCATGTCCCAGCAGCGTAATATTTTGGTTTGGATACCATATTCAACTGGGGAAACATGTGACAGAGCCAAAGGAATGGATAACTTACTTACAGTCCCTCCAGATCCCGTGGACACATCTGCCAGTTTTGGCATCAAGAGATATTGTAAGGATTACATTTATCCATGAATTTCATAGATTTTTGGCCCTATCACATGTTTCTTCAGTTGAATATGGTGTCCAAACCAAAATATTACGCTGCTGGAACATGGCTCTCGGCATGCTAGACGGCTTTCGGTTCGAAAACAGCCCGGAATCAGAAAATGTGTAATACATGATATTTTTACACATTCCTCTCTATCACTAATTGCGAGTGAATTAGTCAAGTAGATCTATCTAATTTTCAAGTGGATAGGTAAAGAACTGGCTGAGATATCGGGAATTCTTTGAAAATGCCCTAAAACAGGAAATTTTGATTCGTGCCTTCGGTACTGCAATCGGCTGTAAGGAGAGAAACCCAGCATCGGGGGATCAGAACGAGCCCCAAAGCTCGTGGATCGATGAAGAAATGGTGGAGAAATGGTGAGGGCAAGTGAGGCGAGCGGCCCAACGGCAAGAAATTGATGTCCCCACGCTTCGGATCCCGATCCGCGATGACGTAGCTTTCAATCAACCCATCACTTTCGGCTGAAATTTGGTCTGGACATTCATGGGAGGTCGTACTCTGTTCGTACATCATGCCCAGTCATAATTATCAAGCTCTGGCCTTCTAGCTCTCAAGTGGCCAACTAGGTGGTTGAAAATAGTAGCCCATCAAATTTGCTATGATCCGGACTTTGTCTCTCTAGACTGTAGACGGCGGAGTAAGTAGCCGTACTCTACAATAGAATAAGTAAGAATATAATGTAAGAGTGAGTAATAGACGTACCCTCAGTCGCACGTAGTAGTATGAGACTGAGGGACATGAAACAGCTCCGCGCCCCTTAAGGAGGCGCGGCAACGATCGGTAACCACAAATGAAAAGAGAAAGAGGCGGACTACCGCCAGCGTCCACACAAGGCAACTCCTGCCTCAACATAGACAGACGCTACAACGTAAACACGCTCGTCCCTCGCTCGTTGTAGTCTGTTAGTTACTGCGTCAAATAAGCGGCGTCCGATCTTATTATGTAATGATGGATGATGCACGACCAAACAACTCATTTATTTCACGCGTCTTTGGTTTAGGGCTCCAACCGTTTTCGTGTATAAATGGTTTTACACGATTATAACCGTTTGTGTTTTTGTTTTATTTGAGGCCAGGGATACATGATAAACAAACCATTTTTAAATGGTTTAAATGGTTTCATTTCTGAGCCGACCCAAGTGGGTAACTCGGCACTACAAGCTCGCCGCACGAACTCGTTTCTGGACAATGTGTGCAGGGCACACGTTGAGAGGTTGATGTGACCTTGCTGGGGGAGCTCGAACACTTTTGGTACACATTTAGAACTTGGCGTGGCAACCTGAACACATCATTGCTGTGGTGGAAGGTGAGAAGACCATTGTGAAAATTCAACTACTGACATCTATTTCCAGGAGCACGAACACGAATCCCCATTGTTTAAAAGATGGCGCATGATTTTCTCGCGATCTCTGGCACCGGCGTCTCTGTCGAGCACTTGTTCTCAAAATAACGCCACTTGTGCTAGGACACTCGTGGATCTTTCAAAGCCAAGACCATAATGGAGGCAATGCTCACCAAAATGTGGATCAAGGTTGGGTTCCTGAAATACATATCATTGAACTGCGGCAGGGGGTAGTAGTTGGCTGGTTCGATTTGGATTTGTAACTGGACCAAAAATACCGTTTATAAATAGTTTTAAGCGGTTTTTAAACGTTTATTAACCGTTTTCGTGTAGTTTGACCGAATCACTACACGAAAACTAAATGATTGGAGCCCTACTTTGGTTTGTTCTGCACCATTGATCATGTATTTTGAGGTTTTTGACCTTGAATAGCTCCTAGCTGGTTATAACCATTCTCTGATTTTCTTTGCACCCATTTGACACCTCGCAAGCATTCATGAGATACAACAGGATGCAACCGCGGACTTGGACTCTTATCCGTGTTTCCTGCTGAAATTGGGGGAGAGAGTGTGTTTACACCAATATTTCTGATGTCTACAGTTGTTCTTCCCCCAATAATCTGGGTTGATGGAGGTTTGTCGTGTCCGGCGCGCCAAAGTCGCCTCGAAAGGAAGGCCCACGTGATTTCCCAAAATGGATGCTTATATAATAAGGTCGATCACCTACTGTCAGGGCGTGGTAACCCAAGGGGGTTCGGACAGGACTGATCCGGACTCGCATTGCCGTTCGTCCGTTCGTTCTTGGTTTTCCAGTTAAGCAGCTTCTGCAAGCATAACACAGTTCCAACATAACTCGGCGGCGTTTGAATCTCCGGACAGGGACCGTCGGGCTCTTGCATTCGCCCGTGTAATCTGAAATAATCATGGGCTCGGTCACGAAGCCTGAAGGGTGCCAAAGCATCATCGGGATAAATCACCAACTGAGTTGCGGCTCCGCTCTGTCGAATTCGATACGATCCAAGAGGTGTGTCATGATCCATTTGTGATGATGCCTTAGGGTGACTTCATCAGCGTTGCCTAGGGCCGTATCATCTGTTCCCACAGTGCGCCCCGGCACTTAGATCCTGTTTGCTGTATGAAACCCTGGTAACTCGTATTCGACGCTTTGAAGATGATCATCTTGTGGCGAGATAACAGCCAAAGTTGACAGCCAATGATCTGCAGGTGAACTTGTTCCGGGGAAAAACCTGCCCGAGAATATCTGTAGAGTATATCTAGTAAGTTAGCGAGTAGTGCACTTCCAGTGATATAAGACGATCCAAAGCGCTCTTTTCCCCTGGGGTTTCATCTCGTATTCGTGGTATAAATACATGGTGTGGCGCTTGGACAGGTGCTCGCACTAATTCAGAGCGCGGGGAAAATCACATCTGTCAGGAACGTGCGGCCGTCACTATCTACCCGTGGTCTCGTTGATGCTGTCCGTTCTTGAAACGACAAGATAGTCTCCATACCGGCCGTCGGTCTTGTGGAAAAGTATGTGTTTCTCACAGCCTGCCCGTAGGCAAAGTCGGATCCCTTGACGCGTGGGCAGCGGATCTGAACTTTCGCTCGGAACTGTCAAGATGCCTTCTGGTGGAGCTTCTCGCCCCAGCATCACCGCGATTCGAACATCGCGCCCAGAAGAACCCCATTATATCGACCAGTCGGAGAAGCCAAGTCAATCGAACTTCCTATTCTAGGCACGAATACCGTCGGGGTGCAGTCTCCCGTGGAAAAATCTGGTGAGCGGTGCGATGAGTATCAACTAATTTGAGCCAATAATAGCCCTTCAAAAGGGGACGCGGCCCTTGAGAGTTCCGCTCAAAAGGGTGATCCCACAAAAGTATGGTGAGGCCGCGCTTTCGTATTCGTGTCTTACATTAAACTAACCAAAAACGCAGTCACCTTCAAGCCATTTCCTGTCCTTTTTCCCTTTGGTGGTGTGCATTTCACTGTGTAGGCTTCGCGCAGTAACTAATACGAAGTTTCAGATAGACTCTGCGACATATGGTTTGCTCGCCACTGCTACTCATTCAACTGTCATCGATTTATACGTCCAGGTGTTTATTCGGTCCTCTTCTTCCAATCCGTCCACATCCTGTACACACACAAGAGGAAAAATTTCAAGTTCAATCTGGGCTGCATGATTGTGCTCTTCCTGCTTTCGACAATCCATATCGCGCTTGCCTGGACATGGGCATTTATTACAGATCGTGCTCAAACCGCCATATATGAAGTTTACTCCCTGGATAAGCCCCTCCCGATCCTGTTCCTCCCCGATGACCCCCCGAGCGTGCACCGGATTGCGACACTCATCAAAGTTCGATATGCCCTTGCAAAGTAAGCACTCGATTTAGTTCACACCTCAGATGATAACCACTCCTCATTATCAGCGCCGTCGCCGATTTGATTCTCGTAAGCCAGTGAAATTCCGAGTGCACGGAAGATTGAAATATGTCCAGATTCATCGCTGCTATGTGATATGGGGTTTCAACTGGCGACCAGTCGCCATTCCTGCTTTGGCATATGTTGGCACACTCAGTGAGTCTGAGTTTCTACTTGCCACACTAATTGACCGCCCGAATCAGTCGGGGGGATACTTGGGAATATTCCCCTATCAGGGCCATCCCAACGCGCGGCCGTGGCAGTCTGCATTGGCACAATCTTTTCCACGAACGTGTTGGCGTCCGGACTTGCAGGTGAGTACGGGAGTCTTAAATTAGATGTGCCATCGCCCCTATTGATTCTTGATTCTCATTCAGCCGGTCGAATTTGGTGGATTTCCCGGCGCGCTGCCACCCTTCTTGGCAGAAAGTCCCGCATGAAAATGAAGTACTGGTATCTGACGGCCATTCTGTGAGTCAATTACAAAGGATAATGAGTGTGCTTTGATTAAACTTCGAAGGGTCGAGAGCGGAGTGATACACCCGGCTGGGCTGATCATCACCATTGCTTTATTCCTTTCGCCCGCAACACCTACGGTCTCAGTTTTAATATCTATTGGCGCTCTCTACCACCTCGTTGTACGTAAATCGGGGAACGGTACACGGAGACTGATTGTTAGCGATGGTAGGGGATCGCACCGACACTGATCATCGTCCGCGTCGGATTGGGGGTAAGTACGGATGATGTCGACAAGTGTGTCACCATCACGAACAGTCGACTCCCGACCCGAGGGAGAGGAATCGACGCAACCACTGTGCTGGAATTCCAAGGTATGAAATGACGAGTACAGAGGTGGATGATCGTTCGAACGACTCGACCAAATTCACATAGTTTAGAAGCATGGTACATTTCATTAATGTAAAAGGGTCCTTAGAAGTGTAAAAAATTATGATGGACAAGACGAGGAAGTTCACCCGCCCTACCGTGTCACGATAACTTTGTGGAGGGGTCTTTTCACTGCTGTTCGATCTGAGAGGTGCGATTTGGAAGGAGACTGAGGGGTCCTGCTCCTCCCTACAAGACTAGAACCTTATATTGATATACAGCGCCGGTCCGAGTCACATGGACGTACGGCGTCGTAATCGTGGTCCTCAGAATCGTCGGCACAGGGCCGCAGACCTGTACATATTTACGGCCGCTTCAACGGGTGGCGGGGTCGAAACTTCTGGACGTGACTACCAAAAGCCTCCTGGCCAGGAGAATACTGTATTTTTTCATTCAATCCGACCAGGGGGGTGATGCATGACCCAAATTGCCAGATCGACCATTTGACCACGGCCTAAATTTCGCGTGACAGAACCGAAATTTTGACCATGGGAACGAAAATTTTCAAATTCATGCGTCGGGGAGGCACTTTTGCGGCCTGCGTGACAAAAATTGCATTCGACCAAGGCGTGGGTTAGTACGCGTGACAGAAACCAACATTCACCATCGACCAGGGGGTGGGTGACGCATGACAGTCGAATTGAATGTAAAAGTACAGTACTAACTGCACCAGTCTTGCATCTTGTTCCCTGCTTTACCGCACATTCACACAGAAAAAGACAGCCATAGTATTCGTTGGGTGTGGGTGACCAGCGGTGGTCGGATCCGGAACCGCTGCCCAGGCCGCAGGGCGATGGGTTGTCCGAGGAGTGGGTAGGTGGGCGAAAGGATTCGCTCTCGCGAGCAAAACCAGTCCAGGAGGTGCAGAACGACCTCGGAGGAGGCGGAGCGTCATGGTGGGGAGGAAGAGAAAAGCATGATCCCATCATGCCGCTCCATCGCAGTCACAAGACCATGCACCGCCTTCCGCAGGCTCCATCCGGTGCGCCCACCAGTCGGCAATCACTCGGTCCGATCATCCTTCCGTATGCCTAACGCGGAGATCACATCACACGCGGCACACACGCGCTCTTCATCGCGTCGCACTCACCATCATGAGTCGGACGATGAGTCGTATTGCGCATCCAGCCCGCTTCGCCAGTCCAGCCGGGAGTTAAACCAGGGTTTCGACTTTGAGCAAAGCCAACACAAGTAGGAGGCCCGTGAACAATACGAAGCTTCATCCGTTCATCGCCCTTCGGGCCCCTTCGGAACTTCGAAATTCCCGGCCATAAACCCTGGAGCCCTTGATTTTTTTTAGATTCAGCTGATCCGCAGGACCCGGTGGGAATAATGATATTCGAAGTGCATCTTTACATTTCGCGGGCAGCGACGCCGCAACCTCCGCCCTTCCTGGTTTTGAAATTCACATCCTTTTCAGATTTGGGCCGGGCGATTCAGATGATGCAATTGCTAAAATGTCAGTTCCTGAAGGATGGCATGTAGCATGATGTAGGACCAAGGATTCGTCCTGCTGCCGTACACTCCACGAGTACTCCCATTCAGTTACGGTCTCGACTGCCTCGAAGCACGTTGGATCAATTCCAAGCCTTGACAACTTGGAGGACATTCCGCAAATTTATGCCGCACTACTGGTTCTGCAGCTTCGGGGTCGTTCCAAAATAATCACACCTGCGTAGCTGCCGGTGGTTGAATTGAATTCGGCTCTCATTTGACAGTGTGCTGTGGCGCCGCGCGCGTCCCGAACTCGCCCCAAAAGGAGCGCCGCTATGCCCGTGTCACCCGACCGTCTCCGTCTCCCATCACGCACGTTTGAATGGCGACGATGCCAAGCAAAGTGCACATATAGAACATTTATCACAAATGCACGGTCTGTCCAAAGCCCCCATGTCGCACGTCCCCGCCGTCCTCGTCGAGCTCTTGCTCGCGTTCGTGGTCTCATCCTCGGCCATCTTCGCGCTTCTCCGACTCGCTGCGGTTCCATTCCCGCTCTTTGCCGTGCTCCAGATCACATTTGTCTGGACCCTCGTGGTATTCGTCGCATTGCGAGCTGGTGGGGCCACCTGGGGCCTGATGCACCGCACCCCAGCGGATAAATTGTCCAGGAGAAGGACCCATCGAGTTCGAATCCGCACTTTGATACTGCTTCCGATGTGAAGCGAAGAGATATGGGGGCGGGCGAGATGGTATGAAATGTAAGTAATTGTAAATGGAGGTTCGGTTCGCGTCATTCTCTATGGGATATTCAGCAACTCATAGCTGCGTAGGAAGTTGCATGGCCAGGGTGAATGCCAAATGAGCGTTGCGCGGCGTTCGAGGATTATATCCTGCCCACCTGCACCGCATCGTCGCTTATTGTGCATTCCCTCATCGTTATCAGTGCAGGGAATAACTACTGTCCTCTCGCAATCTTGAACGGTTCCGCCTCATCTCTCGATATTACCCCTGCCCACGCATTTCATATCGGCGCTCAAACTCGCCGGGTGTTGCACACCGGGACGGTCAGCTCACGATGCGGAAAGGTTCTCAACTGCTTTGAGAAATTTCTACGTTGTAAACTTCACGGAAAATAGACGCTTTGCCTCGGAACACTCCTTCCACGTTTGTCGGGTCGACGAGTCGACTATTCTGAGCAGCAGTCCCTCGTTAGCCGCTTCCCGGCTGTCAGTGCTTCGATGTTCTAGAGCTTCGGCAGTCGTGCCTGTTATTCCACGATAGTAGAGTCTGTAGACAGTGATGTGTATAATCCCACGAGGGACGGTTATCCCCGGAGCGGTCTCATTGCAATTTATCTCGGTGGCTGACAACGCCTTTGGCGCCCTAGGGCCTCCACGTTCAATTGCGACCACAACGTGCGCGGCCATTTTTACGTTGTATTTGTTCGTCGGACCTGCTAGGTACCCGTTCTCTCGACTCTTGGCTTCTCACAAGTCACTGGCCGAGGCAAATCATTATGACAATACAAGGCATGCCTTCACTTCGCTCCGGCAGTTGAAGCGCTGATTGCGGAATAATTAGATGTACAAAATTAGTTTCTCATACTTAGAGTGACTTATCCAGTTGCTGTTGTCATCTGACACATGAAGGTGAGCATTGACACTGTCACTGATTATTGGTCCAACTCCCAAAAGGCAAAGAGATTGATCACAGTACTCGAAGATACCATCCCAGTCGAGATTGAAAACTAACCAATCCGAACCAAGGAGTTATCCCAGCTCACAACGCACAAAGTCAGGCCGAGACCCGATGGATGGAAACGGGGTAATTAAGAGAGGTAATTAAGAGAGATGGAATTCAGACTACAGACTCAAGAGCGAATCATAGGTGTATATATGTCAACGCATTCCAACTGCCAAAATCCGAGGCACCCACGGGTATCGTTTGGCGCGCTAGCAGGTGTGATTGTCCGCGCAATCGTATCGGTATCAAACCACAGAGGGAGTGATTGAAGAAATAAGGAGGCTGCCGGAGCAAAGATCGGCCAGAGACACAGTTTCGGATAAAACTCCAGTCCAAGCCCCAATATTCCAGTCGCAAGAGCCGCAGAAGTTCCAGAGAAGTCCCAGAGCACAACAGACAGCTTGAATGGCTTGAACCTGAGGAAAGCGCGTGAGGAAGCACTGAATTGAAAGCAGGAAAATTGGGCTCATTTATACGAGGTGAATCCTCGGAGGATTGCTGTGCTCCGTAGTGCACAGTTGCTGCGAGAACTGTGCATTTCTGCCCAATAGCCAGGAGGTCGGCTGTACCTGTTGCGGAATGCACTGCAGCAGGTCAGCTGTGATGGCTGCCACATATCGAGGGAGTATTCTTAGTAAAGCTGCTTTCCGCCATGGTTGAAATTAGCTGCGTGGTCCCATGGCCAACCTGCGGGAAATTTTCCGTAGTCCGTAGTAGTCCGTAGTCATCTACACGGAGTAAAAATATCCCATGAAAGGTGCACACACGAAGTGGAGGACGAGAGCCCAAGAATCTGGATGGAGATGTATCCCGATGGAGAAAGGACCACAACATGTACCAACGAACGAGGAGCATCTCGTTAAAGAACGGTTAATTTTTTGTTATTTAATATAAGTCAGTGGTCGCAAGTTTTGGTGCAGGTTTTGGTCCCAGGTCGTTCGTCTTGATCACGGTTTGATCTCGGCCGGATTTCGCCGACTTCCCAAATAGGACATCTGCCCCTATTCATGCTGAACACTTGGCAGAAGAGTTTCTTTTGAACTAGCAGGATATTGGTATGAAAGATTAACAGGGTTTAGTTATTTTAGGCCTCCAACTCAAGCCTCATGCTCATGCTGGGCTTCTAATCGGTGACTTATGAAAAATTAGCTCAACTGCAGTTATAGCACCTATGCAGCCCAAATAACTCCTCTAGTTAGAGGAGGAGAATTACTAGTTCTCCACCTCTAACTAGAGGGGTTTTAATTAGTTCCCCCCAGCGCGCGAAATTGCGTTAAATACCAATTTAAGAGTACGAAATAACGCAGAGATAGCGTCAAATAAGAGCTAAGAGATAAGCGCGGCCATCAACAGGCCATCGTCTTGATGAGTCTGATGGCGGGGCCTTGCGCATCACGACGGCATCAAAATGCTGCCGGCCCCCCGTAAGTCAACGCCGCCGCCTCAAATAATACCCCTAAAATCACCATAAAATTAGGGTGCCCTCAGTAATTTATAGCCAGGTCTTGCGCTTACTTTCTGTACACCGCCGCCTTAGTGATACACTCGAATTCCATATTTCTGTGCACAAGCAAGATACATATATGAATATGAGGGCGCGTGGGGTGCGCCCGGCGCGCGTACAAGACACAGGACAGATGCTAATACGAGGGGTATTATTTACGCTACGAAAGTCCAAAAAAAAAACACGGCCGCCGACGCCTAGGCCGCCTTGAATGCACACTTCTTGCCCTTGTCGCTGCGCACCCTGCGCTGGCGCTCCGACGCCGCAGAAGGGGAGGGGGAGGGGACGACAATGGGGAAGACACCGCATAAAGTGGCGACGCTAGGGGGCGGGGCGAGTGGTGGACAGGAAAGAGAACGATGGGCAGTAGAGGGGCCAAGGACGGGATGGGAAGAGGACGGGGTAAAAGATGGCGGCGCGGCAAGGACGAGGACGGGCGCGGCACAGAGATGGGGACGCGTGGGAGGAGCGGGGGTGCGGAGGAGGAGGTGCGCTGTGACCGTACAGGCGGAAGTGGAGGGGATTGGAAAGGAAGACAGAGCGACAGGGGGGCGAGACGGCCAAGAAGCGAGGCGGGGGCGACATGGATGGGAACATGTAGAGGAGCGGGGACGGGCGGAAAGACGACGCAGACGCGTGGAGCGAAGGCGAGGGCGGAACGCAGCACTGCCCGCCGGCACCGCACCGTCGTTCGATGCCGAGCTGCGTCCCGAGGGCCGTGTGCATGGCCGGGCAGCGACTCGCGACACAGGCGGGGTGAACGGGCATGTGCACGGCCAAATAACGCGCCGCTGCCGCCGCTGCCGCCGCTGCCGCCGTTGCCCACACTAGCCGCAAGCCGCACGCGCACGACTACCCGCGAATGCACACCCGCGGATGCATGTGGGGCGTGCATTCGCGGTTCCTTCCTCGAAAAACGCTGAGTTCGAGCAGCGGGGTAAGCGCTGGACACACACCTGTTGTATTGAAGCGCCCGGCTCGCGCGAGGGTGCGTTCGCGGTTCGTCTGAGTCGTGAGTAGCAGGATAAGCGGCGGGCAAGCGCACTCAATCGCGGTGTCCTCCCGGCGTGATTTGAGTAAGGTGTGAGCGGCGTGCCACGGAGATTAAGTGGATGTAAGTCAGCACAGGACTTGGTGCAGGGAGACACGACGCACCTTTGGAGTCTGGACTCCACCGCCTCATTCCCGAGCGGGTGCGACCCCGCGAGCGTGCGGTTAGAGATTTCTCGGCATGAAGGTCAGCACAGTTTACTCTGCGCCAACATGGTCAGCGCCTGCAACGCGCAACGAGACGGACACGCACTCGTCATGCGGACCTTGTTCCGCAGGTATCTGATGAACGGGTCGCCATTGGCGTCGACCCCCCGTGCGGCAGCGGCGTGGTTAACGTCGACGTTCCGGCGGCGGCTCGTCCGCGACGGCGTCGCCGGCGCCGGGGCGCTCCTTGTCCTTCTCGCCGCAGGAGCGGAAGAAACGGCGCCGCCGCCGTGTTCGGCGGGCGTCTGCGACGATGCTCTCCCATGGCTGAGTGCACCGTGCGCACCGTGCGCAGCCGCAGCTCCAGGTCGATCGTCACGTCGTGGTCGTCGGGGGTCGGGTGAGTGGCGCTTAAGGTAGAAATGCAGACCAGGAGACGCGGAGGCGCTCACGGTTTCTTGAGCCAGAAGCGAGGCATTTGTATGCCAGTAGTACTTCTTGGCATACTTGGCCAGCAATGCCCGTCTGCACTGGGCTTTGATGTCCGGGGTGAGAAGTTTGCATCTGCGGGCCATGGTGAGTGAGTGGAACGAGGGAGCCAAAAAGCGGTTGACAGTCAAGTAGGTGGAGGTAGGTAGTCAAGATCAGTTTATGATCATGGCGAAATTTGGACCATCAAGAGTCTGAATCAAATCGATTTTATTCACGCAACGATGGCTTTCCCTCTGAATCTTGCCGTTTTTTTTTTGAGAGAGGGCCTGAACCTTCCACCAAATCACAACAAGCAAGCGTGTCCCACCAGGACCAGTATGACAGCCGCGGGATTTATACTTCTGACCAAAAAGAAATTGTTGCTGGACACCTCGAGAATGGGTCGCGTATCAGCCTCCAAAATTTGAGGGCAAGGCGTCGATGCCATCTATATGAACTCAAGACTTGAAATGAGTTGGCGATAATAATACACTTAAACAGACTCAACTCCCGCTGTGGTGGGGCGGAGTGCGGTGCTGGGTCCAGCCAGGGCGTGTTTGGGGTAGATAGCGCATCATTCCATCTTGTCGGCAGGGTCCGGAGAAAATGACACGAGCGGCGCGCACTGACGCGCACTGACGCGGCACCGGCGCGGCATTGACGCGGCAATTACTCAACTTCTACCAAGTGCTTTCTACACTCGGACACTGTTCAAATCACTCTTGGCAAGATACCTGGGCTTTGATAAGGACGAATTGGCCCAGGCTGCAGGCAACATGTATTATTTTGAGGTCTAACTAGTGGTACTTGGATGTGTACAAACCTACTACGTGTTCTGCTCGGTGGCAGGCTACCCGGGGCGTGGATTTGAACATTCTTTGAATTTTTTGAGCTGCTGAAACTACACCATTAAATTACAATTGCCGCGCCAAACCGCGTCAACTGCCGCGTCAATGCGCGCCGGTAGCGCGTCAATGTGCATCAGTGTCGCGTCAATACGCGTCAGTGTTGCGCCAATGCGCGTCAACCCCGCGTCAATGCGCGTCAACCCCGCGTCAATGCGCGTCAACCCCGCGCCAGCCCCGCGTCACTGTGCGACGGTCCCCGCTACTGCATCTGCATTGAGCACTTGTTCACATCTGCTTGAGTGCTAGTGCTCCTTCATTGACTCACCGGCAACTGAGCAGCCAGTTTGAACTTTGAGGTACATGTAACTGAAGTATATAATTTCGGATGTTTTATTCGTATTCGGAGTAACACTGAAATGGAGGCGTGGAAATCAATATGCTCAGAGTATTCCGCCACTCAACAAGCTCCCCAAGCCCGACCTACGAGATGAACTGCCAATGCGACTGCTCAGAGGCAAGGTTGAGTATTTCCTTCAATTTGAGACCCTCTGCGTCCCTAATGAAGCCCTTCACACCTCGGAAATTTGAAATTCGACTGTGGAACTCGCAGAGGAAGATGATCTCCTGATCGAGTTCCGGGCACCGGAAATTGAACAAGCCCTTCGGCCCCATTTTGGGTATCTTGCAAGCTCTGCATTCGGATGAATAACTGTTCCTCTCCAACAGTAGCACAATTATCGAGGGAACAGAATAATGTGAAAGGCAAAGGGACTGGAGGAGTGGGATCCACAGAAGAATTGCAGAGTCTCGAGTGCTAGAGTGGCAAACTGGTTGTTCAATTGTGTATCGGGATTCGGTGATTCAGCAAATGGGACGTGTGTCCTTGGCCACGCATATACCATTCTGATCGAATTTCGCCACCAGGACCAGCTACTGCAGGAAATTCAGATGAATCCAACATGTTCCGATACAGACCGGCAGGTTGCAATATTCGATGATCAAACCGCTGTGCGCTTCATTAGAAGAATGACTAGTTGAAAGTTCCTGTCAAGCAGGGCGAGTCGGAAATGAACAGTGGGGTTTGAATGACGGCCCTCATCAAGATGGTTGGAGATATACCATCCCATTTGAAAATCACGGTGGTCATGATGAGAACGGCTCGGAACTATAGGCCAGTCACTTTAATTCGGCACTGCAATGGATTTTAATTCGGGTGTCCATCATCGCAGTGTGCACCGGATTACAAGGGCTCGCTGACCGATGTTGACATGGCCGAGGCCACTTTGCGAGCGACTGAGAGGAGAAAACCGGCGATATCCAAGAGAGGACCGAGGGATCGTTGTAAATTTAATTGAGCCAGGCTAGGATTGTATGGAGGGAAATACACAAACCTGATATGGGGTGAGGCCTGGTTGAACATTGAACTCGTGCGATGTCGGCGTTGGAGCAGACACGTTGGCGCAGACAATCGCGCCGGCAGTTGTACTATTAATATGCAGTTGGCGCGTCACCTTTAGTGGCTTATCGTGTCCCGCCCGCCCCCGGACTCCATGTACAATCAACACATTGTCCGTGAACCAGGGAAAATAGCATTGAACACAGGAAGTCGAAACCACAAATCATACCGAAGCTTGAAATAAAAGTTAAGTAGGCGGACTGCAAGAGCTTGCGAAGGCAGTGCAATGTCTTGTGATGGCGGAGTGACGTGACCATCACTTTTCTCTTCCTGCCACGACACTCCGCCACGGTCGCGCGACGCAGCCTCAAGATCTGCCAACCCAGCGCCGCCGCTGCGCTGCAAAATTTTCCTGACTTCAAGACGAAGCGTCACCCCCGCTTGGATCAAGACGACGACCCTCTGCCTCCCAGTGGCATCGACACCGCGCCCTTCCCTGCCTTCGAGTTTCCATGCCTAGATCCCCTCTATTGCGTGGGCTCCTGGCAATATCTCTTCCCAGCTTGTTCTCTTCGATTCTCCGCCTTGCCTGGAGCTCTTTGCTGGCTCAGTTGGCTAACTCGGTGCCTCTTCGGAACGCACTTCAGAAGACCGTGGTTTCGTCACCAACTGAACAAGGTTACAGCGCAGGATGCGCACCCACTTATATCTTCCCGCTAGGTGAGTTTCAATACTCATAAACATTCATCTGTGTTGTCCTTTCGACTGCACTGCCCCCTTCCTTCGCTATTCTTCGTTATATATGTCCCTTCGTTTGTTGGGTATCGAATCCCCACCCCGCTCTATCGAAAGCCGAGTTTTCTTATGTCTGTCTATGGGTATCGAACCCCCGCCCCGCGCTATCGAAAGCCGGGTTTTTCTCGTGGCTATCGAATGCCGGGTATTCCTCATGCCTATCGGAAGCTTATCTGGTATCGAATCCCCACCCCGCGCCATCGAGAGCCGGGTTTTTCCTCGCGGCTATCGAAAGCCATTTGCTCTGGGAATTGAATCCCAACCCCGTGCTATCGAAAGCCGGGTGTTTTCGGGGCTATCGAAGCCTGTATCTGGGTATCGAATCACCACCCCGCGCTTTCGAGAGCCGTTTTTTCCCAGTCGGCTATTGAGAGCCCTTTTCCCTGGGTATCAGTCACCACCCCGCGCCATCTAAGGCCGGCATTTTCTGGCTCTCGAAAGACCGTTGCTGGGTATCGAATACCCACCCCGTGCTATCGAAAGCCTGTTTCAACGGCCATCGAAAACCTGCCGGTGGGTATCGACTCCCCACCTCGCGTTATCGAAAGCCGTTTTTCTCAGTTATTGAACACTTACTATCTCTCGGTATCGAGTCCAACCCGCGCTATCAACAGCCGGTTTTCACGGCTCTCGAAAGCCTCTTTCACTGAGTATAAAATCCCCACAAGCCGTCGAGAGCCATTTACATTTGTGTTGGATCGAGTTTGCCCCTCAGCTTTCAGGGCCATTGGAAGTCGCTTTTATTTCTCCTCCCATCCCGGACCATTGAACACGCACTCCAAGGATCGAAAGTCCCTTAGCCATCTGATCCCCATCCCGTACTATCGAACACTGGGTGCTGCCTCACTTAAATGGGATTAATTCCCATTCTCATACCTTTAATCCTTTGGCGGCTATCGGAAGCCATTTATCGAATTCCCATCCATGGATGTCCATTTCTGTTTTGGCTAGTCACAGATTTCCACTTTTCTGTGTACCTCGCACGCGGGGCTTCTATGCATTCGCGGCATCGAGTTCCCATTCCCTCGTGTGATTGGCGGGGATCAGTTTCTCTTGTCATCGAATTTCCATTCCCCGTACCATTGGCCACTGCCCTTTTGAAGCAATCAGGACCACGTTGCCTTCAGACAGGCATCGAGCGCTCACTTTCTGTGTTCTCGATTCTGTTGCCGCACCACCAACATTCCGTCGCGCATCGAATTCGCATCATATACCACTTTGCATAACATCGAAGTTAGATCCGCGACTGCCAGCGACCCCAGAGCTTCATCTGTGTGATGCATTGACCCCGCATGCACGCGTTTCGACACCGTCGAACACTCTCTAACAGGCCTCGTTCATCGAGCTTCGAGTGCTGCCGAAACAAATTTCTGCGTGGGCTATTAAGATGGAATGACCTCATCAAGGGTTGCATTGCAGCGGCGTCGGTTTCGTTATATGTTATGCAGTCGACTGGAACGGTCGGACTAAGCGTAGTTTACTTCTGATGCAATGAGTTACGGGACCTGCTATCCAGCGACTAGCATCCGAGTCACTGACCATTGTTTGCTGACTATTTAATCTTTATAGGAACGGAGCCGTAACAGCTCATCTCACCGCTGCCGTATGCATCATTTTGTCCGAGATACCTGGGTATCGAAATCCCATCGTTAAAATTCCTCTGGCTGTCATGTTCGCCTTCAGTCATTTGGTGTCTTCACAGTGCCTCCGACTGGGTATCGAGAATCAACCAATCGAATTTTTCGCTCCCCCAGTGTAGTTGATCACCTGTTACAGGAATTTCCTCGTCGTGGTTGTCTCTCAAGCAGCACAATTCGTGGGCAACATATTTCGGTGTACAGGCATGATCACACACGCGCCTTCAGTGCGTGGTTCGACAGCTGGTGCTTTATCTCTCCCGAATTCCCTTGCATTCGAAACAATCAGGCTCAGTCTCGGAGTGACCCTGTATTTGGTCTCTACACTCATTTCGATGGGGTATACAGTGTCGTCATTGCTCTAGGTACTATCTGCCTTTCGGATTACCCCGCTGCATACCGCTCGACTGGATCTATCAATTTCGTATTCAGTTTCTCGAAATGCCCTTGTCTTCGCATTGCTCGCGTAAATCTTTGGTTTCATCCACAACCTCTGAGACAATTCATCTCGGATCGGATCTTGAATTTCACTGGCATGCCGCCTGCCTAGAGTGTTTGTTCTTGACCAGCGCTTCAGCCGTTCAACATCCCCCGCAGAATTTTGGTTCCATGTTCAATTGGCATGCCTCATAACCACCATATGTTCAGGGGCATCGAAGCCCCACATGTAAAAATCTCTTGGTCTCGAGAGCTGGATGCAAACTTTATTCGTGGATCTTGGCCCACGTATGCGTTCGCTGGGATCAAAGAAACTGTGCGATGTTCATTTCTTTCCGGGTTACTCCCATACTTGGTCTGCATCGAAGCTCTACACTAGAGTTCCACTCCCGTCGAGCCGTGTTCGAAATTTCGTTACCACATGCCCCAACTGAAATGTCACTATGCGCCACTGGCTCGGATCGTTCAATATCTGTGTATTGTTCGCACACATTCTCGCCCGAACTGTGTTCTAAACCTCTCCACGGGTTTCAATCCATTGACCCGAAACTCATGCATGGTTCCACTGGATAAAATTCGAAGCTTGATTCGAAAACCTTCATTTCAAATTCATGCTACAAATTTCCTGACATCTCTTCGCCTATTACATACCACCTGCATGCGTTCAAATTTTGGTGGCACGAAAACTCAACAGTCATTTTTCGCACCCCTTTTCGTAACGGCCATCGATTCACCCTCACGGCAGCTCCAGGATGATCGACTGGCGGCTGGACTGCTGCGGTTTCGCCAACACTTTACATTCGACATGGCCTACATACACTCGTATGGGATAATCTAGCATTGACCTTCGTCTGAGCGGCGCCATTCGCTCTGTGAATTTTGAATGCACCGTCACGGCTCCTTGGGCTGAACTATACTGAAATTGCTCGAGATCAGTTGGCTCTCATTTTCCCCGGTTTCCTCTTCGAAGACCCCAACAAGTTGGTCAAAATCCTCCCCGCTCTTGCTTTCCACGCATCTCCAAACTTCAACTCACATGCTGCGCACAACGCGGATTTCTTTGGGGCACGGCCCACAAACAGATTTAGTTTTTCGGGTCGGTCGATCTGCTTCGGGCCGCAGTACATGTCTGCCCTCACATTTCGAATTTGCGGATTTGCAGTCGTACATAAGCTCTTCACGATCAAGCTATCGAAGGCCAACGACCTCGCGAGACCCTACGCCCAACGGCTCGAGATCCTGCTGGACCTTTCCCGGCACCTTCCAATACGGTTCACGTTGGGTTGACTTTGCTTACACAAGTTTCGCAACCAATTTCTGGGCTGCACCTGCACCCAAGGGCGGGAATCAATTCGGAACAAGGAACTGGACCTATAATATGTTGTCCCCTTCGATCACAGACTGTTCACAGACCTCAGGCTAATTATCTTGGGCCATCATCTTCCAATTTTCTTTTTCGGCCAGATTTTTTCACCTTCATCCACGTTTGCCGGATTGCCATTCCGGTACTCTTAATTGGCATCCAGATTACTTGAAATCCTCGGACATGGATCCACATGGACTTAATCCACTTCATACCGACGTCTCAATTAGTTCGGACCAGTGCAGGCATCGCAATTTCGACCTCAGTGGTCGCTTCTCCTTGGTTGAAGGGCTAACATAAATACTCCGAACTCGAGTCGTGGATACTTCGTGGTTTGATTGCCCCTTGCGTTCACAGTGGTTTTACCGGCAAGCGTCGAAATTTCGAACAAATTGGAGCGGAAGACTTCAGAGAGCCGCCGTTTTGGTGGGTTAGTCGTGGGCGTTGGTGATGCCCTCGCCTGGCGTCTGTGGTTGGGTTCATGCTCATACATCACCATCGCCCTACGACCTGAGGATCAGCGGCTCGTTCGAATTGCCGCTGCTCTCCCCACCCCCAAAGAAGTCTACGGCTGTCCATAATCGGTCTTTTTTGTGTGTGATGAAGCTGAGAACAAGAAGTAAACCTGCATTGTAGCTATGAAGTTCTGCTGCGCCAGTGCAACGCGTGTGTCATGTCATTTTCGCCAGACACAAGGTCCTTACCGGAGCCATTGAATCGAGTTCTGATAGCTGGATGTTTCCCAAATGCCAACAAGTATATCATGATGCTCTGTCCAAGACGAGGAGAAAATGCTGCATATTACCGCAGAAGTCTCGCAAATTAGTAATAGACCGCAGGTTAGTACTTGAGTAGAACCACATTATCATAAGAGACTGACATCAACACAATGCTTTCGCACAATTTTCGGCTAACAGTGAACCACGTCAACGCCCGACCTGCATGGGTGATTATTTCCCTATTGTTTCCCTTATCTCAGCTGGGCACTCGTTGTATTGGGGACGAAAATGACTTGCAATGTATGCTGCAGGTATTGTATTGGATCTGTATCTTTTCCCCGAAATTTTGGCCCTGCGCCGGCAAGAAATCCGAAATTCCACATAGGACTAAGCATAATTGAAGTTCCGGGTAAGGCCTGTTAGGGAGGGTTTTTTGTATTCTAGACAATGTATTTAGTGTTTTAAACATCTCCTGTCATGAGTTCCAGGCCGGGGGGTATAGAGTAACGAATTGCAGGTGGCGCACCAACGCGCGTGAATGAGACAGCCACCAGCGCGCCAGTCCGCGCTGATGCTGCACTCGTCCAACACGCTGCAAGCTGCTCACCTCATTTTACCTCGGTTCTTCACTGCAGGGCAAGGTCTCCAGCAATCCAATGAATATGTCATGTATGCCTCAGAGCGAGAGAAGGTGGGGTGTATCAGTGTATCAGTGATCTCGCAGACTCGCACATTCCTAGCTGCGAGGTTAGTGAGCAGAGTACACCACGTTCAGGACGGATCTTTAAATACTTGCATTGAGAATAATGGGCAGTGCTTGCTGGTAGAACTGTACAAAGTCAACTTGAATCCTCGGCCAGCATGGTTGTTGCTCATATATGCTCAACAAGTCCCCAATCATATCCGGGCACTGGATGGGTTAGGGACTTAATGAATTAGGCTATAAATGACTGAATCTATGAATTTTCGGCTGCGCACCGGCGAGAAATTCGGAATTCCACTGAAGACTAGCCATAACTGAGCCTCGGGTTGGAGCATTTGAGGGTTGGATTTCTGGATCCTATCCGATGCATTTAGTGTCTAAAACATCGCCCGGCATTAATTCGAAGGCAAAAAGACATTAGGTGGTGAACTAGAGGCGGCGCGCCGATGCGCGTCAATGACACAGCCACCAGCGCGTCGGTCCGCGTCGATACCGCGCCGGTGCGCGTCAGTGCGCGCCTGTCGCGTCACTTTTACCAGACCCTTGTCGGCAGCCACAGAGGATCTCCTCGGGTGTGATCGCCGTCCACCGCCACATCGGTTCCCTCCAGCCCACCCCATTGTGGTGATTGGAGTGTGCTCGTCCCCACGCACCCGATCGGACCAGATCCACCGCCAACTCATTTTTTCATCCCCTTCCTTATCGATCTGGCCTCAGCCTGAGTCTGTCTGGTTTCCCGAGCACCCGAGCATCGCGCACCCGAGCAACGAGCACCTGAGCACCTGAGCACCCGCGCATCGAGCACAGTGCAACGCGAGTTCTGGCGTCGACATCGGATCGAGTTTTGCGTCTTCGTGTCACTTCGACCGGGGTCCCAGCACCTGCTAAAACCGTTCCAAAAAGAGCACCTCGGCGCCTACGCGCTTCTTCAGACCCCGGAATGCCACCGCGCGAAGAGGACGCCACAGAGTTTAGGCGGCCTTCTCCGGATCCGCTTACCACACCGACCCAAAACGCGAAGGTTCTGCGAGCGCTGCCTCCCATAGCCAGCAAGTCTCGTGCTGCTCGCACACCCGCAGGACCGCAGCTCTCCCAGCTCCCTGTCAGCCCGATCCCTTCCCCGCACCCCCCATATACATCCGCATCCCACCACTCGCTTCCATTCCCGCCTTGGTACGACCGGCCCGTCCACCGCGCACTAAAATGACGGACTACGCACTGTATACCGGCGAACGCGACGCAAAGGAGCCTGCGGCGGCCGATTTCCTCAAAAAACTGAACGCGCATCTTCGCGCGAACGGCATCAACACCGTCGCAGAAAAGATTGTCGAAGCTGGCGATCATTTCAAGCACGGCTCCCCCGCGGACAAGTGGTTCCACATCATCCAGACCGACCCCGCGAAGGCCACCGAGCGCGCCGACTGGACCGCGTTCTGCGACTCCTTCAAGGAATGATTCAAGGGCGCCACGCCCATCTCGAAACCGGCCGCTCAGCTTGAAGCTGAGCTTGGCCGTATGCGAATCGAGATGGGCGAGCTCGCCAAGGGTTCCATCCGAGTCGGGGAAAGAGAGGTCTACGTCCTTGCGGACTTCGTAGAGCGCATGTGCGATGCCGTCGCAGAGGTCGACGCCGGCGCGAAGAATGTTGGCATGTGGGACTTCTACACGGCGCTGCCGGCCGTCTTGCAGGAAGCAATCGGCGGCATCGTGCCCGCAAGCTGGAACGCGATGACGGCCGCGTTGTCGAGGGTGCCGAAGTCAAAGTTCGAGGTCGCCGCGGCGCAGTACCGTGAGCAGAAGGGGATGGCGGAGCAGGTGGACGCGCTTCAGAGGAAGATCGCGAGCATGTCCATGGCCGTGTCGCGCATCAGCCCGACGGCGCCATGCGTCGGGCCCAACCCTGCGCCCCCCGTTCCTCCCTCTGTTGCCCCAACGCCCCCAATTCACCTCCGCCTAATCCCCCAGCGCCTGCGGCACCTGCGAACGGGAAGCGCGCGCCGCTGACCAAGGCCCAGAAGGACCAGCTCCTGGTCGTCCTCCGTGAATGCCTCCGCTGCACGTGCCCAGATACGCCGGTGGGGTGCGCCGGGTACACCCAGGACATTGTGTCGTGGCAAGAGAAGTACCGCGAGGTCCCACGCAGCTCGCTCCAACTCGAGGTCACCGGCTATCCCCTCTCCCCCGGCATCGCCGCGCCGTGCAGCGGCGAGTGTTGGCGTTGTGGCGTCGCCACTTCCCCCTCCCACACCAAGTCCCCGGCGGGTTGTGCGCCGCACGCAGAGCTGCCCGCCCTCGAGACGACCCTGCGCGCACTCGCGGGTAGCTGGTTGGGGCGTGTCGATCTCCGCCCGCCGGGCGCGGTGGCAGCGGTGCACGTGGTGGAGGCTGTGGAGTTGTCGGCGTGGTATGAGGGCAAGGACGACACAAACCCGGAGACGGCCGACGCTGCAGAGGGTTTTGTAAACGAACTGCAGTAGTCGGCCATACTGTAGTCCTGGACCCCGGCCGACTTGGCGGCGCGGCGGTTCCAGCTTGTACGCATATTGATACGTCTCAATTGGAGATCATTGACCTGTACTCAGTGGGATCATGCGAGCATCGGAGAACCAGCAGACCTTTCCTCACGTGGGTGATCGTGATGGGACCGAACGGAGAAAAAGTACGTGTTTTGGCGCTTTTCGACAGCGGCGCGATGGTGGGAGCGATGGATACGGCATTCTACAAGAAGATGATGCACAGGATGGGGAAAGGAGGGCCCGCAACGAAGAGGTTGCGGATGGCCAACAACGTCCTCGTCGATTCGGTAGCGTGCAGGGACGGCGAGCTCGAGGTCGGCGGGGTCCGTGCGCAGTCGGGCTTTGAGGTCTTCGCCAGCAGCAGGGGCTGGTCGATGCTCTTCGGCAAGCCGATGCAAGCGGCCTTCGGCGTGATCCATGATATGGGCACCGATGTTGTGACGCTCAGCGCGAACGGGAGGACCGCGACGCTCGAAAACGCGCACCCAGCCGCAGTCGCAGGGAGGGAAGCTGCATTGGCGGCTAGGCGTGAAGCCTCAACGGGGGTGATATCGTGCGCGATTCCCCCCGCGAGGCGAGTCCCTTCGTCTCCCGTTTCCGAGAACATTCACAGACACCTACCTTTGGAGGACCAGCGCAACGCGAACAAGATTGAGCAAGGCGAGCAGGATGGGCAGACGTGCAAGACAGCAGGGAAGTGGGCGTAGACACGGTGGAGGTGGTGACAGTGGAGCGGCGAGAAGACGAGTGGTTGCGTGAGATGGGTGCGATGGCGGAGGACGCCGTGGTTGACGCAGCAACGCGTGCAGCCTTCAAGGGGGCCGTTTTGTTCGCGGACGCCCCCGCGAGGGGAGTACCTTCTTTCCAGTTCGCATACACGAGCGCAACTGACCAAAATTGGCCGAGGCGATATAAGGATGCAAACGGGAACACGAACACAGTGACATGGGGGGTACAGAAGCAAGTGCGCGAGGTGTTCAGCATGGAGGAGTGGGACGGTGATGCGGCCTTACGAGCGGCCTTAACGGGGGAAGCATCGTGCGCGATCTCCCCCGCGAGGCGAGTCCCATACGCAACATTTGTGCACGCGATGGCCACTAACCCAGACATTGAGCGTGGCATCCCAGGGACGAGCTTCGAGGACGCGACGCCGGAGACGAGCGTGGAAGAGTGGGGAGTGGACCAGGACGGCAGTAGTGATAGAGGCACGGCGGCTACGTGCGCAGCCTTCACGGGGGCATATTCGTATGCAGATGCCCCCGCGAGGCGAGTACTCCTTGATATTCTCCCGGACTGGCTCAGCATTAACACCATTTCCGAGGTGTCAGCGACCCCAGGCCCTACACGGTCGATCTTCACGCGCGACTCGGACCCGTTCAAGCCGGAGCGCGTCGCTCAGATCCTCAGGGATGTCCGCGTCGGCGCGGACTTGACTGCAGAGGAGCGCGTACATGTCGAAGACCTCATCAAGGAGTTCACGGACATATTCGCTCTGTCAGTCAGCGAAGTACGTGTCGCGGAAGGCGCAATCTACGCACCGAAGATCCCGCCGGACGTGGAATTCCCTCTCAAGGTCAGTCAGCGCCCGTTCACGAAGCCTCAGGCAGTCTACGTCAACAAGCAAGTTGACGAGCTCGTAGCGGCTGGTATCCTTCGCCCGATTCACCCGCGAGACGTCAAATGCGTGAATCCCATCCACCTGGTGGAGAAGGATGAGGGCAGCGGCTTGACGTACAACGAGCTCCTCCACGAGGTCAATGACCAGTGCGTGCGTGCAGGTCTACCCCCCACTGCGGACCTCCCTCCTCGCGACCCGCCACGACCGCCGCAGCCGCAAGGCACACCGAAGTGGCGCATCTGCGGCACGTTTCCCGAACTCAATAAGCTGCTGAATGTACCTCCCATGATGCAGGGGAGCATACATGACAAGCAACGCCATCTTTCAGGTCACTGCTACGTCTGCGTTTTCGACTTCGCCTCCGGTTTCTTCGCCCTGTATGTTGACGAGAAGGTCCAGCCATACCTCGTCGTCTCCATACCAGGTCGAGGGTTCTTCGCATACATGCGCATGCCGTTCGGGCTCTCGGACGCGCCAACCTCGTTCGGGTACATGGTCGCGGAGAAGCTGTACGACCTCACGATGGAGGAACTGATGGAGTTGTTCGTGGACGACGACAGCGCGGCAGCGAATGAGTTTTGGGAGATGATGAGGAAGCTGCGGACAATTTTCCAGCGCATCCGCGACACGGGCTTGTCACTCTCGGCCGCGAAGACACAGTTGTTCATGTCCGAGGCACGGTTCGCAGGTGCAGTCATTGGGCCGCGCAGCGTCTCGCCCAACCTGAAAAAGCTGACCACAGTCGTACAGTGGCCAACTCCCCTCAACGTCGCGAGCCTCCTTTCTTTCCTCGGGCTGACGTCGTACTTCAGGGACCTGGTTCAGAACTACATAAAAGCCGAGGAGGATTTGCGCGCGCTCCTGCGTAAAGTTCCGCTGCCAGCCGGCGCGACGAAGCGTGTGCACCGCCAGATTATGTCCAAGCTCCAGCTGCCGCCGCTCTGGGAGCCCAAGCACACTGAATGCTTCCTCAAACTCTGAAGGTTCTGCTGACATCAGAGCCCGTGCTGCGCGCGCCGCGTTGCGAGACACTCGAGAAGTACCCCTTCGACCTCGCCACGGACGGCTGCAAGGAAGGCTTCTCCGGCATTCTGTCGCAGAAGATGGAGACCACACTCCCCAGCGGCAAAGTTGTCACCCGCAACCACCCCATCGCGTTCGCGTCGAAGAGGACGTCGGACGCGGAGGAGCGCTATCCCCCACACCTTCTCGAGTTCGGCGCGCTGAAGTGCTCCCTTGACAGCTTCTCGAACATCGTCTGGGGCCAGCCGATCAAGCTGAAGACTGACTGCGATGCGCTGCGAGCGGTACTCACGAATGCGAAGGGGAGCGTCGTGCACGAGCGTTGGCGGAACGGTGTCTTGGGCTACAACATCGTCTCCGCGGAGCACGTCAAGGGCGTAAACAACACTGCTGCGGACATTATCAGCCGTAAGTTTGAAGGCATGGAGCGCGTGGAGGGTGATGGGCATGAGTGGACAGTGTTGCCGGACTGGGAGGCGAACGAAGGGATCGTGAACGACATGTTCTCGGTCGCGATCGTGGAGGCGGGGGGAGGAGAAGGGACGTACCTGGTCATGCCGCTGCCGGAAGGCGCGATGGCGTTGTGCGAGCGGTTCCAGGAGGAGCCGGTGTATCTGGGCGTCTTGGATGCGATACTCAAGTTGGACGTGGGACGGACGATGCAGGAGCGGCAGCGGTCGAAGCACCGGGCGGAAGACTATTTTGTGGAGGGCGGGAAGTTGTGGAGGCTGGGTGGTGGCAGCCCGGCGCGAAGTGCTTGATGTGAATGGAGGCGAGGGCCATGGAGGCGCGGATTCACGCTGAGCGCGGACATTTCCATCGTGACGCGGTTAAGTTGATCATGCTCGACAGTATCGAAAGCCCGCGGCTCAACGAGTCGATCGTGAGCGCGATACGCGACTGTGGACAGTGCAAGGCTTTCGGACCGACCCACCTCCATGCGCGCCTCGACCCCATTGTCCGTCGACATCCGTTCGAGCTCATTGTCGGCGACTATCTCTCCATGCCCCTGGGCAAGGGCGGGTTCCACACCATCCTCCTCTACCTCGACACCTGCTTGCAGTGGCTTTGGGGGTTCAAGTTCAAGACCGCGGGCACGGCGAAGACTACGGTCGGCGCACTCAACCATATCCTCAGCGGCATGACGCCGGCGGAGGTTCACATGTCGGACGGCGGTTCCCACTTCAACAACAAGGAGGTGCGCGCATGCTGCGAGCATTGGGGCGTCAAGCACCACGTTGTCGCGGCATACTCACCCTGGATCAATGGTCTCGTTGAGGGCACCAACAAAATCTTGCTCTACGTGCTCGCGCGTCTGTGCGCCCCGGACGTCGGCGAGGACGCGTGGAACGCGGCGACCTGGGAAAAGCTTCCCAAGCATTGGCCTGAGCACCTCGACGAGGCGATCCGCATTCTCAACAACCGCATTCTCCTGTCCGTCAAGTTCTCATCCAAAGAGCTCATGCTCGGCTCGGTCGTCAATACACCGAAGACGCCAGTATTGGCGAGCGTCGAGGCGCTCGCCGCAACTGACACCGAGGTGCATATGGCGTACGTAGCCCAACAGCGTCTCGACGGGTATGCCGCGCACATGGAGTACGCACTCAGCCGCAAGGCTGCGTTCGACCAATTGCTTCAAGAGAAATCTCCTCTTTTGCAATGCTTTCCAGGAGTTCATCTTTGGAGCTGTACTATCACACGAGGAACTCAATTTTAGTGGTATGGCGTGGCGTAGAACGGCTCTCGGTGAGCTTACTATTCAATTCTATCCCTATTGACATGGGCACAGTACTCAAGTTTGAAATTTGAATGCGCAGGCCGGGTTGTTATAGTCTAGTTTTACTTGACACGTGTTAGCCGTAGGTCGGCCTTCTGCCGTAAGCGTTGCTCTGTGACCACCATGGCTAGAAAGCCTCTTTATATATCTACTTGTGTTTTAATCTCAATTTATTTCGATGTGCTCCCTTCGCAAGTGTAAATGCAAAGTGTGCGAATTCTGTGCACAGCCACGTCGCCGTCCAGCAAAATGTGCACCACATCTCAAAATTTTCAGTTTGAGATGTCTTTCGAGAGGAACACTCATTTTAATGCATGCTCTGTCACTTCTGGTCCACAACGATTCGTCAGGCCCCTCGTTGAGCTCAGCGCGGACTTCCCGATTGGGAATGTCCTAATCGGGAAGCCTGACCTACGGTTTCGGCCAAGCAAATGGAATCAGACCATATATTAGGTTATTTTTTTCCCTCTCCAAATTTTCGAAAACAAAATAATCTTGATATTTGGTCTGACTAGGGAGACTAGGGTTGTCATGGGCGTTCGGGATTTATCACCACCATCCTACCCAGTGCAACTGCAACTGTAGCTTGGAGTTGTCCGTGCTTGGGGTGTGCGTACACAGGTGATCTGGTTTGTTCTGGGATTGAAGGTGCCTACCTGCGCGCCAGGTCCCATCCGTGCACACGTGCGCAATGCTCCCTCAATCGGAACACACGGGTCGGAGGCGGATTCAATTGCGCGATGAGGTTGTAGTTTGACTGTAGAGCGATGGGACGGCGCCGGCGGGAGGGCGAGGGATTGATTGTGCTGATTCGGTTATTGCAGGATTTGTATATCGGTCTGGGTTCGTTTGAGCACCTGAGGTAATACAGCTGACTCAATCAAGCCTCGGTCAATCCCGAGGTATTGAGTCTAGATGGGCAGCGTGGGCACAGATTGTTGCGCGCAGGTACACTGAGTGCGGGATTTGTTTGTGCAGTACGTGTTTGACAGAAACACCGAGATTTCATGCGGGAAGAGGATGGAGTTTGGATCGAATTGAGGATGCGGGGGTACCATACATGGACAAGGATACGTAGTCTGGCGGCGCCACGGGCACGGACGACAGCGTGGATGTATGGGGTGGGATGGACGATGCACCAGGAGCCTCAGTCCGCCTTAGACAATGTTGGCCGAAGCAAGCGAGCTCATTTGAGAGTGTCTGTGCTCCCGAGCCTGCATAGCGGCGAAGAGCCCCTGCTGATGCTTTTCCATGGACCCGGGCATGTTTGGGGAAAGTGATTGCGGTGCTGGGCACGGTGTTGTCCATGTTGAGGGTGTGTTTAACGGAAGGTGGGGATGTGCAGTCGGGAACTACTTGTGGGGGGCGCATTATTGACGTGGTTCCCAGGCGCCGGTGTGGCTGCGAGCAGTGGGACGTCCACATCATCTGCAATGCCGTGATGGTTGGGAGTGGGTCGGTGTGAAGGGGAGAACATTCTGGGAACGCATCAGTTCTGCGGGTGGCACGGTGAGTTTGAATTTGAGAGGTGGTCTGGGACTCCCCCCGCGGCGATCCCAGGTATGATTTCGATGGTAGGGGGAGACATATACCAGTGCTCTCCCAAGAAAACAGCTCACCAAGTTTCAACGTGGTGGGAGACGGTGAAGGCTACATACTATACTTGAAAAGAGGCACGTCGATGCAGTGATGATCAATAATGATTGATCATCACTGTCAGCGCGTTCCTCTGTCCGAAATGTCCGCCAATGGCGTGGCAGCAATTGCATATAGACACAGACTTGTGGGGAGGGCATAAATGTATCATTTTTTTTTTGTTTGTACCTCTGGATATATACCTGCCAATACAGTCGAGGAATATTCCCTAATTCTTTCGTGATTTTACGGCGGTTACTCCGGGCGGCAGCGTCAACTGGGCGCCAATTTGATGCCATCGTGATGCGCAAGGCCCTGCCATCATAGATGATGGCCTGTTGATGGCCGCGCTTATCTCTTCACTATCTCTTACCATCTGATTTAACACTATCTCATCGCTATTTCGCACTCTAAATAGGTATTCAACATGATTTCGCATGCTGGGCGGATCTAATTACAACCCCTCTAATTAAAAAAGGAGAATCACTAATTGTAACAGATGGTTTTCATATTTTAGTTACTCTTTAGCTACAAGTCACATGTATTCTTGGATCACCTGATTATCATCGACACTTAACTCTAAACACTCACCTACAAAGCTTAATAGCCTTCCCTTGTAGAGGTATACCTCCAAGAAGAGGCCTGCGAGCTTAAGGTGAGCTCTCTGAGCTAATAACTGACTTTATCTCGGGTCTAGAAACCCGAGACCGCGCAAAGCGTGACCTTATCTAGCTTTTATCTGCGAACTCTCAACTTCTCCCGGGGTATCCCGTTGAAGTAGAACTAGGGATCAGGGGAACGGGTATCCGACCCTATATACTAGTTCGTTGAGTGTTCACGTAGGACCGTCCTAGGGGAGGTCATCTCCACATTATTCGACAAGACCGCTCGTCAGGCTTACGTGGCTAAAAACCAGTTCGCGTGAGCTCCCGGAGTCTCACACTAGTTCTCCTCCTCTAATTCTCCTCCTCTAACTAGAGGAGTTATCTGGGCTGCATAGGTGAGTTATAGGTGGAGGGGCCCACTTCACTACCAAACTGAAAAGACGAAAACATACATGGATATATGTGGGACTATCATAATGATAAGATCATACTAGGGGATATGTGAGAGCCATTTCACTGGGTTTCTGGCGTGGGAGCGGAATGTCATGATCCGGCTTTTCAAATCTTGAACACTGGGTCGAACTGCGATCATGGGAACACGTTATCCCGCGACCGCATCGCGACAAGTCACACATAGCACCAAATCCCTAAAGACAGACGACATGCAACCTCGATATCCCGACAACTTGCGATCACATACCGGTCGCCTATACATTTTCTGGCTAAACCTCAAATCCCGAGCAACCGGATAACGCGCGATCGCGATACTCCGACAACTCGCGATCACATCCCTGTCGTTCGAACCCCTCTTTGGTTTCAACAATAGCCCTTACGCCTCACATAGGGTATATTGAAACACAACACATAGGGTGGACACGATCGGACTCCTAGTTATATTAGTATATAAACCCGAGGTAGAAACTCCTGTACTTTAGATTCTACCTCGTCTAATCTCAGGCTTTACCTTTGCTTGACTCTTGTTCCCTCGGGATTACGAGGAACGCTGGATTCTCACCTGTGGCACTACATACGGCATTGCCTACGACCTTGCATCATCTTCCTCAGCGGATATCACTCCGTCTTCAGCTCCTATCAGTTCCCACCTGTACGACACTCATGGCCTTACATCCCAGGACCGAACGAGGAAGCCGTTCGTCTCGTACTACTACTCGGCGACCGCACAGGTTACTAGACGGGTTGTTAAACCCCGGGCGGGATTACTATTTGGACGACTCAAGCCGACCTATAGGCCGTCGTTGACACAGAAATGTCAAAATTGTGCCGAGTTTACCGACATCAATCTGGTTTGATCAGACTTCAGACTTGACTCACTTGAGAGTACGAACCTGAATTCTTGTCTGCAAATCAATATTTTTTAACGGAGTTCTGGGTATCAAGCTGGTGTAATTTGGGTTCAGATATGTGTATGGCCTTTACATGAGGGTAACACTACCTTACCTTGGCCTTCTGGATCCTCTGTCTTCCACGTACCATACTACTTGTTCATGATCCTGATCCTCCCTATATAAGTGGAGTCCAGAAACCAATATTCATTTTGCTCCCATAGCTCAGAAGTCTGATATATCTGTATGGGGTTGTCCCCTTACATCTTATACTTGTACCCAGATACACTGCCGCCTCGAATACAACCTGGAATGAAGTGTTTAGCCTGGTGGTTGGTTACCTGGTTTTAGCCTATTCTTGGAAGCTGCCAGGAAAATATTCAGGCAAGCATCTGAACTTCTTGTAACTTCTGCCAAATGTTACGAGTACTTATGTAATCGTTATAATCAATCAACATGAGGTTTTGGAGACCTAGGTGAAAAGTGTCCCAATCTATCTTGCAACGGATTTAGTGGCAGTGCTAGTCTTCCTAGTGGCTGTGTTGAACGGAATTTAAAGGACAGCCACTAAATTCCCTTTATTTATTGTGATCTTATAGTGGCTGTGCCTGAGTTATGTAATGAAATTGTTGCTCATCGTGCAGGTTCAAGCCTGGTGATACACATTTCTCCTTTCTTTAAAAATATACAGGTGAGGATCTTCATTTCGGCTCCCCTGCATCCTTTTTGTCCACGCAAAATCTGCACCTGATGTTATTCCCATTTTCGTTTTTTTCGAAATACTTGTTTTGCTCCCCTCTTATTTTACTTCAGCTCTGCCCCAGCGCTACATCCATTGCAACATCTCGGGCAACTCTGCGTGGTGGGTCGAACATGGTTTGGGATGATGACACAGTTTGAGGACACCGTGACCGCCATCACCATGTCCAAAACCCGATTCCCATGTACGAACTCGCCGAGTGCCAGTCCGGTGATTATTTTTTATACGACAGTCGATAAAAACTAATCTGGAACGAGAAGCGGTAGGTTTCCCCGTAACACTGGGGACAATAAGCAATATACAGAGCCTGTATATTCTCAGGATATGCTCAGTATATTACAGTATTTCCATGGTCCTTGCACCACCTTTAATTGGCCGATATTTTTGCCAATTTTGGGGACTTTAACTATGAATTGAATACTGTAGGAGGTCCACACAGGCCCATAGACCATGGTACATCAAAAAGATTTGAGAAAATCACCTCAAATTGGCAAGTTTGAGGCCAATTGTGGTGGACCACGCTTTTGGCGATCATTGGTCCTTGCACCATGCACACACAAGCACACAAATGATCTGAGCTCAAAAGGCTTTGTCATGGTCTGGTTCTCCCATTGGCTTTCCAGCATTCCGTAGTTCAGATTTTGCAACACGAGGCATGAGAGGAGAGGTGTGATTTTTTTGTTTGTGTATGTGTCACCTCCCATGAATGTGATCCGCTGTCCCAGCGCAATTGCTCAGCTGCTATACTCCCGATGCCCTAGATATTTTAGTACACCACAGCTGCTATGCAGACAAGTCTTCTGCATTTTTTCACAGCTGAAAAACACATTATTGTTCAAGTATGGTTGAAAACTATCTGCAGCGGGAAATAAATCGCTGGAATTGGACAGACTTGTGGAGCTATATATTTCAAAAAAAATACACCCATGCACATTCGGTTGGGGTCTACAAGTCCACCAGCAACGGTTATGCAAAAATCTTGGCAGATGGCTTGCAAAAGAAAAGTGGTGCAAGGAGCAGTGATGGTGCAAGGACCATGGAAATACTGTACATTCTACATGTCTGCTCGAGTTTGAAAACGATATGTGGCAACGCCAGATACTCGAACAGCAACCGGACTTTAAACACTGGGGACAATAAGCAATATACAGGGCCTGTATATTCTCAGGATATGCTCAGTATATTACAAATATCCCCAGAATATACCTGCAAAATACAGAGGCTGTATATGTTTAGGATATTTGAAACATACTGAGGATATCCTTACAATATCCTGAGGTCTGATGGCTACCATATATGGACTCGGGATATGCTCAGGATATTGTAACACAACATGTACAAACAATGTACAAAATGGAAATAAAAACCTGCCTTATAAGGAAAAACTCAGCTGAGTGTGATTGGGAAAATCAAAGTTAGGGCTAGGGTTTCCTTGTAAGGAAGCAGATAAGATAAGATATCTGCTATAAGATAAGATATACCTTATAAGGAAACCCTAACCTTAGCATCAAATTTTCCAATTGCTCTCAGCTGAGCCTCTCCTTACAAGGCAGGTCTTAATGTCCGTTTTTGGACATTGTTTGTACATGTTGTGTTACAATATCCTGAGCATATCCTGAGTCCATATATGGTAGCCATCAGACCTTGGGATATTGTAAGGATATCCTCAGTATGTTTCAAATATCCTGAACATACATGCCTCCGTATTTTGCAGGTATATTCTGAGGATATTTGTAATATACTGAGCATATCCTGAGAATATACAGGCTCTGTATATTGCTTATTGTCCCCAGTGAAAGCTCCATGATCACTTGTTTAGGAAACCATTGAGAACACCGGACATCTCTGTATCTTCCTCAAAATATCACTGCAAGCTCAACCTGGTTGAATTCTTTTGGGGTGCCGTGAAGCGACGACTACGCGAAGATTGCGACTACAGCTTCAATGGTCTCAAAAAAAAATTCCCCAATGCTCTCGCTTCCGTCTCCATCGACACGATACCGAAATGGGAACATCACATGTGGAGCAAGGGACCTACCTACTACCTAAGCATTCCCACACTCCATATATGGTAATTATGCATGTGTTTCAGTCGATATCTTTGCTCGCCGCGTCCTTTGTTGGTCGTTTCTATCAATAAATATATTTTGCATTGTTTCTAAGCTTCTACATGGAGGCACGTCTTGAGGTGGCGAAATTTTGCCTGATGAGAATCACGAAGCTCTTGACAAATAGACCACCATATATGAGTCCACCCGCCGAAACTGGGTAAGCATGTTTTGAAGGTGTTTCTAAGAGAGCAGGAACCAGAAATTTGGCCATTAACCACCCCACAGGCCATCTGCAGTCAATATTTGGGGGTGCAATTTTTTGGCGACCTACCTACCGGCCCTCGGTCGCCGGTTTGAATGCCGATGCCCCTTGATGTGGAGGTGGATTATGGCTTACAAGGATGGGATAAATTGATGAACAGGCATGGGTATGGAAGTTTAGCCTGCGCGAGTACAAGTCGCACCAGCGAGTATCCGAGGCGCATGGCTGGTGGTTCGACGCGGCATAGGGGGCGAGATCAACACGTGATTGTCCGATTGATGCGGGATTTCCCGATATGGTAGTGCTTACATAAGGCACTCAATCTCTTGGAAGCGAAAAAATAAGGGTTCAGTATTTCGAGTATTCCTCTAGCCATATTTGTTCATAGTACTTACTAATACAACTACTTCTGCTAGAGGGATAAAGAAAAATTGAAGTCAGACTCGAGCTCATTGCCGTGTTCAAATTTGGTGGTGACTAGGCCATGTGCACCACAGTACATACTTATTACTGCGACGTCAGTAATTGGACGAGATCGGAGTTGTTGGCTCAGTCTCCATTGGAGGTGAGGTGGGTGGGTTACAATCGCTGGGCGAGACTCTGAAAGAGCCTGCAGCGTCGGCAATATGCGGACGATGCTCAGTGCACGGAGCGGCTGCGGGATCGATTGCACAAGAGCGAACGAGCATTCAAGGGAGTGAGGGGGGAGAGCCGACAGCAGCGGAGGCCATGTCCTCGGTGTCTGCATCCAGATATGCGCCCGACGCCAACGGGCGGTAGCCATGGTACATCCCCAGTCCCCCCCCAGCTCTCTTGTAACCGACGCGGGATCGCCAACGGTCGAATGCACTGCGATAGAAAAGTCGGCAGCGGGCTCTGACCAGCCCATGTAATCGCCACCCGCGGCCATCGTAGAGCGGGAACGGGCGCAGGCGGCTATGCCCGCGCTCGGAGCAGCTCCCATCTGCGCCTAATGGCATTGTCACGCGAGATGCGGCGAGCGCGGGACAATATCGTTGATAAGTGCCGCGAGCTCATGGTATTGTTTAGCGGGGCTGGCGCTGAAGGAGGTAGGGAAACGGGGGCTCGGGAGCAGCGAGGACGAGGAGGGGTGCGCGCTCCGGAGGTTCCCTCCGCGGGCGAATGAGGCACGGCCGGATACTGCCATCGCCGCGGAAAACTGGGTCTAAGAAGATCGATTGTCGAATCCAAGGTCGCGTGAACGGTCGAGGTGGAGAACTGGGGGCCGAATGAGCAACGGCGAGTGCTGACCAGGTCCTGCAATTCCCACCCGCGGTCATCGCCGTCATCAGGTCAAGAGCTCGCGCTCGGCGTAGAGCGGGAATGAGGACGGGCAGTTATGCACGCGCTCCGAGAAGCTTCGCCTTACTGCTTGAGTTCGACATGCGGCGAGCGGCGAGTCGCGGAGAGCAAGGCAGCTCGTCCATAAGCGCTGCGAAAGCAGGGCCCCGTAATGGTCAGTGCGCCGACTAGAGCGAGGACAGGTGCGCGCGTGACGCTCCCTGCGCCGCGGAGTCACACACGCGCTCCGGGTACATCTTGAATTGTCGGCGGAAGCCGGGGAAAGCGCATCGGGTGGGTACATCAGGATGAACGAGGACTGCGCGACGCGCGACATAGAGGACGGGACACCGCATACGTTGATCTAGGGGGCTGCGCAGCGTTCCCGTGGAGGACGAGCGGGACTGGGTGCGGGACGGGCGCGGCGAGCGCTTGTCGATAAGCGCCGAGAATAGGCGCCGGGAATGACGCAGGAAGACCAGCAGCACTAGCACGAATGGAGCGGGCGGCGGGCGCGCGAGCGTCGACGAAGTGGGGCGCACGACGAGCAGCGTGCGGGTCCAAGTACGCCGAGCAGGCGACGCGGGTGCCCGTGGTAAAGCGCCGGAGCAACTACACGCGGCTTGTATCAGGCTTGTAGTCGCGGCGGGGCTCGTGGTCGTATACATTCGGACCTAGAATACTAATGAGACTTGGTGCAGGCAGTAGGAAGTAGTCGAGAGGACGTACGTCTCGGATCCGCGTCTAAGTTGGAGCCGAGCCAGGGAAGTCAGACTCGCATGCTACCCGAGGAGAGGAAGCACGGGGGCGCAGCCGGGACCCGGAGCCGCTCGCTGGGTGTCCGGATACTGGGGTGAGGAGGCGAGCTCTGACGTGCGTGGTCGGGCGAGCGGAGAATAATTGTGGAAACGACGGCCGGGGATGAAAACGAGCAGGGCTAGCCGATGGGACGGGAGATCGTGGCCAGACGCTCGGTCGATCCAGGGGGTATCCGAGCTGTACGTGCGGCCAAGGAGGACACGCAGCGCGCATTCGAGCCGTACGGGCGACGCAGTGGCCCCGAATTCGTCGCGCCCCGTGTGGATACTGGCTGCGCGGACTCGCGGACCCAGCACCGGACGTGCGGCGTCTTGACTTGCCGCCGCCGAGAACAATCGCGCCCTACAGTTGTACGGCGCAGCTCTACCTGCCGACGTGCTCGTTTTCATGCGCCCGAGATGCGGCAAGTGCGGGTGTATGGCGGGGAGTAAGAGCCGTCAAGGACGACACAGCGGGCGGGCGGGCTGGTATAGCAGGGCACGTTGATGGGCAGAAACTTGGGAGGGGCAGGCGCTCGGAGCCTCCTTCCAGCGCGGAGCGAATATGCGTGTGCCATACGCCATGTCAAACGCCGATCGTCCTCGATCAAGGCTTGGAGACGGTGCGGGACGGTGGTGCCAGAAGGAGGTCGTGCGGACGGAGGAGAGCGCTGCGGATTTGGGGGGGCGAGGGATCGCACTTGCAGCGTTCGGGTGGGGACGAGGGGGACTGGGTGCGTGACGCGGACGTGGCGCGGCGAGCGCTTATTGCTAAGCGCCGGAAATCGAGCTAAAGCGGACGACCCCGCGCTGCGCCAGGCGGGAGGCGCACGACGGGGCGATGCGCATCTACGCGGTAACGCGCTCGGAGACTGATTCTGGCGTTTGGGAGTCACGGACGACAAGGCCCTGCCGACGCCAGCACCTAAGCTGCGATAAGAGTGAGACACAGCGTAAGAAGGGGGCGAGGGGACGTACGTCATAAGTAGGCATCCACGAGTCGGAGTCGCTGGTTTGCGGACGACGCGAGGCCGATGGGGCAGCGCACGGCGGCGCGGCTACTGGGATGAGCGCGAGGAGACACGGCCCGTGTAATTGATGTAGGTGCGCGGTGAGGAGCTCTGGGCTCGGAGCGGCGGAGTGGGGCACGGGAATCATGAGACCGGGAGTGGCCTCGCGAGGTCGTGCGGAAGACCCGGCACTTGCGAAGGACGCGCAATGGGTGCGGGGCGTGCAGACTGCGCGTGTGAGGAGCGCAAAGGAGCGGGTCGAGATGCCGGACTCAGGACCGGGCGTCTGGAGTCGAAGCGCGCTCGTGGAAGCCCCGAGGTGAAAATGGCTGACCTTGCGCCCCTCGCTACGGGAGGCCGCTGGCGCGGACTAAGCGCTCTAAACGGCGGCGGGGAGAGGGATACAACGGGGGGATGCGGAGAGAGCATGCAGCGTCGAAAATGATTCGAGCCGCGCTGAGGAGCAGTCGTACTCGTTGGAGGGGCGGGGAAGAGAATGACGAGGCGAGATACACAGGATGTAGCCGAACGGAGCCGGCGGCAGTCGCCCGATCCTCTTCAAGTGCTGACTGGGCGGGATGCTATCCGCGCAGGGGCACGACGAGGAGTGGATGGGTGGACCGCCGCGCTGGAAACCGCGGTCGTGCGGGGTGAAGACGATGGAGTGGACGGTACGTGTTGGGTTTATTTCATGAATCAGACGGAGTTTAGTGTGAGAATCCAAATAATAAATTAGCGGTTGGCTGAGCTCTGCAAACGCTTGAGCAATACATAGGAAACTGAGCTACTTATATACTAAACTGTTCAATGTTACTAGAATGTTCCATAATAATCTCCTGTGTTCTCCTGTGTTCTACTTGACTCTGGCTGACTCTCGCCATGACTCGAACCTCGCCATGATGCCGGGTTGCCTCTTTCGGCAATAACTCCAACAGTACGACTTGCGACGTAGACATGCGCTACAGTGTAACCCCGGTCCTTGCGACACGGGATTGAAAACTGCATATTATGAAGACAACATCTTAGTTCTCATAAATCTGAGTAGACAGAAAGTTACCTATGCTATTTTAGAGTAATTCTACCGCTGCATATGCGTATTGAATGCGAGTTAAATATATGCGAGCGACAGGGAGAAAACACGTCAAATGTCACAAAAATCGGTCCTTGCGACAACGCGTGACATCGGTCACTTCGCTCCGATCGCAAGATCTACTTTCATTTCTACACGACTTTACAGGGTCTATTCGCTCTCGGAACCACTGGAATCATCGTCGCTCTCGTCGTCATTCGGAGCACAGGTTTTTTTGGCCGTTTAGGCTTCTTGGGGAGGTCTTTTCTCCGCATCCCGCCGACTTTTAGCATCATGCACCGTTCCTCCCAGCGCTTAACGGCTGTCTCGTGTGTGGCCTTAATCTCTGTCCACTGCACCTCTAATGCGGCCTTGGCAGCTTTCTTATCTTCCCGCGCCTTCGCCCGGCTAAGTTTGGCGGCTTCGGCATCGGCCTTGTCTTGATTTTCCTCTCAAGAGCCGCTATGAATTCAGGTGCGGTCAAGTGCCTCCCTTTCCCATCTTCAAAGACCTTGACCTTCCCCTTTTTCTTCGTCTTCTTGGTCTCTTTAGCATGCAGTGCTTCTGACTGTTTACCAACGAAGATGTTTTGGATGACGAGCTGCGCATTTGCGGCTTCAATGATGCCGTCGCGTGCAGCCAAATGCTGCCGGCCAAGTTCGAGGGATGAGGTGAGCTTTCCGACACGGTTTCGGAGGTCGTTTGCTGACAAGTGCTGAAGCCGTTCAGGACGATTGGCTTCAATCAGCTCCCAGTCTAATGATGGGGGGGAAGGCGCTCGAGGACGGGAGCAGGGATAGTAGAGCGGGAATCAATGATCGCTTTGGAGACCAGGAAACTCCCCGACTCGGTCCCAGCCAATGCGCCCGTCAGGATTCGCATGCGCTTGCTGGGCGTGTACAATGCCGGCTGGCTTCATCTGGCCCGCGGATATCACATTCGGATTGAACGGGAAGACACCGGTGACGCGGAATGCCGCCTTGACTGTTTCCGGGGTAAAGGCACGGAGGTATGCTGTTCCAAAAACTAGTGCAAGGTCTCCCTTGCTAACTTTCTTCCCTGTGCGCTGCTCAAAGCCGTTTATTCTTCTTTCCAGATCGTTTTCATCCGCGCAAAACACACCACGTCAAGACCTTGGAGCGCATGGGTACAGTGGGGCGGATAGCCGAGAATGATGATGTTGTTCTCTCGGGCGTAGCGGAGCAGTGCGGGGGAGTGATGAGAGATGTGGCCGTCGAGCAGAAGTACCCGGGTACGTCCCTCTGCTTTTTCCTTCGTTTGTTCGTCAAAGTCCTTGATCATGTACATCTCTGCTAGCTCTTTGTCAATCCATCCGTTTGGGGATGCCGCGATTCTGTACCAAAGGTGAGGGCCAATCACGAAATTTCAAGGAAAACACTCACGATGCCTCGGCAACATTGTTTTCCCCCCACTTTTTCTGGATATTTTTGTCCCTTCATGATAATTGTCGGCTTCAAAGTCGTTCCGTCTGCGCAGATGGTAACAATCACGGTGACATTCTCCTTGTCCCCGCCGCCCTGTTTATGCTGAACCTTTGTTCCAGCTCGTCCTATCACCCGCTGTCGGCCCTGGTCCCCAAGGGGAAATCCGCTTTCGTCCATCCCGTACACATCCTCGGGACGGAGTGCCGGGTCCGCGACAAATTCCTTTACCAGATCAAACCATGCTGACACTGCTGCAGGACTCAATGACCTCGCGCGTTGTGTGTCCAGAGGCCGGCTCCAATGGGTCTGCAGCTCGGTGCGGTGTCGCTGCAGGAAGCGGTCGATCCAATTCGATTCCGCATCAATAATCTCGCCGCCCGGGCCTCGATGATGGAATTCGCGTGGGCGATGACGGCCTTATGGCTCATTGGGAAGCCGCGATCGGCAGATAGGCAGATGTGATCAACGAGAACGCGCTCCTCGGCAGGGGTGAGTTTCTGTTTGGACGCGTTAAACGCGCTCATTGACACATCGCCTTGAGCATGACGGTGCAGTGTGTCCACGGACACGTTAAATCGGCGTGCTAAGGCCCTTTCCGACTCTCGGGAAGCTTCGGGAAGCTGCGCATTCCTCAAGAATGCGTCGACGGCTAGCTGCATCTTCGCGTTCACGGCACGCCTTTTTTGGCCTTTTTGACGCCGTCGGGTAAGCGCGGCCGACCATCGTGATGGATTGGGTGTCTAGATGCCGGGATGGGTGCTAGGAGTGCCGTACAGCGATGTGAAGATGTGAAGTTGTTGATCGGACGCGTCGTGTCACGCTGTAAACAACTCGTGTCACGCTGTAAACAACTCGCGTCCCTCGAGCCCAAAACATGCCCAATCCGACCGGACCAAAGACAGTTTTTGGAGGTATTATGCCATAAGATAGAGGGCATGGAAACTCCGCACCCT
>JARKIE010000305.1:0-111054 GCA_029378255.1 Mycena rosella | reverse complement strand
AGAGATACCGAGGAACTTAGAGCGAGGGAGTATTACCAGCGCTCCTACGAACGACTGGCATCAGCGTCTGCTCGGAGGGTAGGTTTAACCGCACTCACCCAATGAGCCACATGCCACTGCGTTCCGGCCGCTCCTACACTCAGTTTGCGAAGGTTCTAGCAGCTGCTGCTAGCTGAGCGTAGGGGACTACACAGGCCCTGTGTAGGATGACTACACACAGCTAGTCTAATATCTTCGAAGGTTCTAGCAGCTGTGCCATAGGTCTGTGTAGTTTCACTGCGGGCAAGTGCCATGACCGTGGGTTCATGGCATTTGATCGGCAGAGGACCGACACTTGCCATGGCGTTGGCCAGGCATTGCACGGATTCCTTTTGTTCTTTGTCAACGTGGGACTTGCGCGGCTTGATATCGGTGATCAATCGGCGATCATTTCGACCTTGTCATCCTCTATTTCTGAGTTTCTTTCGCAGTCACTCGAGCAGAAAATATGTTGTTCTTCCCATAGCTTAATCCTAAAAAGTCCCTGGGTTGTTATTCATTTTTCTACCACTCCTTGAGGGGCAGCCAATTTTGCCCAGGCCCCAGGGCTCAAGCCGCACTTAAAACAAATTCACTGTACAGCAGGGGGTCGGGGAGATAGAGACTTGTAAAATTTACCTTGGGTGCTCCATGCTTCCCTGACCTTGTTCGTAGTAAGACAATGGCCATTGAGTGGTGGATAAGACGCGACAAGAAATTATGGTGCCGTTCAAACCAGAGTACTGGCTGTCCCATGCTGACAAAGAAACAAAGAAGTTCGTGCAATACCTGGTCAACGCCATGGCAAGTGTCGGTCCTCTGCCGATCAAATGCCATGAACCCACGGTCATGGCACTTGCCCGCAGTGTTTCCCTAAACACACCTTATTGTAGATCAACCAAAGATCAATGTAGATCACCGTAGGTGTGCCTAGAAGTCATAGCCTCACCTACATTTGGCTACACTCAGCTACACTAAGCTACACTTGAGTCTAAGCACATATCAACTGCCTTGATTCTATCCTCCATTGTTTCGCGGTGTATTCACTGTAGGGGACATATTTCCGCCGTTCTGCGGAGCGCATCAATGCTATTTTACATAAGAGCATCAGCTTTAAGCTTTCACTGCGTTCCTGGGCCGGTCGGCACAGACTGCCGACGTGGGTTGACATACGCTGACGTCTGCCGATCAGGTCGACAGGGCCTGCACTGTGGAACCTGAAGTCCGTGAATTTCACCCTGATTTTCACGTAGAATATGAGGGAAAGTCACTCCAAAATCCCACGAATTTCACGGTCAAAAAGTGAATTTCACGTCAAAAAAGGTCTAAAGATTTTCACGTACAATATGGTGCTTTTCGCCCACCGTTCACTCGCTGTTTCACGTACTTTGGCAGTGAAATTCACGGCCTTCTGGAGTGAACTTTGGGTAAAAGGATACTCATCAATTTTCTACTAATACTCCTCAACAATGTTAAGAATTTTACTAGTTAAGCCTTTAAGGGAGACAGGTATTGGCAGACCATAAGTATCAATATTCAATATTGGAGTAAGTACCTAATGTTTTTACAATCTACACCCTAGCAGATAAATAACCGGTACTGATGACCAGAGTTATGTACCTTGCTCCGCTCACCGGGAAGAGTACGTGAAAAGTTAGATTCACCGTGCTTTAGAGTGAAATTGATATTTCACATACTTCTGTTTTGGCGCAGGCAATTTCACTATGTTTTCATGATATACTGTGAATAAAATTTTCGCGGTGTATCAGAGTGAAACGTGAATTTCACGAGGTCATAGGGTGAATTTCATGCACTCCATCTTCCACAGTGCTGCCGACATCACATCGGCACAGTTGTGCCGATATCTCCAGTGGCCTCGCCTCCATCGCGGCGTACACAAAGAAGCCACCGCCGCCAGACATTTACCCCGCGTACGGAAGCACGAAAACCGCCCTTAACGTACTGACGGTCCAGTGGGAGCTGCTAGAAGAGAATAAAGGCTCTGGGATTCGCGTAGTCTCGATAGACCTTGGTATGCGAGCTCCTCACCTTCGATGCATACCATTTGCTGACCATCGTCCGACGACGCCAGGTTACAACATCACCAATCTGACCCGCTACACTGGAGCGATGGCACCTGCGGAAGGATGCAAGGTCATTGTCAAGGCCGCCTTGGAAACGAGGGGAGAACGGCCGTGTTCTTCGATAAGAACGGCGATGTAGACTGGTGAATTGGGTTGTATAGCTCTTTGACCTCAGTCGAGAGTCACTCTGGAAAATGAAATGAACATGAAAGGAAGAGGTTGGATTACCATTGCGTATGTTATGTTCAGCGCACGCGAGAAGATGGTAAGCTCTTGGGTGCTGCCCTCGCCGTATTAGATGTGACTGCATTGGGGGTCAAAAACATGTAGCTGGGGCCAGGTCTGTGAAGGCCGGGAGGAACCGTTAAATATCAGGATTTTGTGTGATTGAAAGAACTCGCTAGTGCAGAAACGGACCCCGAAGATATGGGTACAAACCACGGAACAACACAAGCTATCCTCGGTTGCCCCTGAGCGCTCTGAGCGTAAAGGAGGCCAGTTTTTACGTCCGTCTTCGTTCCTCCAAGTACGTTTTAGCATACTCAGACTCTCCTGTATAGTGGTAACATCATGCACGGAAACGGAGTCGACTTGCGTTCGCTAACCTTCGGGAGCCACACGGCGATGGCGATGGATGTATTGGGGATCTACCATCCGTGCTGTGTCGTCACCGTTCATGCCTCCATCTTCGTCGTATTCGGCTGCCCATCGCACCAAGCCGACGATGCCGCCGTGTTTACCTCTCGCAAGAAGGTGGCGCGCGTGTATTGAGCGGTGCGGTGCAACCCTCCAACGTCATTGCCTCCGGGTAAGAATGTCCAGTTGGGTACCCGCCCTACATCAGGGACCAGCTGGCCCGTTTATTGCCAGGCACAACTCCGATCACGGACGGCGGTAGGAGTCGCGAGCATAAGCGGCAGCGGCATTCGAATGGCCGAATATCCTCTGCCGATGAAGTGGGACGATTTCAGCAGCGAATGAGGATCGCCAGGGTTAGCGATCGATGGTTGTGTAAAATCGGGCAGCCAATAACTAACTACCAGCCCCTGAGTGAAATTTGAACAGCAGACGATGAGAGGTGAGTAGGAGAAGAGACTTGACAGGGTTGCGGGCGGGACAGGCTGTCTTGGTCAGGGTCAGACACAGACAGGTCCGCGAAAATCTCCCTTCGGCTGCCCAAGTTGACGCGCGGGACATTGTTCGAAAGAATCGAAGGATTAACGGGAGAGTATTAGAGTTTCCCAGCCGGATCGGTGAACGCCGCGAGAATGAAGAGCTCTGGATGCGACCCAGATTTTTCGAGTAAGTAATCGGTTGGGATAAGTTGACTGGAGGATTTGGGTGGTAATGGGCGAACGGAGCAGTGACTCAGAAAGGAACTGATTCGCAGATCCGCTCGTCGGAGACACGATATCATTTGCCATTCATATGAAACAGGAGCAGTGGGTCATTTTCGACGATGGGAGAGCCGACTGAGAAGTGAGAATTCGATGATGAAGGTTGACGGCAAGGGGCTGTAGGGCGGCAATCAGGCAGATGCCAGAGACAAAGACGGCCAAACAAGATATGCTCTTGCCACTTCGCTTGTGCTTCGCTGCAAACTTCACGGATCACGAATTCGAACGGGGCACACTAGGGTCTATTCGGGTTTTCTGCCTTTTATTGGTTTCAAGCCATTCGCTAGCCCAAGTTTCAGGGCTGGGATGATGGCTTTGTGACGTGTCAAGCCTCAGGTTCGGCAGTTCTGCGACTCTCACCGAAAAGTTATACCTCGTTGAAAATTGAACCAGGGCCTCCTTATTTGTGCTAGTTTCAAATTGACTGTTGCGTGTGGACCCTCGCTTCTTAACGGTGTTTAATATTTTCTGAGCTATTCGCGGCTACTCGAACTGCTCAGCCTTCTTCGTCTGTCCACCGCGTCCTTGCCTTGCGTCTCGAACGCCTACGCCAAGCTTACCCACCCGGTGCTTTCTTGTCCCGATGCTGCTCGCCCTCCCACACATCGAACCCTGATTCCCGGTCCCAGCATTCCGCCTGTACATCGCCAACGTGGCGGAATAGGCTTTTCGCGACTGAGCGCATTTGGTACCCCAAAGTCTTTTCTCGCTTCTCTATCTCATTCACGGGACAGCGCGATGTACATACATATGCTCGCGAAACTCCCGGGCGGGGCTAGAATGACGAGGATCCAATCGCATGAAAATCGGAAGACCAGATGTTTAGGCACGAACGCCGTCGGGCACATTTGCGTATAAATACACCCCTCCCCAGCGCCAACTGCTCATCTCACCGCATCTTCAATTCCCCTGTCCCACTCACCCTGCACAATGCGCACCACCACCCTTGCTTTTCTCGCGTCCCTCTCGCTAGCTGTCGCCGCCGCTCCGCTGGTGAGTACATTCCTTCTCATAAAGTCTAACGTCCAAATAACCGAGGAAATCTCTACAGGGCGAGCGCGGCTTCGGGGTCCGTCGCATGGATAAGAAGTCCCCGGCCCCCAGCGCCAGTGCTGTACGTTGTAACCTGCGTAAAATCTTCTCAAAGACTAAACTCCCTTCTATTAGGACTCGACCCTCTCGCCGTGGAGGAAAGACGTGCCCGAAATTCTGGAGCGCGCTGCGCAGCCCACCCCCCCACCGTGGAGACTCGACTCCTCCGTGCCACAGCAGTCCAGCGCTCCCGCCACGGCCACGCCCATCGACGACGCTCCCGGCTGGAAGAAACACGCAGCTCAAGGCGCCTCCGAAATTTCGGAGCGCGTCGCGCAGCCCACATCCCCGTTCTGGAGACGCGATTCGTCCGCGCCAAGTCAGTCCAGCCCTCCCGCGCCCAGCCACATCAACGACGCCCCTGGCTGGAAACGCGTCGCGCAGCCCACACCCCCGCCGTGGAGACGCGAGTCCGCGCCACAGCAGTCCAGCGCTCCCGCCGCGTCCAACCCCATCGACGACGCCCCTGGCTGGAAAAAACGCGCTGCTCTGTCCTTCCCATCGCAATCCGCGTAATCCTTCGGCGCGCTACCTACGCATAATTGTAGCTCGGCTTATTTATAGTATGGGCTCGACGTCCGTTATGATTCAATGATTCAATGTAATAATAAATGTATCACTTCTTGGCCTACCACTACCGTAATCCTGTATACCGTTCATGTCCTATGAAAATCTATTATAATGTTCTTCCCGGCGTTGTTGCGAAAGTATTAATCGAGCCTGGCTCCACGGTCCTCAGTTAATGAAGATCCACGCTGCAACTAACTCTGTACTGCATCACATTTTAGGTCGCAGGACGTGGCCTATGCATATCCTGCGCCCGAATCTCCTCTCACAACCCTGCCGTAAAATTCAAGCTTTACCGTTGAGCTATTTATACAATGGAGTACTCCGTACTAACGGCGCCCGCCTCATTTCTCCGAGCTATGGAGGCTGGGAGCGCGTGGTGGCTCTGTGCGACTTGTGTGCACCCATAACGGCCGTTCGCTTTCACGCCGGAACAAGCGTGCCTGCTCCCGACTGGCGGAGGACGCATCCCAACAGTCTATCGTCTAGCAACAATCGCCTATTCAGTGACCCCACATCCAATGGATCGAAACCTATTATTCTTGGTGCCTCATACCAGTTTCTCAACAGCTGGACACATTCCCCGTTCCCTTCTTCTTTCATTTGGAGATCTTAGAGGCGTATATCGGTACATTTTTGTTGTCCAAAGGGAAAACCCCGCGCACATGCACTAAAAATCGCCATCACGGCGACCGCCTCAGCGTTGTTCCCTGTTGTTCCCCGTGGGGATCACGAAGGAATGCGGAACGGCAGGAACGGCCCGCCAGACACGGAAGTAGGGAAAACTTGAACAAATGTGGACAGATATGGGCGCTCCACGCGAATCCCGGGCCCGATGACAACGGGCGCACAAAATCCAGGAAATTGAACCCACGCTTCGTAATCACAATGCGGGATACGGCGTTCAAAATGCAGTTCAGGTTCGTGTGCGGGCTCCGGATGGGTGATGGTCCGCATGTCGAGATCCTCCTCCCGTGCTGAAGACGGCGTTAACATTTACGCGGTCCTTCCGCTTGTCGTGCAGTTTGGTTGCCGAAGCATTCGTTGAGTTTCGGCCGTCATGCACAGGGCACTGTTTCATGTTCAACTTCTGTGTTTCCACCTCCTGCCCCCTTTTGTCGGAAACTGCCAGTGCTCAGGCGTCGACATACGACTCGGAGTAGGGAAGGTCCCTGGATAAGAAGATAGCCTGCGAGACAGGTAGTGCGCCTGTACAGAAACAAGACACACCATCATATCTCTGGACCTTGAAGTTTGAACATTGAACCTTGATTTCGAGTTATCTCCTTGGGCATTCGCCAGCTCTTCCCCTCGTTTAGGAATTAAACCATCACAGGTATGATTTATTTTTCACATCCTTCTCAATCTTGAAGACTTCTGTATCTCTCATGAGTGAGGGCTTGCCCACGACGCACTCAGGGTATCGAGCATGCTGCGAGTGAGCTGGGTGCTTTCTAAGGATCTCGACAATGCAGCTCCAATTTTAAGCGGGTGTTAACCGGGCTGCATCCTCCGTTTGCAGTGCCCTGGCTGGGATTGATCACTCACTGGGAGGAGAGAACTCGGATCAGGCGCCAATGTGTTTTATCTTCACCTGATACGGGTTTGCAGCGGCTCTAGGATTTGTTTATCCAGTTCAAGGCCGGGTTAAGGCCGGGTTAAGTAGTGTGGTCTCGAGTTTTGTTGCTGCGGTATTCCCGGAGGTCTACAGCCTTGGATGGTGTAGCTGTACTTATGGCATTATTTATTGCTCTTTAATCATTGTCGGTGACCTGGGTCTTCAGTACCCACTTTCGGTGCAGAACTCCAAAAGTCCCGATCACGGACTGATCTCGGGCCGACTTCTGCCGATTGCCTAAACGGGAAAACCACCCCTATTTTGAACACGAGAAAATTGTTTATGTCGTACAGGGGGAGAGAACATCCAAAATTTGACAAATACCATATATACTATATTTTGGCTATGATCCACTAAAGTATATTTGAAAAGGCTGCAGGAGATTGAAACTCACAACAGAACCATGTTCTAAGCACACATGCATTCTCCCATGACTAGCCAGCCAAATCCTTGAATGTTTTAGAAGCCTATTGATGAGGATGGGTGAATTAACAATTTTAGAACACCAGAATGGCAATCTAGAGGTGACCCAGAGGCCGAAGACGGATTTCGATGAATTTTTCATGACATAGGAATAAATCTGACAGCACGATGCCGCACAGGCCGAAATCAATTACAACCTAAGACTACGGACTGGCAACTTTGATCGAAACCCTGGGAGTTGCAAGAATTTGGGATCTAGATATGCCACTTGCTCAGAAATGCAGACTAAGGATTATTGATCACCCCAATTATGTCGACTACAGAGTCGGAGTAAGGTTAAAAACGAAAAAGGTCTACAGGAGACACACTGTACTGGTACCTGGCCTGCCAGTTTATGAGTTATGAGTCTTATCCCAAAGAATTGATCACCGGACCAAAAGCCGTATGTTTTACGCATTTAGCACAAAGGTTCAAGAGGCACGTATATTCGAGCTCATCGTGCCATATTTGTAACAGCATAACTATCACATTGCTATGAGGAATAAATGAGTACGTACCTCCTGCCCACGCAACTCCTGCGACACTGGAAAAACCCACAGTAACGAAAGGTACTCCACAGACTGCGTGTTTCAATGCCATGGACCCCGGACTGTCACACACTTCTTACTCCACAACCCTTTCTGTTTGAAACACGTACTTATGCCGTTGAACTCAAGAGTCAAATTGAACCCCGCTTTTTTCGTTTCACGCCGAGCGGGGCGGATAGGATTTCGGTGCGCGGACCGTGTCGAACAGACGAACGGTCCGGAATACATGCGTGCTGGATATATAAGTCTAGAATACGTAGAACGGCCGCTCCGGGCAGCCTCTTGCTCCGATCGGCGTCCGGCAGCTGGAATGGCCGTCGCCCGACGCGCGAGCCGGAATGGCCGCGCATCACGGGCAATATTAATATTAACATCGGGGGGTTCGTGCTCAGAATTAGAGGCCTATGAGAAGACCGGGTGTGACGTTGCGACTTACGACGTTCGCCGCCCGCGACGCCAAGACTAAAATTGAATGCGGGAAGGCGGGCTTCCTTCCGGACGACATGTCATCGTCGATCTTTATCTGATTGTTCGCCCCACAAATCGATTCGCCAGCTGGACGCGCATATCGTACTCGAGAGTTACTCGTAGCTCGTCCGCCTTCATCCCCGGACTTATAACCAGCTGATCATGAAGACGCAGGAGATACGAACGATGCGGATCAGCGGGTTTCATGAGAACTTTTTTTCGAGTTGCCGTCCTGGAATCCCTATCAGTATCACTCGTGATACGCCGTGATCCGAACATCTTCGATGGAGCGGCGTTTTGCAATGACTTTAAATAGAGCAATAGAAAATAAACCGGGAAATACATGGACATGACGAAATGCGGGTTTGGCGGACACGAGGCACAGTGGGGAGGCGTCGGCAACGATGAGTGCTGCGCCGAGGACCGAGGTCGTGTTCACGGGGAAATATAGTCGTCGGGTACATGCATCACGTACCGGAGGTGCCTGCCGGGGTGATTGCGTCGCGACGGATTTGTGGGTCCGCTTTCGGAGACTAACCGGGTATTGTTATTACCCGGACCCATAAGTAACCGTGCCTTGTTTCTGCTCCCCCCCACGTCAAACCCCTCCGCAGTGGCAACCCGCCCACAAAATTCTTCTCCTATCCCACTCCCCCCCGCCGCTGCAAATGTCTGTATCGCACGCATCTCTGCACCTCCCGCAGCCCCGCCTTGACCCCGCCGCTCAAGGGGCGCAGCGATACCCCCCCAATTCGATGCCTGCAGCACGGTAGAGAAAATGCGGCTGGATACCTCGATCTGTGCTGACGATGGATTCGCAGTGCACCAGAGGCCCCGTTAATCAGGTTGCCCAGCTACAAGGAGCTCACCTCGCACTGCGATGATGCGCCCCCGCGTCTAGGCACCGGCCGCTCCAGCTTGTTTACCGCGGGGCTCATCCACCTCCCACCTCTGAAAGTGGTATGCGATCCACCGAAATCTGCGACCCTTCTATTGACCTCGATTTTCTTTCTTTGTCTCTCATCAGCCGAGCGGGCCCCCGACCGCATCGGGCAGCAAACTTCAAAACCGCTATATCTCCCCACAAAGAACGACGCCGGACAGCGAGGACGATTACCAGGCAGAGGCGAAACACCGCTTCCTCGATTTATCGCAACATTGCCCTGTCGTCGTCGGCCCCCGCGTCACCTCGCCCTATAACGACTCGCTCCACAGCGTCGAATCGACCGATCTCGATTCAGTGTCGGACGAACCGCGGCGCGGCCATAGTCTCGTGAGTCTCTTTTCTCTTGCTTCCTATCCCTCTCGTTTTATTTCTTGTCTTGCAATCGACTGACTTTTTATTCTCGCAGTCCCACCAGGCATCGCGCCCCATGGAGTACATGCACCGCGACCACCCCGCATGGCCGCCGATCCCGCTGACGCTCGCGCCGCAGTACAACCCCGCCTACGACGCGCACCCGCACCAACACCTCCACGCGCACCAGCAGCAGCCGAAGCTCAAGTTCAGCCACGCCAAGGCGGGCGGGCGTACGAAGAAGCAGGCGCTCTCGTGCTTCTTCTGCCGCGAGCGCAAGATTGCGTGTGGACGCCCCGAGGAGGGCATCACCGACCCCACCTGCAAGTCAGTTCTTTTTCTTCCCCCCACCATGTGCACATACTAACCTGCGATCTAAAACCAGCCAATGCGCGCGCCGCAAAATCCCCTGCACCTACCCGACCGTGTCGCATCGCGGGCAGCACTCGCGCATCAAGAGCGCCGCGCGCAAGGCGCACAGCGTCGAGTTCGGGCGGCGCGAGAGCGCCGAGTTCGAGCAGCGCGAAAACGTGGGCGCCGCGTCGTGATCGTCGTGAGCCTCGTGTCCGCCTGCCTCTTGCTGCCCCTGTACATATCTACTCCGCCCGCGTGCGCGCTCCGCCGGCCCGGCCCCGCTTAAATCCTGCCCTGCACAATGATCCCGAATGCCGCATGCTGAAGGGCTTTGCGGCCCAGGACCCACGGCCCCTCACACATAGCGGCGCCCCGGCTTACGGCCCACGGGAGTGCCAGACACAACCACTATTTTTGCGTTTTTGCGCGCGCCGGGGGATCCTCGGGGCGTCCGTATCCCGCATCATATTCATGACAGCGAGTACCTGTATACTACTGCCCGTATATACGTACATACCCAGAGATAGGAATGCATACCCACCCACGACTGGTCCAGAGATTAATGTGTGCTCAGTGTGGGGGTGATGTGTTATTGTCACTGGGTGGGGATGTTAATGTTAATGAGCCCGAGAGGCGACGTAAGGCCGGTGTTCGTACATACGCCCGCGTGGCTGATAACGCCGTCCTTGCGCGGCGACGGAAAATACTACTAAAATAGATCGCCCGGAAACAAAACGTGTTTTTGTGGGGGGTAAGGGTTGTGCAAGATCTTTGTGTTCAAGGACTTAATCCGAGAGAGAGAGAGACGTGCGGGCGACGTAGTGCTGCGCACCTATATTGGACGGGGACCGCGACCACAAAATTCGGCATCGCGTGCCCGCTCGGCGGGCGCAAAGTTGAAGCGCAGGCGCGCGCGGATCCGGCGCTTCCTGATCCCCATGATCCCCCTGATTCGTATCGGTGATCGCCCGCGTCACATGGGCGCGGCGCGGCGGGCTCCGACTCCGTTCGTGATCTCCGCCAGAATGTGTGGGCGCGGGGTTTCCCCTTTTGGGGTGCTGTTGTCTTGGTGGGAAGCCGCAGCTAGTCGCAAAAGGAAATAAATGTTGCGAGTTGCGGGAACAAGGGGAGTATGATTTGATGAGCGGCTGCGGAGCGGAGGTACGCTATGGGATTATGCTCATGATGTAAGGGCGTTTCGCGGGTGATCAGGGGTCAATCAGGGGTGATCTATGTATTGGCAGTGATTCGGGATGAGGAGATTGAGATTGGAGACAGTACTAGTTACCACGGGGATGGATGATTGTTCTGGTGAAGCCAGTCAGCACCGGAACAATCCAAGACTTTTGGTTCGCATAATTGTTGGTGGGATCTCCGATATGGACGCGGATGGTTCGAGCTTTCGTGGGGAAGGCGGCCGGGACAGAAGGGGCCGGGTGCTGGATAACTACGAAGCGTTGATTCGATGTGGGTATCAACAGTTGCGGCCCTAAAAATGAGCACGAGGTAAATCGTTGAAACGGCGATAACATAATAAATCAGGTACAACCGCAGCAGTATTACACAAAAAACCTTAATTTGAGGTCATGGAGCGCGGACTTTTTCTTCGATTGCTTCAAAAGTTCAACACCCTCTCTTCTTTGCCGCCATCTTCCCTGCATGAGTCCCAAGCTTGAATTAGAGAGAAATTATTGCATTCCGGACCGCGATGGCCGGAGGCTGTTCTGATTCCGCGCTGTTCCGCGCCAATGATTAAACGCCGTTTCGGTGGCGCAAATTCCCACAGTTGGCACCCCCACGGCCCCCGCACCGGATAAAATGAACGCCGAATCAGCATTCCGCATATTTTTCCTTGCGGTTTTCGAGGGACTCGGAATTCTTGTGGCGCCGTGGCGTGGCAGTACGCCCGTATTTTCTCAATGTTTACCCTTATCCGTACCCGACGGGCCCGTTCTGTGCTTGATCATGTTGAACTTCGATCACCATGCCACATGAGCGCGGGGAACAACTGGAGCGTGCAGATGACATGTGCGCGGGGTTTCCCCTTCTGGGCAACTGAACATGTCCACCTACTGCTATAAAAAAACGGAACCGGGATGGGGATGTTTATGGCGCTGTGGGGCAACAGCGGGTAGGTATGGGCCTCGCCAATATTAAGCTGGGATCGCGGACATGGGCCGGACGGCGATTCGATTCGATACGGGGTCAGTACTTATTCATGTTTGAATAAATGGGCGATTGCTGCCAACGGAAGACGTGCTCTGTCCGACGTGAAAGCGGACGACCGCGATGGTCGCACAGACGTCCGTTGTATGCGGATGCATGTCCCGCCCTCACCACGCTCGGAGAGACGATTCGGCTACATAGTGCATTTGAAGAGTAGGAGGAGGGTTTCAACGGCCGTTCAGTACACGGCATTACGGAAAGTGAGCGGAATCGTGACCAAAACACGCATGCAGTCGACTTGGTGGAGAAAGTGACTCTCCCAAAATCTAGTGCAGTAGTGAATCAGTTGCGGCGTAGATCGTCATAATTTGAGCCCCAGACGACCAGGTCCGATTAATTAATTCCACAGCAACCACGGAGGACATTATAATAGATTGGTGCATTCAAAAGACATGACAGATGGTCGTTATACGGGATTACGGTAGGGTGGTATGCCGAGAAAACTAGTGGGAGTCGGGGGACGCGGAGTTAATCATAAGTTATATAACAGACTTCGGACGACCATACTGTAAATCCACCGAGCAGGAGTGTGCGTACTATCATTGACTGGGAAGCTGGCCACAAGCTGGCCACACTGGAAGCTGGCCACACTGGGAAGCTGGCCATTTGGCAAATATGAGCCTGAATACTATCAAATGCTGAAAGGTCGGACTTGGAGGAGGACTACGACCTCAGAGTGATGACTTGATCGAAAGCTGTGGCACGGTTGATGGCGGCCCGAAGGGTGATAATATCATTTTCTTAACTCCCGAAAGCCATCCCGCTTAAGTGGAACAAGATGGCATTTAGAGTCACTGCGGCGATCACCGAAACTTAGTCAGCAAAAAACCCACTAGAATCATGTTGTTCATTTAGTGGGCCAAAATTTAGTGGGGAGAAAACTAGACTAAAAGATATGATCTTTGTCTCTTTGTTTCTCCCACAAAAATCCAGAATTTTAGTGGAAGAAAAAGTTGGGGACAAAGGGAAAAGTCACGTGTTCCTGTTTTGTCCAACTAAAATATAGTCTTTGTGGGAGAAAGAAAGAAAGAAAGAACCCGTCTTTTAATGTGGTTTTATCCCAACTAAAAAATGGGCCCATTAAATGAACACCATGATTCTAGGCTTTTTTTGCCGACTAAGTTTCGGTGATCGCCGCAGTGAGTAGTACTATCTAGTACTTTTCCGTCACCGTAGGTACGGATCACCCGAAAATACGACCAAGTCGTCCCTTATTTTACCACACATTTGTTAAGATTGGCGGGGACCACATTCTTTCAACCCCGCCTGACAGCTAGTCCTGTGGTTACCGCGCCATCACAGTAGGCTGCCAGGGTTATTATATAAGCATGTGTCACGTGCTCCATCCTTCGACGCGATTTCACGCGTTTAGACGCGACGAAACTCAATTGGGCCGTCCGATGGAGCGCGAAACCAATTTATATATCAAAAATGGTGGGGAAAACACACCCTGCTCCCAAATTTCCTGAAGAACGTTGAATAAGAGGCCGATGTAGGGCTTTTGCCGAGAATTCTTACGAAATGTCAAGGGGATTTGGAAAAAGTTCTCCCGGGATTGGCAGAGCATTGGGAACTATTTAAACTTAAGCAGTCTCAAAATTCACGTTGAATAGCGCAAGACAAGAATAAGACGCGTGAAATAAATGAGTTGTGTGGTCGTGCATCGTCCATTATTACATAATAAGATGGGAAGCCGCTTATTTGACGCGGTAACCAACAGACTACAACGAGCGAGGAACGAGCGTGTTTACGTTGTAGCATCTGTCTAGAGAGACTACCTGACAGCCACCCCAGGGAAATACAAATTATGCACAATACATCTTGAATGATGCCTGTGTGGGACTCCAGCTTCCGGGTTCAAGGCCGGCACAGGCCGACCCATCATCACCCTTCATCAGCCGATACCCACTAAAACCCTGGTCTCCCTAGTCCAGTTGGAGAGGAGTCTGTCTTCGTCCCGGAGGATCCCGGTCCACGTCTTGAGCACTGGAGATTTTTTAAGTGCCTTGGTGCCATACTTTGCTCTATTTATTAACAGGCAGTTGATTCCGAGTCTCACATTTAAGGTGTGTACCCATCTGTTACGTATCTCAGTTATCGTCGAGGGGTCTTTGTCATTGAGCACTTGTTCATTGCGGAGGCGCCAAATGAGGTGGGCAGATTCCGAGATGGTTATCCTGTAGAGACACGTTGTGCCTGTGTCAGTCTTACCAGGGAGATTCCCTTTTTTAATGAGGCTGCAGGCCATGATTTCCCCCATAAGAGCCATAGCCCTAATATCTAGTCTAATGCCCATGGCTCTAGCCATGGGAGGCGTAATCTAAATCCACGACACTAGCCATCCGATGGCTGCGTGCATGGCTTTAGACTATGTGTTCCCCTCACATTTAATACCAAAAGGAATGGCTGGCACGGGACTTGAACCCAGAACCAATTATATGCAGAAAATTTAAACAGTGAGGAGAAGAACCAACTGTGCGAATGGACCGTAAAAACCTGGTTTGTGTTTCCACTTAGGGTAAGGTGCCCTTACCCTAAGTGGGAACTGCTGATACCCAGACCTAGGGCAGGCAAGCTGCGCTAGGTCTTCGAAACTGTACTATACTGCTTAATATGTGTATTGATGAGGTTTCCAACCCTAACCCAGCCTAACCAACCCTAACCAACCTAACCATCAAAAACTTACTAATCATCTTCAACAGCCTTTTACAATATCCCTGCAGCCTAAACACTAACCACTAACCCTAACCACGAACCACTAACTCTAACCACTAACCTGGCCCCTAAGGCGGGGCCTTATGGCTATAAAATAAGCTTCTTATGTGCTTCAGCATCTACCCTCAATGCACCCATATTCCATAGTAACTTATTCCCTGCTGGCTCAGTTGGTTATGCTGCCTATGCTGTAATTTCGGGGTCAAGAAAAGGTTTTGGGTTCGATCCCCCCTGGTAGTCTTTTATTATTTTGCCTTGTCCCTGAGACTCTTGCCTTGGCCGTAGCCATGCATGGCTAGTGTCGGGGCGGTAGATAGCGTATCCCCTGGCTAGCTTCATGGCGCGAGACTAAATACCAGGGCTATGGGTGCCCATAAGTGGTGGGCGCATCTCAGCACCAGTTCTAAGCTGCCAGAGTTCGGAGACAAGCTCCCAGATTGTCTCTTGCTCATTTTCGTCGCACTGGGTGAGTATGTGTGTCATGTTCTCGGGGACACCACATTTCTTGCAGGTTCCTCGGTCCTCGTATCCCGGGAAATGGTGCCAGTGTTCCCCGAGGGCATAGCCCTCGTGGATGGGCATCCAGAGGAAGTATCATATACTTCTGGTTAAGTCCTTGTGGCGGACAGATCTCCAAATCTGCGCTGCAGTTGGGACATTTTCGCCCCCTCCTGCTGTGGCGTCTTGAGCATACACCATGTTTCTTGCTGTTGCTCTGCAGTCGAGGGCCTCCTGATACTGGGGTCGCTCCATTTTTTGTGTGCATATCAGCTGGTATGCGGACGATTGTGTTATGCCTCGCAGCTTCACCCCCTGGTATCAGAAGTGTGTGGGGGATGTTGAGGTCAACGATGGGGGCGGTGTCTTTCTGTCATCCCTCATCTGCCAGGCGGTCAGCCATCTCGTTGCCTTCAATGCCTGCATGGCCTTTCACCCACTGGAAGGTTGTCGGGGCTTTGTCTTTGCGCAGACGCGCTGTCGTGACCTTGATCAGGTGACCGTTTTCCGTATTTTGGAAGCCTTCATCTTCCCACCTGCTAAGGTTTTTTGTGAGGCCATCCATGACCAGCGTTGAATCACTCTTGATTCTCAACACAATGTCCTTCGGGTTCAGCTCAACCACCTCTTTAACTGCGAGTATCTCGGCAACATTATTTGATTGTTTTAGCTCCTCCGGTACTCTGATCGCCAGGTCCCTATTGTTGTCTGGGCCGTAGTACACACCAGAGCCTGCTCGGGCATCTTCTCGCCCATTATTCGTCACCAATTTGTCTGTGTAAACGGTGATCTCTTCCTCATCGGGTTCTGGTTCCATCCGGGTGTCTGGGGCTGATCTCCCTCCTTTGAGGCCATCCGTGAACATCTGGAACGCATCGCTGAGGTTGCCGTTGACGGTGATTTTGGGGTCGAATAGTTTCTCTGTATCCCCTAGAGTGATGGGGGCCACCGATGTGTCTTCGTGATCCTCTGGTTGAGGTTGAAGTGGATTCCATTGGGCTCTGGTGAGTTCAGGAGCTGTTGTGCTTTCACGTAGCACTTGTGAGGGTTGGTGCAGCCTGGGCATGCATTCCTGGTCATCTTGCACGCATTGCACACACAGTTGGATCTCGGGTGATGTTGGTCATGGGTGAGCCTCTGTGCAAGGATCTCGGTGTCTTTCACTGTCTTAACCCCATGGTTCATTTTCAGGCAGCGTACCTCGGTGCCTATGTTAAAGACTCCGCGTCCAGCGTTGGATTTGACGTGGTACCAGATCGGCGCCTCACCCATAAGTTTTCTGGAGAACACAAGTCCATCCATTTGGACTCCTCTCTTGTGTGCTACTTTCAGCATTTCCACTAGGTCCCGGGGTTTGAGCGTCTGGCCTGATTTCCAAGCCTGTAGGAATATGCAGGTGCGAAGCTCCTTGTCTACTCTTTTGCCTGCTTCTGGCGACATATTCAATGCGATGAGCTCAGCGGTGAATGCCCAGAGCAGACGTGAGGGGCCGAAGTCCAGGTAGGATTTCAGCCATGTTGCTGTTATGGCTTCGTTGCCGGCAACAATTTCTAACAGGTTGCGCTCGCCCATGTCAATCGGTGCATATACCGTCTCCTTATTGACGACTATGAGTTTTTTATTCTCCCACAGGAATGCTCAGATGCGGCGCTCCAGTTTTGCCTCTACCTCCAGGGGCATTCCTTGTACCTTGGCCAGGTACTGGTTCATGCCGCCTACAACCATCATGACGATGGGTCTGTGGCCTTCCATTATGGGGTGTCCCTTATCCCACCAATCGAGGGCATCGTTGATCTTGTCGATCGTCTTTGCCCATGTGGCTGCCTGGTCCACTTTATTCCCCACCCAAGCTCTGAGTGTGTGGATGGGCTCGCCCTCCGTGGCAATTGTTATATGGTCTGCAATCTTTGTGCCATCGACTCTGTTGACCATGCGCGATACCCTCACTTGGTCTCTGTGAGCATGTGTCCTACTGGTATGATTTCTGTTTTCTCAATATTGAATTTCGCTCCTGACGTGACACACCATTCTTCTAGTATGTCAAGGAGGGACTGGAAGTCATCTCAGGAGTTCAGATATACCAGCGTGTCATCCGCAAATAGAGTTGCTATGACTCTGTCATCAACCTCCTTGAGCTTAAAGCCTTTCAAGCCAGATTGTCTCAGCGCTTCGGCAAGCGGCTCTATCGCGAGGTCAAAAAGTAGGCGTGATAGGGGGTCACCCTGTCGCACTCCACACGTAACTTTGAAGGGTCGGTCACTCACCATTCCGTTGACGATCACAGTCGTGTACGCATCACTGTATAGAGACCTTGCTAATAAATTCTTCTGGGATCCCGAAGCGTTCCAGGGCCATCCATAGGTAATTGCGCTCAATTTTATCATATGCTTTCTCCTGGTCGAGTGCTATGATCACTCCGTTCTGCTTGGTGGCCTCAGCCAGCTCAATGATGCGCTTAGTGAGCCATATCTGGTTGTAGATATGTTTTGAAGGTGGCCTTAGGTAATCTTTCGTCATCGCGCACGACAGCGACAGAGGTATCTAAAACTTAGTCTACTCTGTTATATTCTTACTGCCACGCCGAAGGCGCGGCAGATTTTTTTGGGATTTTTTTTTAGAAAAACACGTGATGAACCTTGTCCAAAAAGTGGCTTTTTGACGCCCAGACGGCTCCGACGAGTGGTTTTTTGAGGCCGGATTTGGCAATTTTCCGGACCATCCTTTACAGGAGCTTCCCGGGGCCTCTCTGTGACTTCATCTTTTCTGCTTGCGACGCTCACCATCTCGCCCGTCACGGTCGTCGAGCTTGAGATGTTTTCTTAGTCTCTCGCAGCCAGCCTTCAACACGGTATGATCTCGTACCTCGATCATAATGTTTTCTATGCTTCCATCAGTATGTAGGCTATTGTTTGAACATGATAAAAGTTCTCTTCAAGCATCTCTGGGCCGGATGTGCCAGCATTTTTCTGTGGATGTTGCCTTTGTCAGTGAGCGACGATGATTTCGCTAAGTTAGACTCGATCTCTATTCTGTGTGCTTTAGTCTCAAGCTAAGTTGATTCCTTGCACTTTCGTGTTTGTCTTTCCCCTCAATACTTCGGGTGGTCCCCGAAGCTCCCAATGGAATGCGCGAAGTTCGAATTTCCTCTTGCAGCGGACTTCAACTCTGCCTTTCTGGCTTTTGGGTCCCCCAGCTTTCTATTCAGTCTAGCCGCACAAATGCTCTGGGCTCGCCGTGGCTCTAGATCTCTCCCATTCAAACATCATCAGATCTGCTTCAGACCACTGTTATGTTATTAGCGCCTATTACTCCACCACAGCAACAACCGTGGCAGTTGCGAACAGTCAAACAAGTACTCGATTCACTGCGTTCCCTGGGCCTGTCAGCACAGCTGTGCCGAGTAGAGTCGGCAGAGGTCGGCGGACCCGGTCTGGTGAGTTGTTTTGAGGGTAGAGGTCGACAGGGCATGTCGACGGTCGACCCGACGGCCGCAGAGGTCAGCAGGGTGTCAGCCCAGGTCGGCACAACTGTGCCGATCTGATGTCGGCAGGCCCTGTCGACCCTGATCGGCGGACGTCAGCGTGGGTCGGCAGGCTGGGCCGACCGGCCCACGGAACGCAGTGATTTTGAATAACTAGATGACGGCCAAAGTGACGGTGGTGCGCCGATTCACAATATAAACTTCGGTGGTCGCTTTTTTTCCCCACTGAAATCCCCATCAATGCGCTCGATCTCGCTTGCCCTCGGTTTTCTTTCCCTGGGTATCTTCGCATCCGCGGCGGACAATACCGCGAGCTCGAACACGACCGAAATACTGACTCCCGAAATCGATGCCTTTATCAACGGCGTGCTCGAGCAGTGGAACACGGCTGGTGGAGCCGCGGTTGCAGTCGTGCGTCTCGACGCGCAAGGCATCTGGACGGTCGAGACGAAGGGCTACGGCGTCGCCAAAGCCGACGGAACCAAAGTGGGGCCCGATACGATCTTCTCGATCGGATCCAACTCCAAGGTCTGATCTTCCTATTCACAAGGACAGGTCCTCACTTTCGCACAGCTGTTCGACATCCTGGCCACCGGTCTTCTAATATCGAATCAGAGTCTCAGCCCCCAGATTACCTGGACGACCAAAATCGCGTCGATGCTTCCCGACTGGAAGCTCATGGACCCCGTCGCGTCCGCAGAAAGCACTATCATGGACCTCATGAGTCATCGTACCGGCCTCCCGCGCCACGATTTATCTTTCAGTGCCGAGGACGACGTCGCCACTTTGGTATTTCTCCCCACGCAATTCTCACCCATTCCTGACCCCGTGCAGGTCAAACGCCTCCGTTACCTCAAGCCCTCAACGGGCTTCTCCCGCACGTTGCAATACACGAACATCATGTACGCTGTACTCTCCTACCTTCCAACTGCGTTACTCTCCGACGCGCCGCCTTTCGCTCGCTACGCCGCGCAGCACCTTTTCGTGCCCCTCGGGCTGAACTCTACTACATACTCATTTGCGGCCGCGAACGCGACGGGGCGTATGTCGGACGGGTTTGCGCGCGTAGGGGTAAATACGAGCGAAAACCCTGTCGGGCGCGGGACCCCGCTCGTCCTCCCGTACTTCTTGCCTGACGTACAGGAGGACGGTGACCGTGAGTGAAATTTCTCAGCGAGAGGCCTATTGTTTATCTCGTTGGTCGCCCAGTAATGTCCGGCCCCGGCGGTGTCCTCAGCACCGCGACCGACGTGGTACGCTTCTTTCCGACTCCGGTTCTCCTCGTGACGATGGCGCTAATATTCTCCTCAGGCGCGTTGGCTTCAGATGCTCCTTCTCAATGGCCAGCATCCCGAAACAAACGAGACGGTCGTTCCTGCCGCGATCATCCACCAGGTCGCCACCGGCATCATGGTCTACGACGGCTTCGCGTGCGCACCGCATTTTCTCCGCGTGAAGCATATCTGCGTTTATTTACTGATAATGAGTACGCAGAGAGGAGCCCGAGTTGTCCCCAACGGTGTACGGCGGCGGTCAAATCCAGTCGTCCTACCGCGGGCACGGTGCGTTCACGCCTCGGCCAAGCATTTCCGTTTATACCCATTGATTCTGCAGTTATGGTTGAGGTACCCCGAATATCATCATTATTTTCAGAACGCACTACTTACTTCCCTCCCGCGATCTTAGCACGGCGGCGATGTTCAAGGTACGTCCAATGCCTGACATCATAATAATATACCCGCTAATGCGGATAAAAAACAGGCTTCCACAGTCAGATAACACGTTTCCTCGTGGATGGTCTCGGTATCGCCGTCCTCACCAATGACGACACCTTCGGGCAGTCCTTCCGGGAGGTCATCAAGTATCGTATTGCTGACGAGGCATTTGGCCTCCCTCCCGTTGACTGGAATTCCAGGTACACCCTCTCTGACCCAGATGCTAGATAGACACTCACATAAACAGATACCTTCCCGCCCTGCAGTCCACCGCGGCGCCCGCCACATCCTCACTCGCAGTACGCGCGCCCGCCTTCGTCGGGCAGGGGGTCTACCGTAATCTAGGATACGGCCCCGACATCACACTGTGCGCTCCCGGCGCCTCGAACCAATCTGCAAACTGCAGGACGCTCCTCACAGAGCTGAACAGCACCTTCCCCACGATTCTCGCGCTGCTTGGCCCAGCGGATCTGGTGTGGCAGTGGAGCCGGCTGGGGGCCGACTACGTCGCGCTCACACACTGGAGCGATACAGTTTTCAACGTCACCACGTGGCGTGCGATCGTGCGTTCTTATGCCTCCCGCGGTGGCGTCTGCTAATCTTGCTTTTATTCTTGGAAGCCGACGGGCAACGCATCCGCACCGTTTTGGGCGTACTCAGCGGGACTTGGGGGCGCCGTGGTTGAATTCGCGGTCGATTCTGAGTCGGGGGACGTTGCAGGGTTCGGGATGCAGGGCGTATGGGGTGCAGGCACGCTGGTGGATGAGCCACAGGGGGATACTGTGGAGGCGCGGGCGGAGGTGTGGTACGCGGCGGTCTGAGCTTCATATGTGCTCAGATCATCGATGTACGATCTCTGGAGACCAAATACGCTATCCGCAAAGGCTTAGCAGTCTGTCCACTTCCAACGCCGCCGCGGTGCTGTCTTGCATGTCCAGCAATCTCTTTAGTTGAGTCAAATTGATATTGCCCAAATCAAAGTATTACTATGACTCCGAATTTTGTCCAACCAATCCATCTCGTCGCGTCTACGCTTTCGTGCATTCCCAGTTAAACTGTGAGAACGGCTGTCGGCTCGATCAGCCGATCAAAACTGCCATTCACGACTCCAACGCCGCGCTCTGACTCTCTGCGTTACTCCCTATCCATTAACGGGATCCTCTTCAAAACCGCCCGCGTTATTGTCAAATACGCCAGCCTTGTCATCATGACCGGGATACAGCGCTCAGAGGGTTGAAATCCATATTTTCAATGTTGCTGAGTTGACCGGTCCGCAGATTGAAACTATCAGACGGGGCAATTAAGGAGTTCCCGTCCGCGAAAACCCGTCCACTCATGCTCTATCTCACTGTGGGCGTAGTACCGGCAGTGACGCCGAGATGAGTCGTCGCTCGGCGCCTGAGAGTAGAGCCGGGCTCAGGGCTGGCGGGATCTGAGCCCGAGCCGGTGGGATCCGATCCCTAGCCAGGTTTCAATTCCTCAGATGAGAGCGCGATAGGGGTTGACGCAACGCCTTCGGCCAGAGAATGTTGTGGAGATGGCAAAGGATTATGGTAGGCGGGAGATAAAAGAGGTGGCAGTCTTTGAAGGATGGAATCCAAGACCAACAAGAGAAGACGGCGCGCACGCCCGGCCTGGTAAAAATAGCTGTGGAAGACAGAAATTGAGCCGAAACTCTCCGAGGGGCGCAGTTCAAATCATGAAGCTGTTCGAGGCTGCACTGTCACCTATTCGTGAGTCCTGCTCCTTCCCGGACTAGAGTATAAATTATTTCGAGTCGGCGAGGCACCTTGAAACATACTTTAATTCATGCCAGTATCTCTCCAACGTTTGCAGAACTCCCGTGAGAAATGGGCCAAAACCGATCTTCAGAATCGCCGAGACAGGAAAAGATTAAATAGACCCTTACCGCTCTGAGACCCCGTGCCGCTCTCAGTTAAATAGAGGCTTACCGCTCTGGAATCCGGATAGGTGTAATGGAGAAGGAACTATGCGTGGTTCCAATTTGGTTCGAAGGCATTCCCGGTGCTCACCAAGAGAGGACGCAAAAATCACGATATTTATTTCAGAGACAGAATACCGGGGAGTATCGTAAATGTTACAAGTATGATGATTCGGAACCTGGAAGAAAAAAAGTTCACAGCTTAATTCGTGACAGTAGCCTATATGACGGCACATATCAGATACAAGAAACTGGAAGCAATAAAAATGCCGCGTACCTGGTCAAGCGCGACGAAGGTCTGGGAAAGGAGCCGGCTGTTGGCCGTCGTCCCCGTCTGCAAGGTGATAGACGTCATCCCGAGGATCACGCCCTCGAGGTGTGAGCCGGCGCTGGCGGTGACCGGTCCCCGTCACTACCCACACAATGTTCGAGGCCAGCGCGCCGCCGGTGAGAACCATCTTCTTGGCTCCTGCAATGGTCAGTGTCCCAGAGACCTGGAAGATCCAGGCTATACAATGACCCGTCAGCTCTGCTGGGAGCGTAACGGGAAGGGAGGTCGCTCACTGTCCGTGGCGCCGCCCGCGATGGTAACATCGCTGCCGATGCTGACCCCAGTGGTCCAGTTGTACAGCCCGGGGGCCAGAATGAGCCCGCCTATGGCGCCTGTTTGAGAGATGCATCAGAAGAATGCGCAAGTATTACAACATAATGATACCCACCGCTGGCAAGATTGCTGAAATTCGCGTTCACGCGGCCACTGGCGTCGCCGAAGGCCGCAACCATGTCACCGATGGCGACGGTGAGAGTCGCCGGCGTAGGGACCGGCGTACGATGCGGCGAAGAGTTCGCCGACAACTTGGCCCGAGGTTGAAAATTGGCCAGTCGAATCGAGGGTGAGCGAGAACCCGGTGAGGCCGGTGGCTGCAATTGGGCTAACTGCTACAGAGCCAGCTGGGGATAATTTCAGAAATCTGGTGGAATTGAATAAATTCAAACATACTGATAGCGGACGGTGGGACGGTTGAGACTCCGGTTTCTGCGAGGATCGCGTAGTTACCGGCGGTGCCCAGATTGACGGCGGCAGGGCCAACGGCAAAGACGCTACCAAGAGCAGCCTGTCCGCAAAAATGGGTCAGTTGCAGGAAAATGTGGAGGAACACCTGTAGGCACCAAGAAGGAAATTGTGAAAAGGCTTGAGATCATGGTAATTGCTAGAGAGAACTGAGTGGTTGAGTTGTGGAGGACTGGGTTGAAGCTGAAGGCATTAGCTGCTCTCGAAGAGCTTTTATATGTTTTTGAACATAGGCCATGCCATGTCGGCTCGTAACATCGACATACCAAGTTAAGACTGACATACTTAAGTTAAGACTGACATGCTTAAGTTAAGACTGACATGCTTAAGTTAACCATAGGCCAGCCTGGAATCCTTCCGTCCTTGACAAACGGACAGCCCCAGTGAAATTGAAAGGTCAAGGTACAGCAATTTCGCGGATATTTCTTAGGCGGAATGGTACCAGTTTTCGTGGGATAGCCACCGTGATTAGAATGTCTGGGAACACAGCATATGAGGGGATACAGTGGTCGTGAAGGGCAGGCACGGATCCTCGACGGATCCCGTTCATCCCTCGACGCTGGGGGAGCAAGGCATAAAACTCTGATGACAGCGGAGTCAACCTAGACCGGAATGACGTCACCGAGTAGGGCCCGGCTCGGTCTGGAAGCTCGGGCATGGACTCGGCTTAACGCGGCCTGGGCTTGACATAACCCTGGCCGGAGCCCGAGCCCTCAGGCCTCAGGCCTCAAGCCCGGGCCTTAGGCTTGGGCCCTGGCTTGATCCCTGGGCTGATTAAGCTAGTAGCTTCGAGGTTTTATAGCGTGGTGGGCTTCTAAGTTCTAGATAGCCATGTGAGTACCGAACTGATTTATAATGGTTACCAGCATGAGCATCTCGCACTTCCGAGCCGTCTTAAAAGACGCATTTCCATTTTCGGACTCGAGAGTTGAACCCGTTGTATTAGATCCGTTTCCGGTGAGCGGGCTCTTAAATCCTTCGGAATAAATTCGAGCTGCTGAAAAACCTTCTCTGTATAAAATCGATGGCATGGATCGCTAGCCGCCGTGCGCAAGATGATACCCAGGGCCAACCAATCACCATACCTGCCGCCTTAAGTTCAAATTTCGTGTTGCCAGTACATGATGACCTTGTTAAACTTCCAAGCTGTCGCGAGATGCGTGCCGAGCTTCGGGAACGCCACTTCAGAGCTCCAGGCGATTGAAAGCCTGCGACGAAATCATTTTCCGTTCCGCTGTTACCTTGCCCCTGTCCAAACATAGTCATTCTGGCTGTGACGATTCAACGACGGCGGATATTCCTTATTGTTTTGAATAAGTGCGAATTTATTGGAGGCCTCATAGTGTACCACGTCCAACTGGGACCGAAAATCAGCGACACTCACGTTAAAACATGACGATAATTTTCCTGCATCGTGTCCGCGATGTTGCCGAGATATAAATCCCAATCGGAAACCCTGTACAGGAGAGCTGTCAGTCAAAGACAACCTGGCGCTACAGGAAAACATAATAGAGCGCACTCGAAGCTGGTTGGAGCGGCGGACCACATCGTCACCGTGTCCATATCCATGGTGACGTTCTGGTCGTTCGCAAAACTGGAAACGTCAAAGTCGTCAAGCGCGGGAAACGAGAATCCACCGCGTGCGTGATCTTCGCTGGCGGGGCCGACAAAGTGGTCGGCTATTAATGGGTCGTACAACGCGGGGTTGAATGCCCGCCCCCGATAGATGAGTTGTGGCATTTCGCCGCCAACAGTGAATGGCGAGGGCTCGTAATTTTCCAGCGGCGATCTGTCTGGCGGTGCCTGGTCGACCTTGATAAGCTGCTCGAGCGTATCACTTCGAAAAGTCTTTAGCTCTTGGGGCGGCACCAGAAGAAGATTTTACAGGAGGGAACTAGTAGACGGCCATCGAGTTTTATGGCCGCGCAGGACCATTATACATCGGTGCACGTCCGACAGGTCCGTGTCCTGCACGCGGCCGGTACATTTGCCGCCCCACATATTGAGCAAGAGCACGATGCCAGCTGTGAACACCGCGGTCTAAATATGAGAATGTGAGATTAGACTGGAATCAGAGAGGAGAGATGGTGTCTACCGACCTGACCAAAGACCAGCGGATTATGAGGCCTGCGCTGGTGCTGGATTTCGGCGACGTGAATGCATGCGCGCGCGGCGGTGTTACATATGCTAAGCGACGGCAGGCTCTGTTGGGGACATGTTATCAATGGTTTCGGGGATCGTTGTAGTCGGCACAGACAGCACCCGGGATGTCTGGCCAGGACACCTATGCAATGTGAAAGATAAGGAAGAGAACTCACGCTCGGGATCGCTGAACCAATAGCGGGTATGAACGGGCGGTGAATGAGGATCCGCACAAAGTAATAGCTGCAATGCAGCGCCGCGGACTGGTCAAAGAAAACATCATTTGAACGCCTTGGGTCCCAACGAACTGCGCAACAAGTATGTGGTGAGTTCTGGGGAATGAACCATCGGAGCAGTACTCACGGTGTACCGGGACGGACTCGAACCACGTGTTGAGCGCTGAGTCGAATTCCACTACGACCTCCTCTTGCCTTGTGTGCTCGCCCGTCCCGAGGTGAACTTTGCTTTCATTCGTCGAATACTGTCGGATGTCCATAAATGCCATTGGGCCAATTTCAAAGTGAGCTCAAACGCACGAGGAATTTGAGGGCCAACATAACGATCTGATTCAGTTTGAGCAGGGAAGTGAAGAAATCGACCGAGGACGGGGTCTCAGGCGGCTGGCAATATGCAGCATTGTGTGGGGCTGCCTTCCAGTATTCGTCATCACACTGGACCGGGAGATCGACGTCAAATCTGCTCAATGGGGTCATTTGAGGAAGAGTCAGAGGACCGACATACTCGTGTGACGGGAGTGCCATTGCACGCCCGAGCGAAACACTGAGTTGCAAGTCGAATAGGATTAACACCCTATCAATAGTATGTTTAGAATAGTGGGGTGCAGGCGGGACGACACACCAATAGGCGCGCTTCTCCAACTCCTCCTCGGACGTAGGCGCCCGTTTACGCATTTTCAACCGATGTGCACCTATATCCTGCGCAAGGCGGATTCCGAAGCCCACTAGAGTCCAACAGACGCGCGCCCTGGCCGTGCGTTCAAGAAATTGGACAGCGAGCTGGGAGTAATGAACACCAGTCGAAATTAATTGGGATAATCAAAACGCACACAGTAGCATTGGAGATCATACAGCGTCGGTTGAGCGCGCAACGGGGGCTGCCCCCCGAGGTTCACTTGCGAAAACCATCTCAAGCCTGCACTGCTGTGGGCTCCCCCTGGGAGGTGAACACGTGGGTCTGCTGAATAGCGAGCGCCGAGGGCACACACAAGGAGCAGTGTCCCTGCGAAGCCGGCATGGAATAAATGCATGTTCGCAGTGAACGCTTCCTCGAAGGTCGGGCGATGGAGGAGTGGAAAGAAAATGTTGATGTTAATAAAGTACAATTTGATCAAAGACGTTGTTAGATCTTGCTCGGGGAAATCATATCTTGGGAAAGGGGGTCCTCTTGACACTGAAGAAACCGCTCAGTCAGCCATCGAGGAACTGTGCAATACAACCGACCAGTTCGATGCTCGTTTTCATGGCGTGCGGAATTGGACATCTCGGAGTTGAAGACGTATTGGAGTGGCTAGTCTTGAGATCGACTGCGGCCTTCACCAGGATGGCCTGGCTGGATTTTCCTTGGTAAACGTGGCTCCCTTTGTCGTTCAACGATAGCAAATCCAACGCCTCGACAAAACTGGGGTCATCGTCGGCTGGTGCCAAACGGGTGTTCAACGCTCGGAGAGATCGAGCAATGTATTCGGCATCGGGTCCGCTTGGCGGGAGGGAGGCCGGCGATGAAGATTCTGTGGTATGGACAATATTTGACTCTCGTAGGAGCGACTCGGCAGCGTCGATCCGCTTTTGGAGAGATTTGGCATAGCTCGGGGTGTGGGTGAGAGAAAAGACAACGCTAGATATTGTCACCATACCTGCCTGCTGCCACCGTTGTGCGCTCCTGAAGAACAAGTAAACATAGAACAGATGAAAAACCAAGTGCAACACACGATTGCCCGCTGTTCGTATGTGCAGCTGAACTCATGCTCGATACAGCGCCCACATGGTTTCCCGCCATTACCTGCTCGGAAATTTTAACCGACCGTAGACGATAGAAACGAGAGCACACACAGCGGCCTGCGAAGGAGCGGAAATGTCTAGATCAATAGGGATGCTGTGGTGACGTACGCTTCCTACGGCGGCAGACGTCGCATGGTCTATGCGCCCTTTTCGACGACATGAGGGCACAGATCAAGAGAGTTACGGTTAAGTCACGATCAACGATTGCGGCGTGATGGCAACTTGATCCGAATCGATGCCGAAAGTAGCCGACATCCGTATGTCTTTGGTTCATCTCATCTCGTTCATACTTTCGGTCAAATTGAAGGTGGCTTGGTTTTGTTCATTCTGTGATTGATGGGGCCTTCTTTTGAAGCTTTTAAATCCATTGGAATTCTTCCGGAAACCACAGCTGAACTTAATTAGGTGAGGAGTTGGACAGTGGACTTGCTAAGGCCTCAAGTGCTTCATAAATGTTGCATTAATATTACGTCGAGGTTTAAACGAGGTTAGAGACATATTCGGCCCTTGAATGTCGGTATTATTCAGGTAAACTCCGCATCAATATCACAGGCCGATTTCAGCGCCGGTCGATCAGAGTTGACAGTGTAATTCCAGCTGGAATACTGAAGGTGTGGATACCAGGTATCCAACGGCTGTTTTATTCAACTCCGAGTCCGCTATTATATCACTATATAGGATCGCACGCTACCAAAGCCAAGTGCGCACACTTCATACCATATGGGCGTCGGTATCCTCGAAGCTGCGGCGGATTGCCCCAGTAAGCTTTCCCAACGCGGTGTGAAACGCCTCGGATGTGGTGCAGTAAAGCGAAAGGACGAGCAACAGCGACGTCCCACTAAACCCCAACCCGGCTCCCCAGCCGAGATACTGCACAATCAAGACAGCATAATTCGAGAGGAACACGACGAAGCCCCACAGATACGGCGCTTTTGGAAGCGAGAATGCGAAAGCGAGGAGCTGAAATTTGAATACAGAGAACTGGACGGTCTCCAGATAGTTGATCTGGAAGAGATGAATTATCATTGCGCAGGAATGACTATGCAATCGATGAAGCTTACGGCCTTAGTCGCAGTTACTCCTTGCATGGGCTCGTATTTGTGGCCCAGTACCATGGAAGAGACGAGCCCTAAGCAAAATACCGCGATGGAGACCGCTAACAAGGCCCGGGATGGAGAGTTCATTAGCAAGAAGAGCGAGTGTAGCCTAAATTTTGATGTTGCACTTGAGTTCAACCACAAAAAAGGAACTTGAAGGACATACATCAATCCTGAAAGTGCCTGGAACACTGTCTCAAGGTGTATTCGCATCGATGACAATAGGATACTCACAACATACACCGATCTTCTCCACTCTCGCAAGCAGTCACTCATGAGCCGTTCCCACTGGTTCACATACACTATATGGTCCACAAAGACATCATTCAAACGTGCAAGGTGTCTGTCAGATGTGTTGAACGTCACAGCGGCCATGATGGTGGAGATCCAGCTGTGTTTTTGTTCCGGGTCGAAGAGAATGGCCTGATCCCTTGACAGTCGTGCATGCTCCTGACCGTAGTGGGTTATACATTGGTTATGAGCTGAGGGATGTCAGACGGACAGACAGGCAGCGATTTGGGATTCCTTGCCAATTCTGCTCCAGAGACGGGCTGGACGGAAGGTGAGCCCCAGACTGAGGGAAATGGGCACAACAAGACATACCGATAATCCAGGTAGTATGGCCATTGGCCATGTTCCCTACGGTTCTGATTCAAACTTCAATCAGACTCACGGCAGAGGGGGATTACCTCTACAACTCTGTAGGATGGCAACGAAAGATTTACACTGCTGTGCTGTGTAGAGAAAGGTCGAGACTCGCGATGTCATTTGCTCTGATGACACAATCAGGATCCATTTCGAAGTGTACGTCGCGCCAACTCACCGCACAATCCATGGGAAAAGATCCCAATAATTTCGTCGAGCGTTTGCGGAGACAGCGCCTCCAGGTGCATAGGGAAATTTTCAACGTGAATCCAGTACAGTTCTTCTAGAACAACTTCTGAACAGTTGACCTAAGAATCAGAAGTCGAACATGGATTCGGAACGATATTCACTTAGTTGCGAGACCGATATCACAGGCGGGAGTCCAAGCTCTTCGGTGCTGGAATTCTCCAGCCAGAATTGAGTCCGGGTTACGTGATCGACGAAGTAATAAGAGCAATCGACATTCTCGAGTTTGATGAACAACTCTGCATCTCGGGAAATAGCGGTCTTGGTGCTGGAAAGTATTTCCTGAATGCGGTCGATCCAGAGACAAACATTCTCGAGGGTCTCCGGGCGATACAAATAGGCTTCCGTTACCACCCTGAGGGGGTCGTTGCGACAAAAATACAGCTGGCCTTCTGGGTGGACATGTGCGGACTACAGAGGCGGGAGGTATTCCGGCCTTGATGCGAGTCAGTGGTTGAAGTTCAAATAATAAAATCAATGTAACGTACACTGTCGTGAACAGTCCCGAAGTAATTTCCATGGCAAAAGGTTCAACGCTGCAAGAAATAAGTCAGTCCATCTCGAGGACATTCGTTTGGATACAAACAGTATACTGGTCTCATATCGACCTGTTCCGTGGGAGGTGATGGGTCGTAGACTACCCTGAGCGTTTCCGCTGACCATAGAGAACTCGGATTGTCGAGCATCCATTTCGATCGAGAGTGAGGGGGGTATTCGGAGTGAAAAGTGGGTGAAGGGATCCCAAGTGTTCCACGCTCTTTAAAGAGCTGGCAAGCCAATTCCCGGGAATGTGGGGCGGTGACGTACCATCAACCCACAGCTTGGAAATAACAGCTTCAGTTCCGTTTGTAATTTTCTCATTTGTGGTGTCAATCTTCTGGAATGTAAATGTTCTTCTCCCGCGGTCAGCAGATTTATCATATCCCACGCACGCTGGGGACAATAAGCAATATACGGGGCCTGTATATCCTCAGTATATCCTCAGTATTTTACAAAAATCCCCAGAATATACCCCCAATATACAGGGTCTGTATATGCTCAGTATTTTTGAAACATACTGAGGATATCCTTACAATATCCCAAGGTCTGATAGCTACCATATATGGACTCGGGATATGCTCAGTATTTAGAAACACAACATGTGCAAACAATGTCCAAAAATAGAAATAAAAGACCTTCCTTGTAAGGAGAAGGCTCAGCTGAGGTGAAATTGGGAACTTGATGCTAGGGTTAGGGTTTCCTTATAAGGTATATCTTATCTTATCTATTTCCTTATAAGGAAACCCTAACCCTAAATTTAATTTTCTTAATTGCCCTCAGCTGAGCCTCTCCTTACAAGGCAGGTCTTTTATTTCTATTTTGGACATTATTTGTACATGTTGTATTACAAAATACTGAGCATATCCTGAGTCCATATATGGTAGCCATCAGACCTCGGGATATTGTAAGGATATCTTTAGTATGTTTCAAAAATACTGAGCATATGCAGACCCTGTATATTGGGGGTATATTCTGGGGATTTTTGTAAAATACTGAGGATATACTGAGGATATACAGGCCCCGTATATTGCTTATTGTCCCCAGTGACAGCAGAGCCTTGTAGGGTTAATGAGGACGGAGGTCTGCCGGTGGTCTGCTGGTGGAGCATGCTGGTGATCTCGACGGACAGAGGCACCTAATCCAAACCAGCCACCTCGACCAAGCCGAGCGCCTCGACGAGGCTCGCACCAGTCAAGGTGACAAGGCCCCGAAGATGATTGTCAGATGTGTCGCTAATGCGGGCTGAGGATGAATTTACTCTCAGGGTTTACTCTCAGGGTTCGATCAGAGGCTGCAGCGTATCAGATCCTCCAACCCAATCTTAGGATTGTTGCCGACATTTTTGACTTGAACGGGCCCGTTCTGAAGCCTCTAGCAGCAACCGTCCTCTTAGATTTCAGCTGAGAATTTGATTCGAAGGTAGAACCATTTCGAGATGGTCAGCGCGAAGCCGCTCCTTGGGATTCGGCTGAAGCTTGCCACATATTTCTATGAATTGAAATTGACTTTGAACGCATAAGCCTTTCTTTAGGAGCCGTCGGGGTGGATGTTTCTCAGCAAATGTACATAGTACTGCCGAGAATCCAATCGCGACCTACCACGACATACTGTTTCTTCAGATATCTACACTTCTGTTTATACCATATGGGCTCCGGTATCTCCGCATGTGCGGTGGAAACCCCTAATGAGCTTTCCTGACCAGGTGTGAAAAGCCTCGGATGTAGCACAGTAAAGCGAGAGGACGAGCAACATGGTCATCCCACTCAACCCCACTGCGGCCTCCCAGCCGAGATACTCCGAAACCAAGAGAACGCAATTTACGAGGAACACGAAGGATCCCCACAAATGAAAAGTTTGGGGTAGGGAGAACACAAATGCAAGGGGTTGAAACCTGAAGACGGGAGATTGGACGTTTTCGAGGTAATACATCTGTCGGCGTGGATTATGATTGAAATAATTATCGCAAGGCATGAAACTTACGGCCTCAGTTGCAGTTATTCCTTGCATGGGCTCGTACTGGTGGGCCAAGACGATGGAGGAGAACAGCCCTGAGCCGAATATGGCAACGGACGCCGTTAACAACGCCGTGCACGGAACATTCAATACCAAGAACGGCAAGTGTAACCTGAATTTGTGATGTTGGTACACAAGTTTAAGAGCGCCAGTAAAATCAGACCACATACACGAGTCCCGAAAGTGCCTACAATGTGGCGTAAGAATATATTCGCACCGATGGTAATTAAATGCTCACCCCGTATGCCGATCTTTTCCACTCTCGTAGACAGTCGCTCATGAACCGTTCCCACTGGTCCACGTACACTATATGGTCCACGAGGACATCATCCAAACGTGCGAGGTGTCTGTCTGATGTCTTAAGCGTCAAGGCTGCCATGATTGTAGAGATCCAGTCGTGTTTTTGTTCCGGGTCGAAGAGAATGGCCTGATCCCTTGACAATCGTGAATGTTCCTGGCCATAGTGAGTGATATACTTGTTATGGTCTGGGGAATGTCAGACGGCAGACAGACCGCAATGTGGAATTCCTTACTAATAATGCTCCAGAGGCGGGCTTGATCGAGGATGAGTGCAAGAGTGGGAGGGATGGGTGTAAGACATACCGATAATCCAGGTGGTATGACCGTTGGCCATGTTTCCTGTCATTCATGAGTCAGAATTCGATGCAAGGCATGTAAAGCCACGGTTACCTCTGCAACCTTGTAAAATAGCCACGAAGGCTTTGCAATCCTGTGCCGTGTAGAGAAAAGTCGAGACCCTTGATGTCATCTGGTCTGGGAATACATTGAATTTGCGCACGAAGTAGGGCTTGAATAAACTGACCGCATAGTCCATGGGAAAAGATCCCGATGATTTCGTCCAGCGTTTGCGGAGACAAGGCCTCCAGGTGCATAGGAAAATGCTCAACGTGAATCCAGTATAATTCCTCTAAAACAATTTCTGAACGATTGACCTCAGAGTGCATTATGAATTCGAACAAAAGGTGGATATTCACTTAGTTGCGAGATAGAGATCACAGGCGGCAACCCAAGCTCTTCTGTGCTCGAACACTCCAGCCAGAATTGAGTCCTAGTTGCGTGATCAACGAAATAGTAAGCGCAATTGTCGCCTTCTAGCTTGATGAAGAGTTCTATGTCTCGAGAAACCGCGGTTTCTGTGCTGGCCAGAATTTCCTGAATCCTGTCGATCCAGAAACACATATTTTTGTGGGTCTCGGTGCGATACAGATAGGCCTCGGTGACCACGCGCAAGGGACCGTCGCGATAGAAATAAAGCTGGCCTTCTGGATGCACTTGCGCGGACCAAAGTGGCGGGAGATATTCCGGCCTTAATGCGAGTAAGCGATTGAAGAGTGGAACAATTACGTATTTGGCGCACTCAGGATCCTGGGATACCGTGAATAATCCGGCAGGGATTCTCTTGGGGCGTGGTTCAACACTAGAGTAAACAGTTCAGTACAGCACATCTTGAGGGTCATATTCGTTGGGATACGAACAGTATGCTGGTGTCGTATCGACCTGTCTCGTGGGAGGTGATGGATCGTAGAGTACCCGGAGCCGGACCATTTCTGTGGTTGACAGGAAATTCGGATTTCTTAGCATCCATTCCAGTCGAGCCTGGAGAGGGATTAGGGCTTCGAGTCATTGTACTCCCACTTTTGAAGGGCTAACGCGCCAAAATCTTGGGCTCATTCGTGATTCTTACAGCTGTTGAACACGGAATGAAAGAAGGCCGTGGCGCGGCATGCTGCCCTCCTGATATCCTCATTAGGCGCCACTTTACGACCTCCACAGCAGTTGGACATCGGAACCTTTAGAAACAGCTCAGTTCCAGGTGGAAACTTCTTATGTCTTGCGCTTATCAGCCGCCGGTGCGTGCCTCCGAGATCACCCCCACGAGAGGCAATCGGATCCTTTCATTCATTCCTCTCGCCCAAAGGCTTAAGGTGAGTGCATGCAGCCATCGACTTTGATTCTTTCGAGTGACTGCTGGATGAGATGACCTGAGACTTCCGAAACAGCGCATCTACAGCAGTACCTTCCCTGTACACGGAGTCTGAAGTCCTGACGTATCTCCGCTCTAACTTTCAAGTGGCTGCTGCGTCACACTCCTCTGAACTCCCTTCAAACATAGTTCTTCCAACTGAACAGTCCAGGAATTCGATCCTCCCGGCCACGGGTCCTACGGCAAATGCCATAGCCTCCATCTGTGATCACCACGTTTCTAAGGTTCTTGCAAGTTCCGGGCTGTTTGCGCCAGACTGTCACTGTTCATATCTCCGACGATTTGGAATAACCTTGGATCAGAAAAAAATCGAGATTAACCTGGCCGCATGTTCCAACTACAGTTCCACAAATTTCGAACTGCCTCGTCGAATGACATCAAGTGGCCCCGGTCCTAGTCTATTGTTAACCGCGCCACCGCCTATAGGTCGCGCCGTTATTACATAATCGTCGGAGTTTCAATTTGATATGCAACCACTCTGCCCTTCAGATAGCTCTGGGTACAAACAATAAGAGAGAAGGTCTCTTTCATTCTCATTCCCAAGAGAACTGTGTCTCAAGAACCTTGAATCCGAGCCCATCTCCGTCCAAATCATTTTCTCGGGCTTTTCCGCTTGCCGGGCCATCAAATTCAGCATCAAGCTTCTGGAATTCTGCCACCACACGCTCGCTGAACAAGTTGGACTTTTCATCTGTCTAAATGGGACCTAAGTCTCAAACCCAAAGAAAACACGCCCCCAAGGCGTGTTCGGGTTTCGAAAATTCTGGCGATTGCATAATAGCGGCGCGGCCGATGGCAGACTATAACAACGAGGTACGAGTTGAGAATGTTATAGTGTCTGTTTATAAGAGACTACCCCGGTCCGAGATAATTTTCAACACTCATCACATACAGCCTACACAGCTAGCCTTTCGCGCATTCCGCAGCGAGATCACTCGGCCGCGCCTCCGCCCTCAACCGCCCTCAATCGCCCTCAACTGCTCCCTCAACCGCTATTAAAGTATAAAAAACTGACGCATTAACTCACATTAATTCAGACACCAACGATCTCCACGATGGCGATACTCAAACTCCACTCCAGCGTTGTCAACTTCTTCCGGTGAGCGCCTTAGTATACTTGACAGGCCGCCCATCGACTGATTATCATTTAGGAATACGTTCCATGGGCATATCCGGGTCGATGATGCGAAAACGAGTCAATCCAGAGCGTAAATGTTTATCTCCCGCGGTCAGCTGCGTGTACTGAACTGATTAATTTTAGCTATAGGCCACGGGGTCCCACAGAGCAGAATTTGGAGGGGCAGGCTAAGGACGGAGCTCCCAAAGCGAGACGGCCGGTCTCGACCAAGCCGGCGATCCCGGCGGGGCATACACCTCGGCCAACCCAGCTACCAAGCCAGCTACCTCGAGCAAGTCGACCGCCTCGGCGAGGCCTGCGCCGGTCCAGGCCACGAAGGAGGCCAGATGATTATCCTAGTTATCAGATGTGTAGCCAAGGCGCGGACGATCGTTTTCTTCTCATGGTTGAACAGCTGCAGCGTTGTTATATTGCATCCTCCGACCCATCCTCTGAGTTGTCTGCTGACGATAAGGACCTTCAAAGTAGCCCATTTTGTGTGGTGGGTCCCTTGGAACGATTCCGCCCATGTTGATTCCCTGTTCGCATATCTAACGCCAGATAGGCGAGCAACTTCCTCACAGAATTTCCGATGTTATTCGAGATTAGAATGAACCTTTCATTCCTGTCCGGGGCAATGTTGTTTCACGCACTGCAGGCACGGGGTGACGGCTCTGTCGAGATTTTTGTCAACAGATGTTAAATACATCCGACCATGCACGTGGAAGCACAACCGAGTTCGGAATTGAGGTGCTCTAGCAACTGCCCAAGCGTGTATGAATGATTTGTGATTTCATCTATATAGACACAGAGTACTGGCGTGCAAGAAATGATGCCCCCAAACCCAAAATATACAAGGAAGGTTCTCCAATGTTACATGAAGGAGACTCCAATCCGCCCCCGTTGAAAATACGCCCAACGGGCGCTAGTTGCAATCGAGATAAGCGCCGGGAAATGATCGTAGTTAGTGCGCGCCTAGCGAGTAAGCGCGCGTCCCGCTGGCAGACTATGCCCAGAAAGACAGGCGCGGCCTATACGCCCCCCTCTTCGGCACAGCGCGCAAGCAGAAAGGGCAGCGGCTCGTACTGTGCGTGCTGCGCGAGGAGAACGATGGCTTGTGGGAGACACCCCGCGCGCTGCAGAAGAGCGTCAATGAGGGGGACAGCTACGTCGATGGGGGGTGCATCCACGTCCACATCCTTCGGCGCTTCCCCGTAGGCTGCGGCCGGAGGAAGGTCGGAGATCGCGTGAAAGAGCGCGCGGGCGGCAGGGAGGGGTAGGGGGCCGAGTGGTACTAGGTAGGGAGTGGTATACACCGGGCCCGGCGGACGCTGTACGCCACGGAGGGTGAGGACGAGGGAGACGCGGGGAACGGCGGCGATATCGGTGAGGAGCTCCGTGAGTGCTGGAGGGAACTCTGGAAATTACGGAGATCGTATTAGGCATGAAAATTATTGTAGCAGCCAGCGCGACCTACCCAGATGGTCAAGGACGATGAGCGAATCGCCTGGAAATGCTGCTAGCGCCGCGAGTACCGCGTGCTTGTTCGGCACTTGCGGAAGCCCAAGCGCGGATGCCAAGCGCAAACACACGCCGGCCGCACTCGCCGACGTTTCGCATGAGACGAAGATGCGCCGGACGCCAAACTTGCGCCCGATCTCCGGGTGGTGCAGGAGCGCGAGCGCGAGCACCGTCTTGCCAGCGCCCTCTGGACCCAATATAGCTATATGCGCTTTACCCCTTTGCGAACACCTGCTGACTAGCGCGGAGAGCTCGAGGTCTCGGCCATAAAATATCTGGGGAGCGGGAGGAAGATCCGGTGCTCCTTGTTGATCACATGCAGCGGGTGAATCACAGGCAGCCTGGGCAGTATGAGCCAGACTCGAGATAGAGAGGGAGACACTTACCGGGACCGCGGTGTCGCGTACCATCTCCGCCAATCGATTTTTAACTGGTGCGAGGAGAGTCATAACCTGGGCCTCAAACTCCGCGTCAGCAGCTTCCCTACGCTTGAAGCTGGCAAGGAGGTTGTCGTGGATCTAGCGTACTCGAGTAAGGTCTCCGGTCACTATCAAGAACTGAGGACGAACCTGGTGCATGTCTACATATCGTCGGGGATCCTTCTCACAATCCAGCAGCAGCTGCGATCCATGGAATGCCGGCGTATACAGACGAGTGACATGGGACCATAAAGCCTGAAGAAGGCGAATAAAATATCTGAGGTTCCGTCAGCAAACCGGCGGCGACCTATGGATAAAGACGATACCCGACAAGACCCTGAATTGCCGATTGGAAGGCCGAGGCTCGACGAAGCGGTTCATGTGATACTTCAAGTTGAATGGACATGCTACAGAAATCGACAAGATCGTGGGGACTAGGCAAGAGATGGACAGTGTGGGCCCGTGAAGAAAGATAGAAATACCTGCAGGTGTGAGTTCTGGAAAGAAGAGGGCGGCGCCGGTGGGCTTACTAGCCCTTAGAGCGGTGCATCCTGTGGTCCACAACCGGGGAGCGCGGGACGACTGCGTTCGATGACGTTCCATAGAGAAGATCCATGCACGGCCGGGCTAATACACCTGCCCGTCCTCCGACATCTTTTTATTGGCCTTGATCCGCCGGAAGCGTCGATGGAAGACTGCAGATTGCAGCGCAACTGGGGTTGGTGGACACCGCCTGAGGCTGTACAACCTGTACTCGCCTGTACTCGCGAACATCTCCATCCATCGACCTCGCGCGTTGACTTCCTGTTTCGTGCTTGAGGAACGCAGCCAGGAGGTGTGAGAAAGCCATCTACCTGGACTCTGCACTGTGGATTCAAGAACGAGCAAAAGTTTCAGCTATTTGAAAAGCAACTGATGTCGGAGGGTCGGAGGGTCGGAGGGCCGGAGGGTCGGAGTGGTCGGAGACTGACATCCGCCGAATCGCCCAGTGGAGAATTTTAGGCGCTGGAGGACTCGGGCCGCTTCAATCACATGATTGTCGGCGGTGATTTCAGAATGTCAACGGTGGTTAAACCAAACGGCATAGAAACCTAAGAAAGTAATTCGGAATCTCCATGCTGCAGCGCTGGGTAGATTGAGAACCGACACTGGGCAGAGTTGAGGAAAGCGGAAAGGGCAATGCTAGTCGGCACGGCTACTGATCGGGCCCAGGCGAGTTGTTAGGCGGACGCGACAGGCGGGAAAGAGGCACGTTGATGCGACGTTGCCGTACGTGATCGCCGATGTTTGCAGGTACCAAACAATCTCCTTATTTGGGGGGGGGGGTCGTCGTGGGAACGTTGGCCATGATCTGCTGATCACTCACCTCTTGATCGGGCCGAATACGCACGTGAGATAGGGGCTTGGCTCAGCTGAACGAGCATTATAGACGATGAGTTCGATTCCCCATCAATAATGTGGATGCTTGACTTAGAACGCTTACTATAGACGCTGGATGGAAACAATCGCGCTTCCGTTGCTTTCGAAAAATGGATAATTTTGGCTCTGCTACTCGCTTTTTAAGTAACTCCAGAGAATTATATGGAACATCGCATTTATTTTACCTCATTTCTTTGAGGTAATATACATGCCCGGGGACCCACATGGACCTAAGCTGGGGTCCTTCCCCGCTCATCCCTGGAAGTCGTGAAAACTCGACGGCCAGTTGGCCTCCGCGGTACTATTACTCGGTCCACCAGGTGATGCCCGTATCTTAATTGGCAGCTATTTAGACCTGCCCAATACTGTGCGTATAAAGGACATCCTCTCTGCTCACTTTTCCCCCCCATCCTTTGAATAGGTGCACAACTCCGCAGAACTAAATCTGGTCTGATCAACAGGATACTTATTTAAACAATTGTCCAGAGTAAAATGTAAAATGGATCCGGTGGCCCAAGCAAGGTACAAAACTCTGTTTGTGACCTTCTAATGTGCACAGCAATAAGTAATACTCTCCTTTCCACTCCTATAAAGTAGCAAATAATAGAAATGTAGCAACTTGTGTTAATTTAATAATATGTTAATATATTAATATGTTAATTTTAACTTAATAATAATAAATAAATGAATAATACACGGGTAGATAATATCTACAAAGTTTAAATCCAATACTCACGTTAGGAAAGTGCCTTCGAAAGAGGGCCTCAGTCCTTTTGTGGTTGCACCAGCCTGCTCTGATAACTACCTATCAGCACCTATAAGGCCCGTAAGGCCGATCAGGCTGGTCAACCATTATAAAAAGTTACTGAACCTTATCACCCCTGAATGCTGACAACTTATCAGCTTATTTGACCTGATCTCTTATCACCCAAATTCAGATTTTCCGACACGGAGCCGCTGTGGAAATTTATCAGCATGGACTCTTATGACTGAGTTGGTAAAGAGGTGAGCATAACCTTACAAATTATCACTCGATCGATTCAGCGGCTTCTCAAATCGCATTCCCAAAGTGATATGTCAATTCATGTCAGAGCTAAACAGGCAAGGAATACTTGTTCCCCTCCTGTCATCAACCAAAGTCAAGGTTCAAAAATTCGTATAATCAACAAATAATGGATGGGCATTCATCAACTGTCTATGAACACCCCAAGAGCCTCACGAACGGTTCCCGGTCCCGGGGTCACTGAGCAGTATGGGCTGCTGCACAATTCCCGCTGCCGTCTTCCTGATGTCCCCCACAGGCACCGCCAGCGCGAACTCGAAGCTCCGGACGAGAGTGGACAGCAGCGCCTTCATCCTGCACGCAGATTAAAATCAATTTCAGATGTCAGCAATCTGCAGCGCAAGCGATACACTCAACAAGGGCAAACCGGTAGCCGATGCAACTGCATGGGCCGCCGAGAAACATGAGCATCTAGCCCCACATGCCCGGGATCACGGTCGCGAGTGGGGCGAGCCAGCGCTCCGGGCTGGCGGGCGCAAGAAATGATATCAGGCTTGACGGTGAGTCCGGTAAGACAAGGTAAGCACACATGAGTTCGTGGGCGTCTGAGCCCCAGATTTCCTTGTCGCAGTTTAGCAGAAGGATGGGGAGGAGCATGCGTTGCCCCTGCAGATGCTACAATGCAGCAGGAATCGACGGGATGTCCGTTGAGACAATTAATGGACTTACTGCAGATTTTCGTGCATGATTCCACCCTTGTCAGTGTAGGGCGCCGCAAGGGGAATGATGTTGTCACAAACTGCGATTCTGCCTAACAGAAACATGCATCGTGGCCAATATTGTCGTGGGTGGGTGCTTTTCGGTCAAAAAAGCATACTTGTTGCAATTACTGGCAGGTGCACGCAGAGTGTCTCATGCACAATGCAATCCAGATACGGGAAGTTATTCAGGTCATCCATCATCGGATCTCCTTCTCGACGATTGGCGTTCGACATGGAGCCAGGTCTGGGCGCCGACGTTCTGAGTGAGCGCTAACAACGCCCACGTGACCACCATACTGAAAAGATGAAAGTTGGATGAAGGAGGGGTCACAGTTGTACTCTACCTTGTGGTTTTGTGCCGTGCGATCAAGTAGGTGGCACTGGGCGCAAGGTGCAATATTCCGAGCCCGGAAATACACAGGAAATTCTACGTAAATTTCAAAATTTCCGGATAATTACCAAGTATTTACGGGGCCCGTAAATTTCAAGGATATTTCAAACAACCTTGTGATTTGCTTAGTATTCCGGGCACCGGAAGTTTGAAATATTCTTGGCATTTCCTCGCAAACACTTACTATTTCCGGGATCAGGAAATTTGATATTTTCAGACCCCCGAAATTGCATTCATATATGACCGCCAAACACATTATGTATGACCAAACCTTCCAAAAATGGAAATACTTTATTTCCAAAAACAGGTGTCATGTTGAAATCCATCAATCGTACATCAGCTCCTGAATCTCAGGATTTCTCAGATTCCTTAATTTTGTCCCTCAATTTGAGCACATGCATATACATTCCTGTCTGGTGTATTCAACACCACAAACTCACAAATAACTATCTGAATTGATGTGAACATATACTCTGAGAAACTCAGCGGCAGAGTCCTGACTTGGAGCTGATGTGTGAGGAGGGAACTATAGCTGGTTCTCTGTGGCACCAGATTCAACCTTGTTAAATTTAACTGTTAGTGTAAGGGTTGGGAGACAGAGAAATCTTGGATGGACATGTAAGGAGACAAGCACTATATTCGAGTACCTAACACTGGTTGAACATTTTAAGTTTTTCAGTGAGAAATTTGGTGAAAAACTTTACTGATTTTACAGGAATTTTTCATCGAAAAAGTAGCTGAAAAACTCGAAACTTTTTCATAACTTTTTCTGTTTTTGGTGAAAAAAGTGATTGTGAGTCAAAAAGTTCTGTAAAGATTTTGAGTTTTTCACCTATTTTTCAGTGAGACATTCCTGCAAAATCGGTAAAGTTTTTTACCAATTTTCTCACTGCAAAATTTGAAATGTTCAACCAGTGTAAAAAGGACAAATACCCTCAGTGAACACATAAGGCAACAAGCACTACATAACATACAAATACGTAAAGGTTACCATTAAGTTGGGAATTTGGGATAAAGAGAAAAGGGAATGTGAGATTGTAAATTATACCACCATACTCTAACAAGAATTTTGTTCCTGAGAATCAAGGTGTAAAGGGCCTATGAGTAAACATGGATTTCAAGGTCCAAATAGATTCTATCCCATCCACAGCTGAAAATTTCCTTATTTAGACACAAGTGTAGTAGTGCTTTGATAGAAGTGATCTCATCATGATCCTGATTCTCATCCTCAATTTTGTCCAACTCTGCCTTATCAGCGTCTCATCCATCCATTGAGAAGGTTTACATGGTCCTCGGAGGTTGTATCCCTGGGCTTTTCGATCATCCGTGAGTTAACACAGCTCATGGTATATAGCTAATTTGGAGAGTACTAGCAGTAACCCGTGCTTTGCTACGGTCGGACCATAAAAACAGTCTGAGGTTGTAGCTAGCTTGAAATATCCTTGAAATTTACGGGCACTGTAAATACTCCGTAATTATCCGGAGGATTTGAAATATACATGGAATTTCCTTTGTATTTCCAGGCCTGGAATATTGCACCTTGCGCCCAGTGTGGGTACCTGTGTCGATATGTGAGGGCAGTTCAAAGTGGCGCACAGGCGAGAATAGTGATGGCAAGGTTCGGTTCAGGAATCAGTTCAAACCTGAACCGAACTGAATTGGACGTGAGGTTCAGGCTCAAGATTCGGGAAATCCCCGAACCTGAACCTGAAGTCCGGTTCGGAGTTCGAGCCTCGGCCATTACTCCGAACGCTGAATCCCAGGGCAAAAATTTCCATGTTTTCATGCCAAAAGGAGTGTTGAAGGGCATGAAAATCAACAACACTTGCGGTTTAGAAATCCAACTATGTGGTGACCTAATATCTTGGCTCATCTTTTAAAGCCCAATACGACATGTCCGACCCTACCTGCATGTCCTGTGATTACCTGGCTCAGCTACTCCCACTGAATGTGCTTTTTCGAGCAGGAGCCTTGCTGATACAAAGTGTTGTAACAGGCTGAACCCCATGCTATTTGAAGCATTGCAACTGTTGAAAGTGCTTATTGCAATGGCCATATCGGCGCAGCGGGGATCGCGGCCCAGCACATTGATGACGCTCTTATTGCGGAGCTCGACAACAACTTTGAGTATGATGAGCCTGTGGAAGACGTTCAGAGGCCCCTTAAATTGTGTTTGATTGTCTCCGAAAATATGTGTATGGTGCCCCTAATATATCTTAGACTCACCCAATTTGATATTGTTGCTCCGCCAGGCCATTATGAACTTCGGGGAAAAAAGATTCGGTTCGGCATTCGAACACGGTTGAACCCTGAACCGAATGCCTCGAACCTGAACACCAGGTTCAGGTTTGGGGTTCAGCAAAGGCCTGAACTGAACACGAGGTTTAGGTTCAGTGTTCAGGCAAAAGGGCCTGAACCTGAACCAAACCGAACTTTCCCATCACTAGGCCGTGAGAACATCCTTGTCTGACAGCCTTTGATTGGGATCTCCCTGGACATGTTCGCGTGCACTAGTAAGCTCAGGAGGTCGTGGCCTGGTGTAGTGGTGAGGTCTCGTTGCTGCTTAGAGTAGCTGTGTGTGTGTCCATGTTTGGCGAGAGCCTTAGCTTAGTCATCATCCAAGCCTTGTCCAGCGCCATTCGCGTTCGGTCCTTTGCGTCGCCATATCAGGATCTCTGGTTGCTCGGGCCTCAGCACGCCAATCTGTCCATCTCCACCGCCCCACATTAAATGTCCCGTTCTCGGCAATATCGCATTTGCAGTCCACAGGAATTTTGCTCCTGATGCGCATCATCGTGGCCTGTGATTCACAAGTTATCTTGTCGCTGGGCTGTGAGTCTTGTGTCAGAACAATTGCATACCCCGTAGGACGTGTCAGTTACTATGTAGCGGAAGATGGGAAAGCAATTCTGGATCTTTCGCAGCAGGCTAAATTTCGTTTGTGCCCGGAACAGCGCCTCAAATGCGACCACAAGCTCATCCGGCGCGTCTTCACTGTGCATGCCCAGCACGTTGATCGTGTGGTTGAAACCTGCCAGGTTTTGTGGATAAAGGAGAAAACGAAGGCAGGGAGAAATTACCGACATGCAAGGCCAATTATATCGAGGGTGGCCTTATTCGCCAGGAAAGAATTCTATTGGAGTTAGAGCACTCGGGCACATGAACGAGGCTCAGGGATGCCTCGGGCAACTGGAGCGCTTGGTAAGACCAAGGCGGAGCCAGGTGGAATATTGCAGATTACAACTTGCATGGACCATGATGAAAAGTATAAATACTGTAGAAAACACCCAGTAACCTTATGAGCTTGTACCAACCTGCCCCCACAGGCAGCATGTAAATCTTATTTTGGTTGAACCTAATATTGTGTGAACATAAGGATTGAACTCCTTCAAGCAGAAGGACCAACAAATCTCCACCTGCGTGATGCTGCGGCCTGTACTGACTGAGCAGCCCAGATATTCGCAGCTGGAAGAATTTAAACAACCTGGTGACCTTAGGAACTCAGTGAGGTCGCACCTGGACTGACTTTTCCACAAAAATCCCTGTGAGCTCGCTGATCTGTGGTGCTCCAAATACCGGGTTCTATAGAAGTTTCCATGTGTGAAGACAGGATCATAGATAGTCTGGCTGCAGTACCATGATTCTATGCTGGCAACAGAATAGACTTCAGCATACTGGGTTCGCTTTCAACAAAGAAGCAGCAAACCTGTTGATTATGGATGTCGCCTTCAACAACCAAAATACCTAAAGGACCGTTTGTTAGACTACCGATAGAAGATGATGATAGATGACCTGGTCCGATGACGTGTGCAAGATTGAACCAATAAATGTATGTGTTCGAGAGGATGTGGTGAATGACCTTGGTATCCAGGGTGTACAGTTCAGACCGGTTCTGCAAAGCAAGTTTCACCGGTGCTTCGTTCGAATTAGAGTTTAACGACTCATATAGAGTCGATGAATCCTGATGGTGCGTCCATATTGTTGGAAACACCGTTCACATGGCCCGAGGCAATCTGGCAGCGTGTCTTTCAGGAAGTGGAGGGAGGAGTGCAGAGTCACATGCACATCACTGGTGGAACATTTCAAGTTTTTCAGTGAGAAAATTGATGAAAAACTTTACCGATTTTACAGGAATTTTTCATTGAAAAAGTAGGTGAAAAACTTGAAACTTTTTTAGATTTTTTTCTGTTTTTGGTGAGAAAAGTGATTGTGAGTCAAAAAGTTCTGTAAAGATTTTGAGTTTTCACCTATTTTTTCAGTGAGAAATTCCTGTAAAATCGGTAAAGTTTTTCACCAATTTTCTCACTGAAAAACTTGAAATGTTCAACCAGTGCATCATCTCTCAATTCCATGAGATTCCCAAATAGCCAGTGCGCAGACTTCGGGCCCGGCAGAGACCGTAGTGGCGAGATGAGCTCCGCGTAAACACCCACAAAAATGTGGTAAAGCAGATAGGCCCCAAGGATTGTGCAGGCTGATAGGACGAGCCGTAGCAGCATGAAGGTACACTCCAAGTGTATAAACCGAGCAACCATGGCAGGCGGATCCAACATGCATCCGAGGACATCCGGGGCCTGACTGAAGCTATATGACGAATGTAGACAGTCACAATCAAACTTGTGTCAGAAAAACACCTAATCAGTTGCAACGGATTGGGACAGATTGTCGGCTTGGGCAGGATTGCAACCGGTCTTAAGCCACTGGCCGGGTGGCTTATAACCAGCCCGAGACGCTCAAAGCATCTCAATGTATGTACAGGCTTGAGACGGCTTGGCAGGGCTTTGCCGAGCCCTGTGGAGCTGGGTGGAGCGCAAACCCGGTGGCTGGAGCAAGGGACATAACTCTGTTCATGACTTCTGAAAAATTTCCCACATGTGTATGTGCAGTTTGAATGCAGTTATCCTAATAATTGCGACTTTCAGTTCATCCTCCTCCTCCTCTTCAGAACTAATAATGCTACTGACTGTTCACTGTACTTACTTACTTGATTCCTGCCACTGAATCGCAAACCTGTCACACTTTGAGACAAGACACTGGTTGAACATTTCAAGTTTTTCAGTGAGAAAATAGGTAAAAAACTTTTCCGATTTTACAAGAATTTTTCACTGAAAAAATAGGTGAAAAACTCAAAATAAATACAGAATTTTTTGACTCACAATCACTTTTTTCACCAAAAACAGAAAAAGTTCAGAAAAAGTTTCGAGTTTTTCACCTACTTTTTCGATGAAAAATTACTGTAATATTGGTAAATTTTTTTACCAATTTTCTCACCAAAAAACTCGAAATGTTCAACCAGTGAGAGAAGAGAAATGGTAAAACTTTTATTATTTACAGTGCTTTTCATAATTATGCGGAAAACGGGTTTTTTTTTCCCGGTTGTTTGGTTCAGTTTACACCGGGCGCCTAAATTCTGTTGGAAGCTCGCTCTGTCCCGCCCTTGCCCATTACCACCTACATCTTGCACATAACCACTGTTTAATCACTTATACATGATTCTGGGACATCCCCGAGCCACTGGTCCTCATCCTGGCCTGCCGTATCTGCTGAAACACTCGTCGACCCAAACTCAATGGTTGTGCCCTCGCCTCGCCTTGGTTGTGACCGCACCTCCCATTTGTGGGCTCACTTGGGACTAAGCTACCATTGGCATACCTGTGCTCAGCAATTGGTGCCCTCCCCCTCGATACTGGGAATATCGGGTTGTGTTGGCATGGTGCCGAAGGCACGGAAGCCTCAGGACAAGCTGTCGCGGGTGCGGGGTTGTAGGGGATCACTCTCATGAGGTATCAGGGGCATATGGGATAGTTTGCAAGACATAAGTGAGTAACCTGAATGGCGTGCATTGTCCACTGACAAGCCTCCTTTAAATGCTCAAATGTTGACACCCATGCCCTCCATGTCCAAAATCTCTCCTCCAGAATTAATGTACTGGCACTATGTCCTTGATAAATGCATACTTAGTTGAAATCAAACACGAGAACTGGGTAGAAGTGCTGCAAACCGCGAGATCAGAGGAGATCAGAGCGTGTTCAGGGGCTATGTAAATATGTCCAAACAGCCGGATTTTTTTACGTTTTCCGCATAATTATGAAAAGCACTGTAAAGAAAAATCCACCCCGGGCTTGGAACGGCTTGTAACCCAGGGGCTGGCTTGCCAGCGGTTAAATGTACTTCACCTAAGTGTTGCAAGCCACTTATAAATTAAGACCTTAGAACGGCTTTGAGCCGGTTGAGAGGTGTTTCAACTAATCTGGGATTTTTCCGACATGCCGGCGGCAAGTTTGATCCGCATGTTGGGAAGCTAGACTCGTAACCAGTCTGCCTACAGCTGGCAAAAATGTGGCAAGCACTTTGCTGTAGGCAGACTGGTACTATTTGGAGCAAACAAAAGGCATGGGCGGGATTTTGATGCCGTCTGCCCTGGGCTCAATTTAACTATATCACACAAGATGCAAAGAGGTGGAAGGCTTGAATCCTTCTTTACCTAAATTCTGTCTCCCCAGAATTATCCGTAGGTATCTGAGCGGCCTGTACACAAGACTCAAAGTTGCATCGAAATTGATGGTAAGGCTCAGCCACCGTGATGCCGTGATCGGCACCGCCCAAAAAATTCAAACTCAGGCCCATCTCAATTGACAACTCCGAATAGTACCAGTCTGCCTACGGCAAGTCGGCAACAGTGCTCACTCCGTAGGCAGACTGGTTACGAGTCTATTGGGAAGCTATATGCCTCATGCTTCGCAAAAAAAGAAAGAAAAATTGGACGAAACTCAGGCACCAGATAAGCTTAAGGCCTCATGCAAATACGGTCAGCTCCAGTGTTGGGAAGAGTATGCATAACTTTCCGTGAAGGAAGATACTTAGCCGACCATCTAATGGCTCCCCGGTTTGTTTGATTCCAAATTCTCTCGTCCGCGTATCAGCATATGTACATGCACCGCTCCTCCCCGAGGCAAATGGTGTGCCCAGGTTGATCTCCGGCCGACCCGCGTCTGAAAAACAACAGGTGCCGCCGCCCTCGTGCTTCTTGCGGTTCTCGGAATTGCTCTGACGAGCCATCGATCTTCACGCCGCAGACGCCCCGCGGGGTGCTGGTCGACATCACCATCAGCCTCTATTGGAGTTGATGCAGTGATGCCTCGGGTATCTCTCGGGCAAGCCGCCAGCTGACCAGAATATACTTAGTGGAGACTAGTGGAACATTGTAGAATAGTGGAGTGCAATCCCGCGCACCACCGCCTGTCTTTGTAAGGGCCTCGCGGACGCCTCGGCCTCATAGTATATAAGTAGTTCATATTTCTCTGTATTGCTCAAGTGTTTGCAGAGCTCAGCCAACCACTAATTTATTATTGGATTCTCTCACATAAACTTTGTCTGATTCCTTAAGTAAACCCAACAGCCTCGGCATCCCCTTCATGCAGATCTCACTCCGTGCATCGTCTTATAGTTGCCCCACAGCCTCGTCCTAATATCGGTACAATGATACGAGATCGGGAACGTCGATGGCACCCAACAGCCCACGCCTACCTCCTATGTGGCCCGACATCGCAGCCCTCGTCACCGCCACCTAGTGCAGTGCTTGACCTTTGTTTACATTTTCTCCTCAGACTCATCCCCAACGCAGCCGTAACCTCGGCGCCTCCACACCCGACCTCGACCCCACGCGCTACTTCCGCCTCGCTCGTGCTCTTTACCATCCCGCTCTCATCGTACGAGTTCTTTCCCTCGCGTCCCGCGGCCATGGCTCTCCTGGGCGGATACTCACGCGGACTTCTGGCGGGTCGGCGGTGCCATGGCACGGGGATAGGCATCACTCGAGCTGAGCGTCGTCTGTGCCTCGTTTGTGTCCTGTGTGCTCGCATTATTGAAATTTAGACCGCGAGAGGGTGTGACTCTTTTTTGACTTTCTGTGTACTTTGATATCGTTTCGTGCACCTGTAACATGTCCCTGAAACCATTGTCCCGGCCGAGCTCAGCACATCAATTGCACAATTTGCCGTTGAACTTCTGAGTCATGCATAGAACCCAAGTCTTTTTATTTCAGTGAGATCGAAGTGGGACTGAAGGTAATCGCTCAGGATTGCCGTGTTGCTGGTAAGCTTCAGATAATTACATTGGCTTGTGTGCAGTCTCCCTACGATGTAATGCCCAGGACGGAACGCAGGGTAATATACAGACTGCCAACCCAGGGGCGGTGTTCGAAACATTTCCAACGGCCAATAAATGCGGTTTGCAGCCCTTCAATTTTAGCGAAGTACAGTACCGAAACTCGACGTGACAACGTTTCCGCTATCAGTTGAAATTCCATACCCAGCCCGGATTGTTGTGGTGGCGCTCCGTCCCTTCCAAAGGCGAGTATCGCCGCGGCGGGAAGGCGTTATACTTGATGTCCATCTCAAGACCACCCGCAACAGCGTCTTTGAGATGCGGCATAACGTCGAATTGCGCGTGCCGCTGAAGCCCGAATTTGACACTAGAAAGAGAGCCGACGTCTGCGGGGCGCTGTGGACCCGTCCGTCCCCGTACAAACGCGACGAGCGTCTCGTCAGACAGCGCGCGGAACTGCAGGAGCTCCACGTGGCGGAGAAGCGGGCACAGCACAGGATCCGGGCTGTCCACGTCTGGCGTGAGGCGCGCGACAAAGTCAGGGTCTTCCTCATACGTTGGCCGACACGGCCCGCCTAAAATGTACAGTTCCTCCAGGGACGGCATGGTGGCGAGCGCAGCCAGCACGAAGTCACTGGTCAATGCGCGAATCGCAACTTGGAGGCACGTAAGCGAGATGGTCGACGGAAAGAAACGTGGGAGGATGAGATCGAGGCCGCGCGGGGGCGATGCATCGCTCCGGCAGTCGAAGGAGCGCAGGGCTGGGAGCATCAAGTGGCTGAAAAACCCGGGGCCTGTCGCCGTAAAATTTTCGTGTTTGATGGACAGGTGCGAGAGGCGCGGGAGAGAAACGGGTGGGTTCGTCGTGCTGTGGTTGGCGACCGATCCGCCTTCTGCTCGACCCGAAATCGTCAGATCGCAGTTTCGAGTGTCATGCATTGCGCCAGTATCTGCCGCGCACAATCGTACGTGAGCCTGTCGCCACGATGCCTCGCGATCATCAAGTGCTTCAAGCGTCCCCACGTTATAGGACTGTGAAGCAACACTGTGCTAGCTGGTAGCGAAATACTCTGGAGGCGTGTGGCCGCCAAGAACATTAATTTTGCCAGAGCTGGAGCTGGAGCGCCGACGCCAAACTGCAGGGGTTCCCGGTCGGAGGTGATTGCCATTGTCTGCAGCATCGGCACATCTTCGATGGAAAGCGATTCGAGGGGGAATCCTGGACCACAGATGGGTGTTGTAACTTGCATATCCTGCCATCTCCGAGAGACGGCCATGAGCACGGACAGAAGCGGTGCGACGTCGCAAGTCGTCTCGGATATTCGAGAAAACACCATGGAGATTTTGAGGGGCAGAGAGCCCGACCTGGACAACCAAGCGGCTACCAGCTCCGTAAGGCGTGGGATTCGGGCTTGCGGTGGAACAACAATGTGAATGCGCGCCCATAGGCGGGGTGTCATGAGAGCGATGAACCGCCAGGATCTGCATATCTGGCAGAGCAGATGAGGCGCTTCGTCGACGCTGATCGTTGGGTTCCTCCGAGATGGCAGCGAGACCAGAAATATTTCGCGCACGATGTCGTCCGGGAGCCTGCGCGCCGGAGACAGCAGTGCAAGATGGGCGTCGATGAATTGTTTCAGCTGGGAACGCTTTCTGGAGGCATCATCTATCAACAACTGAAGGCGAAAAATCTCCTCGGTGAGATCTGCGAGCTCTGCTTGAGGGCCTTCCAGAAGGTGGCGAATACCTTCGCGTTCCGCGTCGGAAGGGGATGCATTGGTGTGGAGGACGTCCTGTAGAGGCGAATACATAATGGCTTATCCAGCGTTAGCAGGTTAAAGCCAGTGTCGATCCATCCTGCTCACCACTTTTGTGTTGCTGATAGAGTGAAGGAGCGGGGGGAATCCACGTGGCTGCTCGGATCATTCCAACAGAACTCATCATTCGGCAGGATTCGGCAGCGTTGAAGCGGGGCAACTTTTGGTAGTCAATAAATAGCTTCTTTTTAACATCCACACCCCATAAAGAAAAATATCGACCCAGGTCGAAATGTGAGCTGAAACTATATCAATCAGTAACCAAATCTGAACTTATAGAAAGTGTTCATTCATTTGGTCCAGAAAGTGAAACAGGAAGAGCTGCAATCAGCGGCTCTTTTGAAACCCAAAGATTTACTCATTGTCAGTAAGATATGAAAGCCATGTCAAAAGAAATTATTTTGGCAACGCTTTCAGGCATAATGATACAAGGACTTTCATATTTTCTTTGTCAAATTTCTCCCAAACAATTGCTCCGCATCCAAGTGGTTTCGATCATCAATGTCGCAATCGAGCCCGAAATGAGGACTAATGGCGACGTATGGGCCACGCCCCCGCTTCCTTCCACCATGTCGTCGCTCTTGTTGTCCCCAATCCTCACCATGTTAGCGGAGGACTCAAAAAGCGATGTTTCTGCGGGAGGATCCTGGACGATCACGGCTCTAGGGAGGATTCAATATTTCTGCTCGACCTAGTATTAGATGGGATACAGACACAGACCTCCTCCCCGGGCTTATGTCGAACTCCTCCCGATCTTCCATCACAGGTAAAGGTCGCTTCCGGCAAAAAAAAGTGCTCTACTGAAAACCAGATTGGGTCGGCAATACACAGACTGAATCATACAAGACGCAAGTGGCTTCTTAGATCCCCACACTCTTTATCCCCTCCTCCTGCAACTTGACCCATGTCGGGCGCGAAACGATCTCGTTCCACCATCTTGCAAGAGAGTGGTAAGCTCATGAAGGTAAGAGAGGAAGGTGCTCTGCACCTTGTGACATTCGGCCCTTTGTCTGCCATGACATCGAACCCGGCCTTGGCCAAAGGCCCGGCATAGGAAACATGGAACAAATCTGCGAGCGTGAGCTCCTTCAAGGGTGCTTTAGGCATCGAACGTGTGCAATGGGGGCATAAAACACTCACATTTCCACCCAAGAACTTCTGTTTTCCCAGAATGACTTCGTACACGTCGAGCTTCGCCGCGAGATCGGATTTGGCCTGCGCGAGGGCCGCCTCATCGATGGGGAGCCCTTGGAGCCTGGACATCGGTTAGCCTTGTGCTCATGCTGAACTCGCAGGCATACTGACTGTTTGTAAACAGTCTGCCCCGCTACCTTCACGATCTGGGGAAAGAAGTTCGCGAACTCGATGGACGCGGCCTGCTCGAACAGCGCCCTCTCCCGCAGACCAGTGGGAATGAGAGGTGTCCCTTGATCCGCATATTTCTCGGCGAGGTAGCGGCAGATCGCGCGGCTCTCAAACAGAATAAAGCCATCGTCGACCTACGAGGCCGAACACTCAGCTTCAAGCTTGGGAATGTATATGAATCAATGGGAGACTCACGATCAGCGGGACTTCGCCGAACGGATGCTTTGCAAGGTACTCGGGGGTTTTATGGTCCTTATTCGCCTTGTCGACGACAACGACCTCGAACGGAATCTCCTTTTCGGCCAGGACCATCGCCACGAGGCCGCAGCCAGCGGACGCGTGCTCTACGGAGTAAAATTTGAGGACCATATTGGACGGTTTACTGCAATGTCGAGGGTTGAAGGCGTAAGGAAGAGCCGCGCCCTTTTATATCGATGGGGTGCGTAGGCTTGCGTAGACGACGTGTCCTGCGATTGGCGGGCTGCCAATTCTGGCGTAAACGGCTTAGAAATGCAGCTGAGGAGATGCAGCCGAGTCCGAAGAAGTTTGCTTAGAAAGACATTCCCAGGAACGCCGCCACGGCGCCAACCAGGTGGGACACCTTACCCAAATTAGGTCCTCTCGCCCATCATTCAACTATCTACGTTTCCCGTTTTCATGGATCAAACTCCTTGGAAAGGCGGCTGAGAAAGCCAATCCCGAGAATGTCGGGATATACAATCTAAACATAATTTTCATTCGTCACCAAATCATCGAGGGGTCTCTGGGTTCAGGGCGCGATCCCCGTCAAAGATCCATTCTGTAATCCGCGAATTCGCGGGAAACTATAAATGGTGACCATGGTTTCCAAAGAAAGGTGCAACCCACCTGCCAGTTCAACCACCAAAGAGGCAAGAATCGATTCTCTCGCATGCCGGCGATCTGGATGGTAAATCTGGACGAGTGCTGAACCAACACTCATATTTTAAGTAGTGTTATAGACAGCATGATTATCTAAAGAGGTTCCACGTAACTATGTGATGCTCTGATGTTGGGAACAGATCTTTCGTTGTTTTATCGCCCTGGGATCATGGTACAATGACGGTGCGACATTCTGAGAGCAAAAAGCCACTAATTCATTCAAGAATTTCGCTTATGGTAAACACTTTAAGAGACAAAACAACCAAATTAAATCTCACTCACCGTGAGGGAAGACTCGGGGACCCTCCAGAGGGGTTAGGCATGAAGGTGTAGGCCCCCAGTGACGAGCAATAAGGTCAAGCCACATATTTTATTTAGGTGATGCCAACTTGCAAGGCATTTGGCCGGGCTTGTGCTTGGGCTACCACCAAAATCCAAGCCCAAGCCCGATGAAGAAGAATGGGTTTGTCCACTTGTGGACAGAGGGGGCGTGCGGTCGTGCCGGCGTTGTTGCCGAGTCGTAGCCTTGATACCTCCCTTGCGATGACGCGAAAGTAGCACTAGAAGTAGAACAATTAGAAGGAAGGGAAGAACAGAAAACTCAGCTTAATTTGTGTAAGGAACTCAGTCAGTGCTCAGATTCTGGAGTTAGAAGGAGTGGATGTATTCGTCGTGGTGGTAAAAGGGAGAGATGGAAGGTACGTAACATAGAAACCACCCGAAATATGTAAACATAGTGTTTTGGATTTAAGGGATTTGGCGGGCGCGCGAACCTGCTTAAATCTACGGTTGATGGCCAACCGTGTGATGCCGACGGCTGGGCGAGCCGAGCGCGAACTGCGTGATGCGAACAGTCGGTGCGCTCATCGGGTAGCACCGCTCCGAACCGAAATCATAGCATAGACGTGTCGATCAGATGCGATCGTTGATGCGCATACTGTGAAAGATTTACACCCTGTGCCCAGGTGCGCCAAGGCCATCTCCTTCTTCCACGAACTGTCACCACAGATCCCTCCGGACTGAGTTTTTTCGACATCGAGAACTTACGTGCCAATGGAAGCCCCTGAAATCCCGATCACCTCGGTGACCGCCTCCGCGGAGCTGGATAAGGCTTTGAAGCTTGAATACACTTATAAGAAGAAAAACAAAGCCGACAAAGCGAAGATGGAAGCAGCTAGTCCGGGTATGTTTCACTTTTTCCTTCTCAGCTTCTTGCCGGGTTTTAACAAGGAGACTGACGATGAGATATACATAGGCTACAAGGACCGTCTCGACTCTCGAATTGCGGAGTGTCGAAGTGTAATAGCTCTGTGTATGTCCAAGTCATCTGGGTCGCACATCTCGAGTTTACAATCCACCAGCCACTGTGAATCCCAATGTTGTGCTTCCCACTGGATCTCCCAATGATCCCCCGATCGTCCCGGGCACTGCGGGTGGCATTGTTCGAGGTACGTCCACGGTATAAAGATCCATTCTACAACCTCTGACATGCTCTTTTTGGTCGTAAAAGGCCCGACTGGAGGCTCTGGCAACACCGTATCAAACACTGTGGGGAGCAATCTTGGCCCGATGCCAGGTGTGTATTTTATTCCACTGTATCTCATGCCTTGGATCTGCATCCAATGCGCCACGGAAATCCAGAATGAGGTGTGGGTTTCAAACAGTAGGGAGCTGTTGGAATCCGACACTTGAGCCTGGGGTGCATCTTCCGAACGGTCTGGCCCAGCCTCGGACTGTATGCTCCCCACCCATGTACTGTGCAAAGTTGATGCCTTGCTCCCACCGTGTCTTTTTAACGGTTGGGTAAATACCCCAGCTGTTCGTTGAGAACAGCTGAAGGGGTGTTTACACTTGACACCCCCATCCAACTGTCTATTTTGCACAGCACCCAAGTGTTCGTTTGAGCACCCGTGTTCTAATGCTCGGACTTCTTCCAATCCAAAACTGACTTCATCTCCATATTAGATGCTCACATCTACCCTACCCTCATTAATCCTGAAGAACCCCCCGCTAAGAAGTCACGCAGAAATGATGGGCCACGGCATCGCAAAATTGATAAAGTGCTTTATTTCCTGTAACACACCATTTTCCCAACTCTCGACAGTCATTGTTGACCCTATAGAAGCAGTCAAAGAGTCACTGAGTGCTGCTATGCTCTCCCGTTTTTTGAACCGCTGGATTGCTCATGGACTGCTGTGGAGTCGTCCAAAGACTCCTCACGCACTGCGGACATATTTCCTGGTCTCCGTGATTCAGCCACGGAGATCATTGACCATGTACTGGATTTTGCTGAGCAATCGGGTTTTTCGCATGAGCAGGGAAAATGGACCATGAAGTACGATAGTGGGCCCCTCAAAATCTCTCATCTCATCGCGCTTCATGACTGGCTCGTGGAAACCGAATTGATGATTGGAGGTATTCAAAGGAAACCAGATCCGGCCGCAAAGAAAGGTATGTTTTCCTTGCATTCCGTGCCTCAAACACAATTTCAAGCCTATTTCCAACTGCACAGAGCGCCACACCCTCCGTGAAAATCAGTCACGAGGGTAAACAGATCACCATGACTCCGGCCATGCTCATCGAAGCTCGGACCGACCCGAACAGCTACCCTGGCTGCGTTGAGGCGGGTATGGACGCTGTTTCTGCTGTTTTGACAAATCGAGTCCGTCTTCACCTTTCTGTATTTGAATTTGTTCTTACTTCATCCAGAACAATCGCCAGAAGTGCATCAGCTGCGACGCCTTGCGCGGCAAAGCCCTTGACGAGAGGGTGATTCCACCCAAGGCTGATCACCCGTTCCTGGCCGACTGTAAATGTCCTCTGCGTGGTGCCGCCCTTGAGCTTTGGATGATCAAGATGACCGCACAGTATAAGGATATCTCTCAGCGCATCGATGACGATGTCACAAACCGGCGATTGTCTCTCAATCCAGACATTCTCAAGCTGATCGCTGGGGGCATCCAGGCGGCGTCAGGTCATGATGTGGACACATTGCTCCAGCCAGAACATAAACGGTTGGAGCATACAATCCATTGGACATTGCAACGCTTGCATACAATAGCCTCGGAGGACGGTTCCATGTTCGCTGATTCCTTCCATCTCCTGTCGAATAAACTCACGGAAACCCTTAAATCGATTGCCGCGGAGGAATAGACAGAGCCATCGCCTTGTGTAGATAAATGTTCTGTAAATTCTCGAGACCAGTACCGCGTGCACATTATATTTGGAGTGTGCAATATAAACAGTCCAGGTTGGAGTGTTTGATAATGACACTCTCTGAACTGCCGTAACTTCACAGTTCAGACACGGTGGGAATTACACAGTTCGAGGTAAGCTGTATAGTTCTGACAGTTACGGAATATTAACAAATAACACTTCACTCCGTGACTACACACACACACTAGTTTCCAACTTGAGCCGAAAAAAAAATGGATAACTTTAGAAACTACTTGAGGGCATCACTCCGAAGTGTTAGATACTTAATCTGAATCAAAGATTTTCACTTGGCCGGTGGCAGAAGTGCAGAGGTTTTGTCCGACCCTGCCATATTTGGGTGAGCCATCATAATTGTGCCCGCGCGGGGCCTCAAAGGTCACATTTTGAGAAGTTCAGCAATAATTTTGAGTGTGTATTCACCTCATAAAGGCCCATGAATACTTCCAAGATTCTTTCTTGGCTGGTGGCAAAAGTGGAGTGGGCTCTTGCCCGATCCTGGCGCATTCAGGTGATTCACTAGTCTCTCGTAGACAGACACTACAACAGAAGAAGCTCGTACCTCGCATGTTGTAGTCTGTTGAGCGCCTCCATCAGTTGATTGGAGGTCAGCCTTATTATGTAATTTCAAATTTCTCGGACACAAACATGAGGGTTAGAGCGCGTTCTTGGTGGATTTTTCTTTGGATTATCAAACTATGTATGGGAATCAACCACTTTGCCACCCAACTTTTTGCAGATGATGGCAGAACTGCGAGGCCGAATTTTGATGTGAATCGGCCGGTAACACTTTTGCACCTCAACAACATCTGTAAGCAAAATTCTGAGGACACAAATTCCCTTGGTTCCGCATTCTAAGCGATCTGGCTTCCAAATTTATGCCCCCCGTCCTCCCGCTGGAGCAGGGGAGCCTCGTCGGAAATTCAAAGTCCGATGATTATGTAATAAGGTCGAGCTCCCTACATCAGGCACGCGGTAAACTACAGACTAGTGATTCACTAGGATTATGTCTGGGCTGGAACTCCAGGGTTAATTTTGAGGAGTTCAGAAATAATCCTGAGCTCATATCCACCTACTGAATCCCCACGAATATTCCCAAGATTCTTACTTGGCCGGTGGCAAAAGTGGAGCGGGTCTTGCCCGACCGCTGAAAAACACGTGACTGCGAATTGCAGATAATTGGAGTGCCTTGCTGCCAAGGGTCATACAGAAAATCTGAGATTAATTGAGGGGGTCCCTCGCATGTATTTGCATCTCAAAAAATTGGTTTTATTCGAAAATCAGAGCAAGTCGGTGTAAGATCGATGTGTTTGGGCAACATGTTTGCCTTGGATAGTATACATAAAAGACGGATGAGCCCTTCCTTGCCACCATCGGTTAGATTTGGCTGAAATTTTAGTTGGAGGGTCCCAACGGTGACTAGATGACATAGGAATAGTGATTAAGTTGTATTTCCTACCCCTCCCGCCACAGCACAGCGCAGGCCGGGGGTACTTTTTTTAACCAAACAATGATAAAAATTGGATTAGCCCTTCCTTGCCACCATTGGTTCGATTCAGCTGTAAATTTGGTTGGAGGGTCCCGAGGGTCATTAGGTCACGTAGAAATTGTGGTTGAGTTTTATTTCTCATTCAGCCCTTCCTTGCCACTGCCGGTTCAATTCGGCTGTAGATTTCGTTGAAGGGTCCCGAGGGTTATTATATCACATAGGAATTTCCATCTCGTAGTCGATTGTACACACTATGATTCAACTTATTACTCGAAAGAGGAAGTCAAGGTTTCTGGATTACATCACCATACTCCGAGCCGGAGGTCACATGACTTGTCCGCTCAATTGTGCTAATAACTTTCAAGTGGTCCATAGATCACATTCTGGGTGCTGTTGAAATAATACAGTTGAGGCTAGGATGTATCCCAGTTACAGTATTCCAGATGTGCTGGAATAACACTTGGCAGCTGGCCTGGTGCTGTAGAAATAATATGGTTGAGGCCAGGATGTATGCTAATTACAGTATTCCAGGTGTCCTGAAGTAACACCTGGTAGATGGCCCAGATGCGCATCTGACTGTTAATTCTCTGGGCCACAGCTCGGGGGACAACAAATTATATATTCATTAGCGGCAGGACCAGATGAAGTGGTGGTCACAAAGCTCTTTTTTCGGTGGTTGGCCTCACATATAGATGTATTCTAGTCAAATTTGCCTGCTGAACGGACAAAAACTGATTTTTTTTCGGACGCTAAATCTAGCCTAAATCTCCCTTAAATTTCCACATAGTCACCTCTGAGTGCTACATAGTTGGGCAAGATTTAACCACCCAAATGAGATGTTGGATTGGAACAGTTGGGGCTGAATTGTAAGTTTATGACATGTGTGTCCCGCACAGTTGATCGCCAATCGTGTATTTGAAGCAGTCTAGACCCGTGCATCTTTACACATTGAAGCAGATATCATTACTGACTTATGCTACACTACTTTACTGCTTGCGACGACTGCGAGACTTCGTTTCACCTCTAAGTTTGCGCTCTGCCCACACCGCTTTCATTAGCATCGTGAACTTTCCTCGCAACCCCGGGAACTTTGCCTCAAAGCTGGCATGATCGCCACCAAATCGGACCTGAAACTCCTCGCAAACAAACCAAACATTCCCATGCTTTACCGCTTCGGAGGCATATTCAGCTGATTTGAAAAGGCTTGACCAATTCTTCAAAGGAACATTGAGTCCTTTCTGAGGTGAGCCATACTCCCAATATTCGAGCGCGTCGTCCAATGTTTTGGTCTCCGGAATTCGGGATGGTCCAGCTCGGGGTGGCAGTGGTGGCGACGATGCCACTGACTCCGGAGATGCTGCACGTTTGGGTGAAGGAGGAGGAAGTGTGGTTCTCATTTACTCTGAGATGTCGCAATTGCGCTGGCTGTGATTTGAGCGTCAGTTATCAAATATAACCGACCCGAGTGATTACAAAATACCATAGGTGATCCGGGAACCTGACGCAGGTGAAGCAGAGCTGCCTATGAGTCCCTGGATTTTCGCGAAGATGCCCTCCTCAAACTTCCGAAGATCAGCCTTCGAGAGAGGTGCAGTCTCATCCTCGCCCATGAATGTCTCGTGGCGATCGATGACACGGTCGTCCATCATAATGTCGGAAAAACCTTCCTCGTATGCCATCAGCTCATCTAGTAGGTAGCGCATGAGAGTTCCAACCTTCCAATCATCAGTATTCAGGGAATATATTGCTCAGAAAGTACACACATTCTCATTGGAGGACCATCCCCCCCACCACTTCACTGCCTTCAAGCTCCATTTTCGATCCGCCCACAGGAAACGGTACTGCCCACCACCACGACGAAAGCAGTGGGTGGTAAATTTACCGTTCCGGTCCTTCATCACATCCGACTTCTCCACAACCTCCTCCAGCAGGGTTTCAAATGCGGAGCGGCTCGTAGATTCCCCAAACTTCAGCTGTCCAGTGGATGCGATGGCAGGGAAAATAAAATTGTTGCCCCCGATAGGGCGTCGCAGAAGACTCTGCATTTGTGCTTTCCAAGCTGCAAGGTGTGTAGCAGTCGATTTCTGGGTGCGCGAGATCAATCTGGACTTTGTACTTTTGAACTGTTAATCATTAGCGATGGGCCTACGGATGAGCACAAAGAAGGTACCTTTCGTAGGGTCTTTGTTCGTCTTGCGGAAGATAAGCGAGAATTCGTGATCTGGGATTCCGGTCGGTGAACGCAGATTCATTTTAATATCCTTGAATTGCAGATTGATGAGCTCGTCGTTTCTAGTCGTTTAAGAAATCAGTTCTGCGACCAATGGACTCCCAAGAAGCTCACCGAGTCCAAAGCGTAAAGGCTGTCGTCACGAAGGCTTTGAAATAGAGCCGTTGGGTGAGGGTGAAGTATTTAATAGCCTCTTCGCTGTCAAGGTACTCCAGGATGAGCTTGAGATCCACGGGTAGCATGGGGAGTGCTTGGGTTGCAGTTCCGGTACGATTTTGACGGTTCTTGAGTGATTCGTAGTAGCTCTTGAACCCACTCTCGAAGACGGGATTCCCCTCCCATTTCTTTGTGTGGGCATTGTATTTCCAAAAGTCGCCCTGGCAGCCACGAACACTAAATATTTTGTCAGCGTGCAATGAGAATCCAAATTAATGCACTTGCCGCTCAAAGTAATCTTTAAAAGCAGATCTCAGCCCCTCTGCAGACGCGAATCCCCGCTCGAGATGTTCGCATTTATATGCCGTGAGAGCCCTCAGGGCAAGCGGTGTCTCAGCAGTGATATTATCGAAGGCATCTGCGGAAATCTCGTCGTCCAGCCGGCCTTCGGCCGTCCAATCCACCAACCACTTTTACCGCTCTTGACATAATTTGCATAACCCTTCTTGGTGCGTGAGGATTTGTACCATTCGTCCGTCGTCTGCTGGCTGTCATGAGCAAAGAGGATGCTGAAGGCAAGTCGGATGTGGGTGCCGTCGGCGCTGATTGGCTTTAGTAGCCTTCGCACGTGGGGCTTTGGGGCAGTGGGTTTCTTTGGTGCGCAGGTTTAGCGGCTGATGCTGAAGCTCCGGGAATGCCAGATGCCACAGACTTGTTCCGAGAGCTGCGCCGAGTAGCTGGCATCGCAGCCAGGAAGGTACAGACAGGCGTGCTGGCCCAATCGGAACACGTGTGAGTAAGCAGAAATTCAGCTGTCTCAGAGCTACACTGCAAGTCCTTCTTTACAGTTGAGGACATGTGTGGTTTCAACGGTTCGTGTTCAACCGTGAGATTTAAACAGCTTGATTTGACACCTTCCCAATCGGGAACTGTTTAAAGCTGACACCTCGCTTGCTTAAATTTCCCCCGACTATGACCTACATACGTAAAGTGACCGTTCTAAACCCCGCGGCTAAACCACCGCCTCAGCCCGTTGAATGCACTGGGGTACACGCAAAGACGGATAGGGAGACACACGCTGCCCCGCTCAGCGTCGAGAATGGGTGCCCAATCCATCTCGAGGTCAATCCCCAGCGTGATCCCAACAGCAACCTTCGCGCTGGGATTGCTACGAGATGGGGAGTATATATCAATGTAGAAATAATCAAAATAAATGGATGAAATGCAAAATGGAATACTGTACATGGTATAATCTTGGATCAAACTGGTTTTGGCTTCGAAGCGCGTGATGTCGAGAGAATGTGGAGATAAATATCTTAGCAGTGCGGCCGAAAGAATGTGGGTCGTATAGTTGAAAATTGAATTAGAGGGATGTAGGGTGTGTAAATCTTGTTTGGAGTTGAAATGGACGCGAGGGACACGTTGAAGGAGCGATGCGCAAATCCCCACTATTGGGATCGGACGGGTGGTGGGCTCGAAACCCCCTTCCACGGCGAAAACTCAAAAATAAACTGTCGGAATATGTGTGATCGAGACCTCGAGGTCACCCTCGATTGCGTGCTCGAGCTCGGGGAGGATATCGCGCTGAATGACTCTGGGGAACTGTACGTGGACCCGCCGTAGTGTAGGCTCCAGCTGAATTGCTATCATGGAGGTTATCAATCGCAGAAGGCCCGCGTCGGAAATCGTGCTGTTAGATTATATGTCGAGAAATTCCAGGGCGGGGCTACATGGTGCGGCGGCGGCAAGGACGTTTAGAACGCCGTCGTCCAGCCCGGAAGGCCCCCGGGGCTCCCATCCGCGACATGTCATTCATGTGCAGCTGCTGCACAGTCCTGGGCAGACCGCACAGAATGCGAACCAGCAATGCCGTCGAGAAGGTCGCCGTATCGATGGTGAGGGTCTGTGACTGCGTTGAAGCGGCAAGGAACTCGCAGAGATGGTCGATGGTGTATGTGACTTCGGGGGACCCCGAGGAATAAATCTGAACGGCGAATGTGCGCAGTCGGGGAAGTGAAAGGTTCCCCAGGAAACGCTGGAATGTGGTGTTGGTGCCCGTTCCTACGCAGCGGAGGATGATGCCCTCGAGACAGAGGTGCTCGACGGTAGAATTATTGCTTTCCGCGGTCCATTCATCCACCAATGGCAGTGCGCAGCTGCGGAGTGCGGGGCATCAGGAGAGTAATTCTAGCGCTATCTCGCTTGACATTGAGGGCCCCGGTCCGCCAGCGCCGATGGGGGCACGGGAGGACATAGCTGTCAAGAGATGCCACCGGAGTGGTAATTCTGCAACGCGAAAGTTGCTGCCGGAGATCGAGACGCTGGAAATACACGCCCCACGCAGCATCGCGAACTGCGCCCAGTCATGTGGGCGGGCGCGGGGCTGTGCTGTTGGGATATGACGACGCTCTGCAGGATCGCGACGTCCATGTCGCCGAGTGGTACAAGTGTCTCTAGCGCCGCAGGTGTGGCTGAGAGAAATGTGCTGCCAGCGGCGCGCGAACGGAACGAGCGCCGCCACGAACTTGGCTGTATCCGGTAACACGGCAGGTGAGCCCGGGGTAATGCTCTTGAGGCCGCCTCCCAAGGACATCGAGAGCGGGCACTGGCCCGAGCGGCCGAGCCACGCCGGCGCGGTCTCCAGCCGCTGTGCCCACTTCGCGCCGAACAGCGCATTGAAGGAGTTGCGGAAGGAGAGTGTGGGCTCGACGACGTGGAGGCGCGCCCAGAGGCGGGGTGTGGAGAGCGAGATGGCGCGCCATGCGCTGCATATATGTACGGCCCAAGATAACAAGCGTCTCGCGCTCATAACACAATTCCGGTGGGTGGGCATGCAGGCGGCGAAGATTTCCTGGAGTATGTCCAGCAGGAGTTGTCGGACAGGAGAGGTGAGCGCTTTGTGCTCCGCCACATAGGCACCGAGCTGATCACGCCGCCGTCAATTTATCGAGAGTATTCCGGACGGCGGCGATTTTTGCATCGAGGTGCTCCAATTGGCGAGTGGGATCGACGAGGAGGGCATGGATTTCGGCCATCTCGTCGTCTTTGGGGGCGTAGTTGGTGCCGAGCTTTGAGGCGAACGGGGACGACGTGAGCGTTCGGTAGCGAAGGTCGTGGGAGAAACTTGCAGTGCGGCGCGCCAGTCACGCTTACGGGCGAGCCGCGGTAGAGTCTAAGGGCCGTACGCACGCACCTGCCGTCCCGAATTGAAACTACCGCGCCTCGATCGCGGTATCATCAACGCGCCGGAAGCTCGCAGTCAGATATCGTGGAAATGAATCATACATACATATTCCAAGAACAGGCGGTCATGGGGAAAGAGAAGAAGGGAAGAAAGATAGCAAGAAACAGTCCGTGCATGCGTGAATGTGTCGTGGAAGAAAACAAAGACAAAAAGAATTCGGCGCCCTCTCATCTTCGTCGCACCTCGCCCACTCGTTCTGACGCCTAATCCCAGACTTGGAAGAACGGGCGGAATTGCACCGTGAGGTCGACGCAGACCATCGGTTCTTCGTCCTGTGTGAAGCCCTGCACGTTGATCACGTATTTCACTAGAGCGCCGTCAGCGACTGTCGCGGCAGATAAGGGGAAGGACGCACGCTTGGGGACCTCCTTGGGGAGCTCGACGCTCTGAACGATGGTGTACGCGCCGGGCGTGACGGGGCACGAGACGGTCGCGTTCGCGTTGCGGCTGCGCGCGGGGTGAGCACAACTTGTCAGCGGTGAGAAGGGTGCAGACGCTACGCACGCCTCCTCGCAGAGATCAAACGTCTTCTGCAGCAGCTTGATCACGCCGACCTTGACCAGCACGTCCGCCGTCGCGCCCTCCTGCAGTGCGCTCGGCGTCAGAAAAAAAAAACGTGGCGCGGGATGGGGGATGACGCACGTCGATGGTCTCCGTGACCGCCGCGTTGATGCTGACGGTGAGCGGCGCGCCGATCTTGGGCGGGTCGGGGGAGACGGCGATGGAGATGATGTGCACCGGGTCATCGTCCGAGCCTGCGGGCAGTGGGTGTGAGACGCCGTATCGTCAAAAACAGCTTAGGCGCGCACCGCAATCTTTCCACCCCCAGGTGTCGGTAGACCGCGCGGGGTCGCTGAGGGCGAATTGCGAGGTGCCGGGGAGGGCGAGGGAGAGGCTGGCGAGGCTGGCGAGGAGGACGAGGGTGGTCGCGCGGAGGTGCATGACGGTGGCGGGAGGCAGGCAGACTGTGCTTGATGGAGCAAGGCGGTGATGTGACGGTCACAGGGTGTCTGCCAGCGCAGGCGCCAACACAACACGTGGCCGTTCTTGTTCCGCCAATGGCCGTCTGTTCTCCCGCTTGAACTCCAACTTTGGGCCTGGCGCTGGGATTTCATCGAGATCCAACCGTTCAAGGAGAATCAGAGTCAACTCAAGAGTCAAGACCGACGTGAAGCTTTCGTTCGCTGGCAGAGAATTCCTGCCTGCTTTGGGTGTGCGATTGGCATACTAAGTTTGCTGTTAGTCGCCAAGTCTTCAACTCGCCTCAGAATCAATCACGCCTGAAGTATACTCGTCGCTGCGGCATTCCAATCTCCGGCGGTGCTGGCCAGCCGACACCCGCCTAGGGGCATAGAGAAATACGGGATTCATCTCAGACTCAACCCCGACAATCGTAATCGCACTCTCAATCTCAATCTCACTTGGCGAGTCCTCGCCGACTTCGACAACACTCCTTCGATTCCCCGATGCACCGTGCCTGCAGCTCGTGGATTGATGCCACTACGCCCCCTATCCGGCGCTCAAGTCTCTGTGGCGCTGCAAGCGGCCTTGCCTGGGACGAACTTTGTATATATGTGGTCCGCGATCATCTCCCGCGTTCCCTTGAATATCATAACTGCATGGATAATCCACTCTCGGCGGTGCGTGACACCCATACGTATCCTGCGCACGAGTTGGTATTTAGGAGGAATACGGCGGTCATGTCGGACACATCCGACAACCCAATCTTGCCCCAATCGCCATCGCAATCTCAATACATTCCTTATTTGGGACGAACCTTGTGATGGCACGGTATATGTGCAGTCTGCGCCTCGGATCATCTCCCACGTGCCCGCGAATTCCGCCGCCACAGTGGTCATGGCCCGACCCCGCACCCCCAGTACCCGAATCCACACCGCAGCGCTCGCTCCCCGCCCGCTGCCTGCGCTACAGACCCCCGCGCCCTCGTCGCCCGACAACGCACGCCTGTCTCCCCGCTCTCGTTCAAGCCTTCTGTTCAAATCGCTTGTTCATGTCGCAGCGCAGCACGGTGGGATTACTTGTACGAATGCATGGCGCGCGCTTCTCTCATGCACCACGCTCTGAGTCGTACCTGCGGAACGAACCACGGACACGCGCGATACCGATCATTGAGCGGGCTGCCTAGGAAATGCAACCAGCAGCGCCGGTACGGGAACGGCTTCTGAAACGACACGTGCTGTGGGACTTTCGTTTAGCGCCATTGGTTTGATTCTGAGGTCCAACGGAACGCGAACAGGCGCACGCGTACCCGTCCCCTTGTACAACCGGCGCATTACAAAGACTAAGAAATTCTACAATGTGTCAGCCGTTCCTGCGTTCCGGGTTGATTCCGCGTTTCCTTATGCGGCTGTTCGAATCAATATTGGACACCCAAATCACACCGACAATTATCATATTTAGGGCCCACCCAGGTGCAATTCAAACACCCAAGTGTCGAATTGCACATAGGTGGACCTGAAATTTAATTTACTTCTAGTACTTTTGGTCCCACTGATTTTGTAACCTAAAGTAATAGAATAAAATTATGATTCGGCTGCCATGAAACCCATTCGAAAGCCTACGATTTAGATTACACAAAAGTCCAACTGAGATTGAAAACCGAAATAACACTGATGATTATCATATTTTGGGTGACCTGAAACTTTATTCGAAACTAATCCGAGAAATTTCCCATTGGTTCGGCATTTCCCGGACCAATGGGGAAATTTGCGGACTCGTTTCGAATAAAGTTTCAGCTCACCCAAAATATGATAATTGTTGGTGTGATTTTGGTTTTCAATTTCAGTTGGACTTTCGTGTAATCTAAATCGTAGGCTTTCAAATGGGTTTCATGGCAGCCGAATCATAATTTTATTCTATTATTTTAGGTTACAAAATCAGTGGGACCAAAAGTACTAGAAGTAAATTAAATTTCAGGTCCACCTAGGTGCAATTCGACACTTGGGTGTTTGAATTGCACCTGCGTGGGCCCTATGTATGATAATCATCGGTGTGAATGAATTCCGAGTCTGTTCCGGATTCCCATATAGGGATGTGCCACCTTCCTCGATCTCGGCAGTGGCCTGGGAGGTGGGGAGTTGGGACAAAGTTCGAACCTTGAATCAATGAATGGTTCGACGTAGCCAGAGCGCGTAGCGGCTGTTGGATTCTGCGCTCGCATTTCGGGATATGGCGGGCCGAAGCCTTCCGTCAGTGATGCAATCAGTGCCGATTTTCGTGCGATTTTTGATGTTCAACAAACAACGTTGATTCGATTCAAGTAGACTATAGAAGACTATAGAGGAGTGTAGAGGTTCGAGAATTGTACGAATGGCACCACATTCTGGAAATAAGCAGCCGAATTTTACCTGTCCAGGTATACGTTCAACAGGGCCAACACATATCGCGGTTCATTTCAAACCGGCGGCTAATTGATCATTGGTCACTTGGGATTCTGGTTTGTAATATTATTGTTTGTATATAAGGACGCAGGTCGGTTCCTCCAGTCAACGCGCCTTACTACCAAAAGCACTTCCGACAGCAATGACCATCCTCAAGCTCTACGGAACTCCGCACGGCGCCAGCCCGCTCCGCATCGCGACCGTCCTACACGAGCTGCACATTCCCTTCGAGTTCATCGAGGTCGACCTCAAAGCCGGCGAGCAGCACACCCCCGCCTTCCTCGCCCGCCAGCCCTTTGGGCAGGTCCCCTTCATCGTGCATTTCCCCGTTCCATTCTTTTTCTTTTTTGCGCAGCTGACGCGGGTTTGTGAGCAGGATGACGGAGGCTTCATCCTATACGAATCGAGGGCAATCTGCCGGTACCTCGCCGCCAAGCACCCCGCGTCCGGGCTGATCCCACGCGAACCCACGGCGAACGCGCTCTTCGAGCAGGCCGCGTCCGTCGAGGTGGCGAACTTCGACCCGAGCGCGAGCGGGCTCGTTCTGCAGACGGTGGTCAAGCCGTGCGTCGCCTTCTCTTGCGGTGCGCGTTCACTGACGGTTACACAGGGCATTTTACGGCACGCAGCCCGATCCGGCGGCGGTGCAGGCGCACCTCGCGGTCCTCGAGAAGAAGCTCGAAGGGTACGAGGCCATTCTGGGGACCCAGCGGTACCTCGCGGGCGACGTGTGTCTCTTAATATTCATATGCCACGACGACTGACGAGGGGAATCAACGACAGACGCTCACGCTCGCGGACCTCTTCCACCTCCCGTGCGCGCGCCTGTTGGCCGTGGGCGGAATCGACATCATGATGCAGAAGCCGAACGTTGCGAGGTGCGCCGTCTTCCGGGCCGAATTCATCGAGATAGCTCCACTGATACTGAGTGCTGCTAGGTGGTACAACGAGCTCATTGCGCGTCCGTCGTCTGTGGCGTACGAGGGCGGGGTCAAGACTACCACTACATCTAATATTACAAAAGATAAGGGCCACGTGAGACCTCCGCCAGCCAATCAGGTTATCCGCTGGCTATGAGCACGCGTAGTCTGTTGTTAACCGCGCCACCGCGTATAGGTCGCGCCGTTATTATATAATCATCGGAGTTTCAATTTAACATGCAACCACTCTGCCCTTTAGGTAGTTCTAGGTACAAACAATAAGAGAGAAGGTCTCTTTCATTCTTCTTCCAAAAAGAACTGTGTCTCAAGAATTGTGAATCCGAGCCCATCTCCGCCCAAATCATTTTCTCGGGCTTTTCCGCTTGCCGGGCCATCAAATTCGGCATCAAGCTTCTGGAACTCTGGCACCACATGCTTGCTGAACAAGTTGGACTTTTCATCTGTCTAAGTGGAACCCAAGCCTCAAATCCAAAGAAAGCATGCCCCCAAGACGTGTTTGGGTTTCGAAAATTGTAGTGATTACATAATAGCGGCGCGGCCGATCACTCGATCAACCTTACTGACAGACTATAACAAACGAGGTACGAGTTGAGAATGTTATAGCGTCTGTTTATAAGAGACTAGGGACAAACAAAGATTTTCGCCCTCTCGACCTCCGAATCGCGTCCTCCTCGCCCGTCGAGGGGCTCTCTGGTGTGCTTTTACGTGTATTTCGACCTCCACGACAGCAGATACCAGCTTAGGCCCTGTTCGGGATCCCTAATTAAAAGTCCAATTGCTAATTTTCCCTGCCAAACACAAAAATTTAGGATTTAGAGCCCACACACTTGGCAGGGAAAATTAGGAATTGGATGTTAATTGGGGATCCCGAACAGGGCCTTATACGACCTGACATCCCAGACCCAGCGAGAAATAAGACCGACATCCTGCTTACTACATCATTGCCATGCCTACGCTTGGCCTATTTTATCCGAGTGTGCATGTGCTCCTAGCTAGCTGGAGTGACAGACTATATGAAATCCAAATGAAATCCTTCCTGCCTGCCTGCAGTGAACAAACTGAATTCAAGGTTTTCTGGACCACGGGTGCATGGGGCTTCTTGGGGACTTCAAATATTTCAGATAACACGGGTGCAGCCTGGAGATCTCAATTGTTCAGACTCCACGAGTGCGGGGGACTTCAGTCTTTCCGAAACTTTTCAGATAACACAGGTGCAAGGTGAATTGAGTGGGGAGATTCCAATTTTTCAGAGAATACGAGTGCGGAGGAACTCAATATCTTGAGCCAGGATGAACTGAGTGCAGGGACCCTTAATCTTTAAGCTAATACCACGAGTGCAGGGAGGCTTCTGTCTTTCGGGTACTTACTACCTGCCATGAGTGCAGGAAGACTTTGAATCTTTCGGGTACTACGAGTTCGAGGAGCCTTGCATTTTTTTGGGTACTATGGGTTCGAGGAGACTTCGGTTTTCCAGCACATACCTACAAGTAGCACGAGTGTTTTCCGGAGCGTAGGCTTGAAAGCATGCATGTTCTGCGTCCTCCTGCCGACCCGACTTCCGAATTCTTGATTGCGGATCGCCGACGGCCGTGCGTAGCACGGGTTCATGCTAGTACTGAATCCAATCAATACACTTACCCCGTCAAAACGACTGTACGAGTAATAGGATTAATGTGCCTTGCGTTGTTTATAATTTGATGAAATTAGACATCAAATTGGGTCCGTAAATCGCACATACCTGGAATCCAAGTCCGTCGCAGAGTCAGGAATGCTTCGCTGGATGGTTATCCGTGGCTCTCGGTGTCTGGATCAAGGAGGAATTCTGAAACATGAAGACAAGCATGCGTAGCGTAGAACTTCAGTCCTCAAGCATGCGAGGCTGCGACAACCGCCTGACTAGGTCCATAATTGACTTGAGGTCATTGAATCATTTTTTAAGGAAGATTTTTCAAGGTCGGTTTGCAAAGAACGTCCTGGAATATTCGTCAAAGTTTGTCATCGACGGAACCGGGCAAGAATTCAGCGAAGTTCGAACATGCCAACATGCCGAACCCAAGCCGAGTGATGTTTGCGTGGTGTCCGAACTGATCCGAGTGATAGCCACGTGGATCACAAAGCAAGTCCACAGCAAGTCCACAGCGCCTTCCGAGGCGGAATGGCAAATGCGGAAGTCTTCGTCATTTTCCAGAAGGCCCGCTCGAAGATCCACCCAGGAGATTGCCTACCCCAGACTCCAGTCGGATAGACGATGTCTCTAGAAAGCTTGAGCAGTCCATCGAGCTCCATCTGGCATCGAGCTCCCGGACGACGGTCCATCTTCCAGAAACACGACACCACCCCATTCATTTTGTAGTCCCCCAAAGACCGGAATCCGGCGCCTCGAAATATCGATGGTGTTCTTTGTATTATCTCAAGCCACCAGCGCCTCTTCTGTCCGCAGTCGCCATCCGTGGAATGGAGCGCAAAATTCATGGAACACGCCGCCGGAGGCTGAGCGAACGATACAAGTTCGATGACTGCACTGGAACGCACTCGAATCTGGGGCTAATTTTCCGGTGAGTAGCGGAGGAACGTTTCGAACGCGATGCTCGACTACTCGACGGCATACTGAAACTGCTGAACGTACTGCGGCGGGTGCGACCGCCCTTAGCTGTGGAAAAGCGCTTCTGTGGGCAAGCAAGGGCAGGTATCTCGATTCCGGCACGTACCCCGCCGTGCAGAGCTTCGAGCACTACCTTACGTACGCCGTCTCGACTATACTCACCCGCACCCTTGTTAAATATTACATCAAGGCTCGACGCACTTCCGAGTGCTTGAGTTCAGCACTGCAAAGGCCTGGTTTGTATCCCGAGTTCCTTTCCTGCTATCACTAGCGCGTTGACGCCTTTTCGGCGTCCGAGCTAAGCAGCACGGACTCGGAGTCTACTTCCCATCGCCGGATACCTTCACGTCTGTACATCTAGTACAGAGTATTGGCATCATACGGCATTGGACACAGTGACCGCACGGCCTGGCCTCCGTGCACTACCCTTCTCACTGTACCACTGGTACACGGCTGAAGAAGGGTGCTGAACTCGTTTCGATTATTGCCACCGTGGCTTTTGCTATGCGTGTCAGGACCGAATTGAAAGACGCATTCGAGCCCATCTGCAGATATTCTCGCCTATGTCCCACATGTTCCGTGCATGCTGAACGCGAGAAAAATACTGTCTATGATCGCTGAAGTCTCGTTCTATCTGCAACCTGGTTGAGAGATAGAACAATAAGAGAATGACGCGGAAACCTCCTTCTCGAACGTTGCTTGCTCTGCGTCCAAACATGTGCACTCGCGCTCCGGGTTCCTTCGCCACGAGAAACCCGAGCGCTGAGCTGAACGAATTGGAGGAAATCTGAGCTTTGCTGAAGCGAACAATAGTTTATTCGGAGGAAGGCTCACCCCAAAGCTTTGAATATTTCATCGCACACATTACATCCTTTGTAATTCCTGCCCCACTCAATTAAATTTGAACACAATGGGAGCCGTTTCACCGTGCATGGCGCTTGCGTGTGAACCTATTCTTGAGCCTGGTTGGAAACCTGGAAGGAATCCTCCATTAAAACCTGTATGCCCTGAATAAGGAAACTTAGTATGTTGCCTCGACATATCTTTGGAGATATAACGTGAATGACTGAGCCTCGTAAGACGCTCAAACTACTCGGGAGATCCGACTGGTGGTCAGGAACTGAATATTTTCAAGATCATCTATAGTTCAGTATGGGCTTACACTGACTCGTAACCCATCCGACGCGACTGGACGAAATTCGAATTTAACTCGAATTCCGATTGAACCAATCATGCTAGGTGATCACTGCATAAGTGAGAGATGTTCGAAGCCTGCCACGAACGATTTGCGTCGAATGTTTAAACCTCTTTTTTCTCAATCTTCGAGACGCCGCGCCGGGACCCTACGGGTCCCGCCCTCGGCGCGGCGTCCCTTCGGATTTCGAAAAAATTATAGAGCCATTAAACCTTCTTCTCTCATTTTCATTCTGTTATAAGCTTTGGCCCGACGGTCCATTGGACCAGCGTGAAGCGCTACGACGCCTCTCACGCCAGGACACCTACATCACGGCCTACCATCTTTATCCACCCTTGACCGGGTTGGCCATGGTAACCGTGTAATTAGGGTGTTACAGATTCTCCTCTGGTCGCTGAGTTGAAACGATGTTGTGCTAGCATCCGAGTAACAAAGACATTTAGAGGGAAATGAGATGGCACTGGATAGCGTTGTAGTCCCCATGAGGATTCCGCGACTCCGCGCCGGCACTGGATTATTTGATGCTATTAGCATCGGCAATCAATCGCCGTGGTATAATAGGGAACACTGCCACCTGATGAGTCTTTTACAGACGAAACGCCGCGCCCTAGCGTTGTGAGTCCCCGCCTCTCAGTAAATTACTCTAGCACATCTCTCTTCGTGGTCGTCGTCGCTCGCTCCTCCTCCCCCGCATCAACGCGAGCGCCTCACAGAGCTTCACGTGGGAGGGCGGAAAAATCGACCTGTTCGTGCAATTCTGGGGTCTCTCAGTGTTCCCTCGCATCTTTGAACTCATTTTCGCAACATAGAACTGACATCGGGAGTACTGCGAGCGGATCTCAGAAACCGACCGCCTTCAGGAAAGGGCCCTTCATGAAATCGATGAAGAGGTCGAGGCAGACCATGTCTCCGTCATCTGCGGTGTATCCACGGACCGCCACGGTGAATTTCGCTTGAGGCGGCTCAGTAATTTTAGACGACGATATAATGCGGCACATACCGCGTGGAATCTCGTTGGGCAGCTTCACCGTGTGCTTCACTTCGTACGTACCCTTCGCTACCGGGCACCTTACCGACACGTTTGCGTTCCGCCTGCCAGCGCCTCAGTCATGGGAGCCGAGCCATGCAAGCAGCACACGCACGCTTCCTCGCACACATCGAACGTTTTCTGAATGAGTTTGATGAGGCCTAGCTTGACAGTGATGTCCGCGTATGCGCCGTCCTGTGCATAAGACCAGTGAGCATGATTCTTGGGCCTGGAATCCCGGGTTTGGAGTACCTGGATCGGCTGCAAGACATCCCCAGTCACGGTGACCGTCAGATTTTTGCCGGGGACGGGCGGGTCCGGAGAGACGGTTAGGGACTTGAGGTGGAAAGCGTCCGTCTCGAGGCCTGGTGACGCAGAGGTGAGGAGCCTTTGCACAGGGTGGGAGGGGAGACGTACCGCAGTCAACGTACTGCCAGCCAGCATTGGTCGTGGACAGGTGCTGCTGACGAGTCGCCGCCGCCAGCGAAGCGAGGAAGAGCGCAGCGAGAGGCAGGGTGGGGATGTGCATGGTGGTGAGGATGGGTGGGGCGAGCGAGAACAGGCCACGTAGGTGCCGGGCAGGAGGTAAGCCGGCGCTTCTTATACTAATTACATACAGCTAACTGGATGAGCACGAAGCGATTACTTGCGGAGCGAGCGTGGCCTGGACGGGGTGTATCCCCAGTGCTGAGTTGATGGGTAAATCTCCGATCAAATCTCACTGCCCTTAGGGGAAGTATGACAGCAACAATTGACCGACAGACACTGTTCGGTTCCCAAGTGTTGGCAGCACGGCGGGACCCGGGAGACCACTCGCGACGACAAACCACCTCTGATTCGGCATGTTGGGAAGCGTGCCGCATTTATTTTCATGTGTCAAACCGAGAAACCATTCGAGAAATATACGAACAAAAAATGCAGGTGCTTATTAGATAGATGTTTGAAGGAGATAGCTCGGTATCTGGCGACATTCTCCGTTGGAAACGAAGGGAGGACAGTTGGAGCGGGCAAAACAAAAAGAGGCCCAGGAGGTGTTCGAACACAAGACCATCGTACAACGCTCTAAAAACATGACAGCACGATAAAGCAACTACACAACGGAATGCATAAGTTAGGGGTGAGCGAGGCGATCATGGGCAGGGCCGGCGAACGAATTTGAGGCTGATCATGCACCGCCTACTAAGCCTGAGTGAGTAAGCCTTAACGCGCTTTCTCTTTCATGTTTCTGAACACCTCCATATGCCTCGCCGTAGCAAATGATGTTCTGAAATATTCTTTCCCTCTATCTACTTTGGATTCTTGGTGGGTCTGCAGCCCCACCAAGTCTCCCCCGCTCCCACTGGTGCTATTTCAAGACCCAGCTTTTTCGAATACTTAGTGATGCTACCGTTGTAGGACAATTCCTAATACTAAATCACTGCTCCTACATGGTTCTCATTTTAACCCTCCATTCCTCTCTGTATCAATCCTGTCATGACTGATGACGCTCAAGTCGTGTTTAAGACGCGTAACGCACAGTATAACACGGTAACGTGATCATTTGATGGACTTTCCCACGAGTCATTTTCACTCTCTCCGAGGCGTTTCTTGGCCCTCTCAAGGGTGAGTGAGCTTTTATGACATGGATTAGGCCTCTTCGAGGCGGGCGCTGAACCTTTAGGTGGGTGAGCAAACCGATGCTGTTCTATTCTCCGCTTTGCTACTGTGACTTCTGCTAAACTTCAATTTGAGACATCAAACTTGCGACATAAATTGAATTAAAATTGAATAATTCTATTGCGCGACTTGTGCGCGACTTCTAGATACAAGAGGGGCTACTCGAAGGTACAAGGCATCGGGACGGCGAGGGATTCTTGGCATCGATGCAGACCAGGTGGGTGTGACTTTATAGAATCTCGGGTCTGTTACTATAGGCTCGAGCCAGCCGCACACGCCAAAACCAGGGCTTTTGATGACAGTTGATCAAAGGTGTTGGCGAAGCGGCTGGAACATAATAACCGGCCGGTAGTAGGGTCGGAAGTTACCGGGCTCGGTTGTTTTGACTTAGAGAAATTTCAGCTCGTCGAAAATTCAAACCTCTGTAGAATAGAATCTGAGGAGACAGATCTCTCCTAAATGTATTCATTTAGTCAAACTATTCGTTTCGAGAGTCGAAAATGTGTTGGGACCGTGCTACATCGCAATTACACTTGCCGATCACCCATTTTGGGCCTCCTATCTACCGTCATGCCATTCAAGCCGCTCGTCGATCTGGACCCCGAGAAGCTGGAGAAAGCATCTAAGCTCCTTTGTGAACTATTTTCTGTTCCTTCTCTGCGCGTTTATCAGACGGAGGTGGGCCAGAATGTGCTCAAGGGCATCAGTACATTTCTGGACATCCCCACTGGCGGTGGCAATAGATTGCTGAAGATCTCGTAGGCCTCGGTGCATTTACGCATTTTCTCATCCTTGGCCTGTACCTCTGCTTCAATGCGGCGTCCCTCTGCTTCAACACGTGTCCTTTCTTTCTTGCGCGCCAAATCTCGGGCACGCGACTGTTCCTTCGCGGTTGCATGCATAGCTTTGCGCTCAGCGTCGGAGATCTCTCGCGATTTGCGTGGGTTTCTATTCGCTTTGGATGTGCGCGGACGGCCCCCCTGCGGCTTCTCGGGACTCGCAAATACCGTGGATGTCGCTGGGGAAGGAAACTGCCCAGGGCTTTCGGAAGTGGCTCGACGGGTCTGTTTTTGTGGTGTCTGCAGTGGCCGCGGCTGGTAGACGGACCCGGGGTAGAACCTCCAGCCAGTATCTGTGAGAATAGGGTGGGAAGAGGGGGTAGATCACTCCTGTCGTCCTGGGGTGTCGACTGCGCATCGATGCGCGGAGAGGTAGGTGCGCTGCTGGTTTGGAAGAAGGTGTCTATGGCTTGGAAGGAAGTCTCTCGCTGCTTCTGCTTCTGCCCTGCGCGCTTGGATACAGAGGGAGCGCGATAGTTGGTGTCGTCGTCCGAATCCGCAGTTTTTTTTCCGTTTGGGAGGCATGTCAGCAGGCGGCGTCGAGGGGTATAGGAGAGGAGAAGTACCAAAAACGGATAGCGCATCTTATTTTCTCCATAGCACTTTTAATTCTCCAGTTTTTGCTTGGAAAACTAATAGATATTGCTCATACAATGTTTCTTAAGAGATCTGTCTCCTCAGGTTTTCATCTTACAGGGTTTGAATTTTCGAAGACGAAAATTCTCTCTAAGTCAAAATAACCGAGGCCGGTAACTTCCGACCCTACTACCGGCCGGTTATTATGTTCCAGTCGCTTTTCCGCCGGCCTATTGATCGACTGTCATCAATTTCCCGCCGTCCCGAAAAGCGACTGGTTCGAGTCTACTGTTACTAACTCAAAGGTCAATAGGTCAATGGGTAAATCAGCACGAATGACATACCTGTCAATTGACCATGAGCTCGTTGAAATTGTGCTCACCATCTCTCTGAGTCAAGATCTCGACGTGTCCTTCTGGAATCACGCTGTAGAACCATGACAACTGCTCAGTAGATATGGGCACATCGCAGAACGTAGCAAGGGAGGGAGGACATGAGGGAGAAAGCAAAGATTCGTGTGCGCTGGCAAAATCAAGGAGAACTCAGATGTTTCATGATGTAATCTCCGCCAGAAAGTCCCACGTCAACGGATACTAGCCTACAGTAGGCGGGATGGTCGAGGTTCGATTTTGACATTTTTGACATCACATTTTGCGTTTCCGGCAATCCGCATCACGGCTTCTTCCGATTGTCGAACTTCCAGGCGAGGTTGTTGCCGACGGTTCAACCAGGACCAGGTCATGTGTTAGTATGGCAGGTGTAAGGAATATGAAACCAGTTTCTTATGACTGGGATTTCACACTAATTACATTGGCATGTAACTAATCTTGAGTAAAGTGAGGAAGCATTTGAGAAAAGATGGTCCACCCATCAGTCAGAACAAACTTTGGTGCACCAATCATATAATATGCCTCCCATGCCTTCACCTCAAAATCATCTGAAACCCATCTATAGCATTCCTCACGGTTCTTTGGAATGTTCTCCCGGAGTGCGTCTACAAGATCCTGTGGTACTGGAACTACAAAGTAAGTGAGACTGAACTTGTCTGGAAAGTCGTAGATGTAGTTCGGAGAAAATCCTGATGGCAGCTGCTTGTTATGTTGGGTCCGAATCTTGTGGTCATTCCAATACTCAACAAAGTCGTCCAGGCTGACTTGGACACTCTTGGGCCACAACCAATTAAAAAGATCACTGAAAATTTGATGAGAATCAAAGACAAAAAAAAATTCGCAGAACTCAACTCACATGTGAAATGGTTGGGCTGAATTAAAATAATTAAGGCTTTTCCCCATGAGCAGAATTTGCTTGATGTCAAGGCCAACATAGTTGGTGAACAGATTCCATGAAGATTCAATTGGAATATTATCTGTGCTCCTGAGCGCCACAAAGCCTGGTGCAACCTCAAGCGGAATTTCAGACATGCAGTGGTGGCTATGAGCCAGAGAGTAAGTTCAAATCATTATGATCTACAGACTGCACGCACCGCAAAGCGATATGGGCTGCATACAATTCTCCAGTTTCCGAGCCACCATCGACAGTCGCTTGGACGAAGACTTGGTGAAGAAATTAAGTACAACACCTTAAAAGATGGATAAGGCTTACCACCATGTTTCTTAACAAGGTCCAGATAATAATGACCAACAGTTGAAGCACACCGGGCATTTGGAACAACCAGAAACTTGACCATTTTACTGCTTGAATGGCAGCGTGAGCCATATATCAATGCCCATTGGAATAAACTCGGCAGCACACTGAATGCATCTACTCATTATGTATACCTCCTCAACCTTGAGTCAACTGTTTTCACTGATCTTCAAAGTGTGTTGAGAGTTGGCTTCTTCCTTATACAATATACTCACTTATTTATGCAAGCTGCAACTACTATCGACGAGGACGACAACGGCATCCAGGTCCTGTTTGACGTAATGTCCCACACACTTGATATGTATGTTATTTTTCACTCTCCAACCCTTTGAAATGGACTCAAAAAAATATGTGCAGCTCTAGTGGTGTTGGCGACCACGGAATGGCCAGCATTGATACATTCTTCGAAAAGCATGAATATGTGGATTGTTGCAAGCAGCTCCATCTCCAACGTGGTGGGTTTGCGACCGAACCTGCTCTTGAAGATTCTGATGATGTCGATGCTTAACTTGTGTAAACCATACTTACATATCAATCTCTGAACACATTATTTTCCAATTCAACTCGGATTCCTGTCATCCTCATTTTGTGTAATTAAGTTGGTCCTGGCTACCATTTTATGCAATATAATCTGATTCAACTCAGACACAACCGAGATTGTATATTGCACCAAGGGTGGGAGGTCCCATGAATAATCATAAAAATATTTGAGAGACCTTGTAAGATCCAACCTTCACTATGAGTTAGAGGGATTGGTAAAATAAGTTCAGCAGTGAGCAATCTTGCCGAGTCCATATCACTTGGTGCAATTTCCTTTTCAAGTCACAGCATTCAAATTGAATGTCGCGCAGGCGACCACATCAAAGCTTTCAAAGTATACTAATTTAAGCAAGCACTACACTCACGCTACAGTGATGAGTACCACATTCAAACTCACAACTCGGAGGTTGAATTCATAGGCATCACGTTTCCGGTGATCCGGAAACGTGAAACGTGATGTCAAAAATGTCAAAATCGAACCTCGACCATCCCGCCTACCGTAACTAGCCCGGAAATCAAGCAGAAATGACTAAGACGCAAGTTGAAGCTGAATCTGTTGAGCAGAACAAGGTTGCACACAGGCAGATGAATCAAAGAGAAGGCTTTTTTTTATTTTTTAAATGCGGATGAATTCCTTTGTTTTCGCTCTTTCCTTGCTTCACTTATTGTCTAGCATTCTTTTCGGCTGTGATGACCAATTGTGCATGACAAACTGATCAAAAACTGATGGACAAAATCGGTGTTCTCCTGGGTAGCCAAACCTAAAGGTTCAGCAATAATTGTTTCAGAACCACTGAAAGCAATTTGGGTCATGGGACGAATTCTATGTACAAACTTGCGGACTTTCATCCTGTCTATGCCAAGGGGGAATCGGGATTCGAAAAATGGATATAGGGTCGAAAAGTTTTCAGCCCCTTTCAGCTCCCCCCCCCGCCCCTCCGGGTCCTTCCATATAGGGAAGGTGGTTCGCACCCCCAGGCCCGGGCCGCCATTCCGAGTCATGTGCTGCTTCACCGCCACCTGATAGACAGCTTCCTAATCCAGCTCGGGTTATCGCGACCTCGCGAAGCTAACCTCTTCGACATTCCTGTGCAGCTATAATGTGTTCTGTTTTCAATTTTTTTGCTCTCATGTGCATTATGAGTCTAATTTGCCCTTCCTATAGCCTTTAAACCCAGGTCCGAGGATCGTTTGACCGACTTTTGCCCGTGGAGGGTCTTGTACCACCTTCTACTGCTCATTCTGTGATGCCTGCACTCTCCCAACATATGTATTATGTCAGGCAAAACATAATTTTTTTTTTTTCAGCCTTGGCTGGGACCCCCCTCCCCCCAACCTCATATCCGAAATTCGAATCCCGATCCCCCCTTGGTCTATGCAACTTGAAAGTCAATAGCGATTAAGATGTGGGTTGATATCTCTAGAGTATAGTGAGTTCCCCCAGGCGGCGCTGTGCATGTTTTTCAAGTGCAGTGGAAGTGAATACAAACCTGTATTTAGCACATCTTTCCACAATCTCGTTCCGCACCTCCTCCGAAACACCTTACCCGTCGATGAGCCTGTGGAGATTTTTCGCCTCTTTCTCCTCAATTGCATCACCACGGGAGGAGGAAGAGCGCTGCGAAACGGAGTCCATAGGGATGCGAGATGGGCCGGCAACTGGTGCAGATTGACGACGGTGAGTCTGAGATGGATAAATCTCGTCAATCTCGATGTAACGTGGATTGGAGGGAGGGATATCATTCTGCAGAGGCGTGAAAAGTGCGCTGTGTCGCTTACGATTCAAGGCTATAGGTAGAGATCAATGAAAATGATGACAAGTGAATCGTGTTGAAAAGGAACTTACTTTGTACCTTCGTAAAGCGGCGTGTCAAGAGTGGACTGCATAATTGGCGGGTGCCGGATAGGTAGTGAGTAATGTGTTCCCCCAGATAGCCTTCGAAATGAGGAGCTATTTCTTGAGTGGGGAATTGGTATAGCGTGAAGACCAACGAAAGCGTCTCCATATCAGGAGCATTGCCGCTCGCTGGAAAGTTGCTCAACAAGAGCGCAAAAGAAAAATCGATGGGGGGAACGTATCAAGAGTGAGAAGGCCTGAATAAGACGATGTCAAAAGCGATTTCTTCTGGATCTCTGTGAAATTCGCTGAACACCATTAGTTAGAAGTAAATAAACAGTAATGAATGAAGCGTACATACTTTTAAAGCAGCATCTAGGACTGTCATAGTGGCAGAAACCCAGGACGTCTTAGTTTCTCTGGATGCCCCTCAAGCTTTCGGACGAATCGGACGATTCTGGGCGGACACGGCGATAGATCGGTGCTTACCAGGGCTGACAGTGGCAGGACTCTTTCCGCGCCAACTTCCTCATTTCGGCAATTTCGCGTACTCGTTCGCTTCCGTTGTTTAACACTCACAGCTAATACTCCTTGAGCTGAATTGAGCCCGGAAACCAACCAGTGCCTGATGATGCGCATAGCCAGAATTAGATCTTCGGACGAAAAAAATTCAACCCACGTCTAATATGTTGTACTGCATCGCTAAAGAGTTAGCGTCCTCTTCTCGAAAACTCCCTGGTTGCGTAGATCTTCAACTAATTTATGCGCTTCATCTTCCTCTTGGCACCTGCGGCCTGACGCAATTCGGCTCATCGTGGGATCTGTTGGCAGCCACCAATAAAATTATTGGCAGCCTGAGCTACTGTATCTACCGACGGGTATCTCCACTCCACGCAAGCCGCCGCTTCCTATAACAAGCCGAAAAAGAGCGCCACGAATAGGAGCCCAAGAGTAGGCGCTGAGAGTGTCCCTGCACCGTTCTTTTTGCCCGTCGTTGTAAACTGCGAGGTCGTGGCATTGTGGGAAACCCCAACGGGAGGGTTGTTTAAACCAGCTGGGATCACCAGGTCAGCATTGGGCAGATACACGGGATCCAACGCGCACCCAGGAAGTTCGCGTCGCAAGTGGCCTGGATGCCGACTGTGTTCGAGATCTGGAACGCTTTGCTGTTGACTTGGAACGCGGCCTTTGAGCACTCGGTGCACCCCCCGCCGGTGAGCGTTTGAAGGATGAGCCCAGCCACTAGAGCATCGGCCGGGGGGGTGGCTGCGTCGGCCGTTGCATTTCCAAGTGCTGTGATGGTGTCGGCTAGGCAGAAAGTCTTCGTTGTGGTACTGTGGGTCAGTCAGTGAATGCAATAAGAGACGATGAAAGGAGGAACGTACTTCACGAGACACATCGATTCACGTATCACGGGATAACCCGTCGTGAGGGCTGCGAGCAGACCCGCCCCGCTAGGGATAGAGATGTTGGCCAATTTTGTACCGCCGCACCCTGCCGAGATCTGTGTGGCAACTTGCGAGAGTGTGGCGGTGCTATGGCGTCAGATGTCAACAGGGACTCTCAATCCGAAAACTGGAGCCGTACCTGCAGGATCCAACCGAGCACATGTCGTTCAGCCATGTCCCGACGATCCCGGCATACACTGTCGCGACTGTGTTTGCGGCGGCGGTGGGATTGAGCACCGCACGGAGCGAATTTGGTTGAAGACAGCCGAAAGCCGGGTCGGAAGAATTCAATATGCTTCCAATGGCGGCTACACAGGAGGAACTGTTTCTTTTGCACGTCAACATTACACGACCAAAGGCGAAAACGAGAGCTCACGGTAGATCCGCGCGAGCCGCAATAGCAGGTGCGGCAACCGCAAGCCCAGCTGCAGTTGCGAGACCCAGGAAAGTAGGAAGTATTATCATCATATCGACCAGGATAGAGGGTTAAGAAGCGAAGGTTCTAAAAGAAAGCCGAACAAGAATGAGGGTGGAGAACGGAAACCAAAAGAAGGCGGGCACGAAAGAATAACCAGGCTGAAGAAAAAGGAATGACTACCCTTCGCTTTTATACATGGTCTAATGCTCCTGCCTGGCTATCCCGACCATCGGGAGTCCATCTTTCGGCACTGTCAAAATCTCTTCAAATGCTGAGAGTGGTATGTACACCGCGTGGCTTCGAGCGCTGATTTATTGATGGGGAGGGCCATTTGTGATCCGGAACAACGCTCACATCGGTTGGGTGAATCTTGGCGGAATGGTCGAACGGAAAGACGGGCAATTAACACCCTAGTGTATCCACCTTTTCATGATTTTTTCTTAACGAGAAGCTAACTTGAATATCAATGTAGCCGAGCCTCAACGTATGGAAACGGCGCCGCAGCAGATTTGGCCGGTAGGATCCTAGCGTGGCATTCATGAGCATGTTCTTTGACTGTAATCAGGAAGGTCCCAGCTGTCTCGAACATCCCGTCCCTCGGGAGCCGATCTTTCGATTTCATCCAACATTTGTCGCAGCTGGCATAGTGAGTCTATGGCCTCACGTGTATTAGCTATTGGGCGCTGATTTAGTGATGGGAGTAGATCTTGTCTCCGAGCTAGACTTGAATAAATCCAACCTTGCATTTCAGACTCTGCCACCTGCACCTTCAAGGGAAGCGAGCGAAGAGATTTGCCGAGAACATATATCGGCATGGTGTTGCGGGCCATTGCTGTTTGCTTCAACTATTAGTGAAATGCGTGGTGAACTTCCAGGTTCAGTTTTAGCTGCAGGGACAGTGCGGAATTCGAGAAGTGTAAGCCATGACCCCTAAAGCTATATGGGCCCAATGTGCTCGGGCCGCACTTCCGCGTCATGTGCCGCTTCAGAGTCGAGATTCCCACGGTTGGAACAGGCGATATACTTAAGCTGAGAAAATCACAACCGGGCCTGTTTACATTAAAAATTTGCCACTAGCTCACGCCAACTTCTTCCGACGGAAGAACCTGAGGCTCCCGCGGTGGAGGCGGGGGTAGGTCGACCGCCGATAAATGAGACCAATGACCGTCGTTGCCGCTCAGGGGCGTTGGTCGGGTTCTGGTCCTTGGGGGGAAAACTTTGTATAAAGCGACCTTTGATTCGATTCATCTTGACTGGTCGCCCGGCCGAGCACCGCGCATCCTACATCCGCGACATCGGCTCGGCTCAGCACTAGTATTGGAGGAGATTTGCCGCTTCTGGCTCAACGTTCAGTTCCCGCTGATTAGCAACTGGCTCGCGCGCCCATAAAGAAGCACGAGCTAAGGCACGATGCTGACACGGCGATTGGGTGTGACCGATGTTTCGCGACCGGATCAAATTCAGATAAGATGGCTTCCCGTCGGATCATTTGCAAGATCTGCTCTCCGGCGTCCCTGACGCTTCATTCCGTGCGTATTCCAACCCACCGCAGCCGCACCGCCCAGAGCTGCTGCGGAGCTTCAAAATAATCTTGTTTGCCAGTGCATACACGAGTACAGCACACTAGTTATTGGATTGCAGCGAAAACAATTGCTAGTGCCACTGCTGCAAGACTAATCTCCACTCCAAGCCAACTGTCTCTCGCGACTCAATTGCTGCTCCGGTTCGGAGCCGAACTTTCAGGCCTGCAAGACGCCGGCAGGACAGTCTCGGGAGCCCGATCATTTTTCGGCAAACAGCGGGGTAAGTTCCCTCGGGCTGTGCAGCGGGCGGTCTCTTCGCGTAGATCCTCTACTACTAGATCACCGCTGAACGCAGTTTCAAAAGGCTTATCTTGAAGCAGGTCGTGCACAGCGCAACATCCAGTCTTCCTGGGGGTTGCCACTACAAACAAGATGTTCCGCTCTTGCCTGCCTCCTACTTTGCTTCTGTTAGGGCACCTCTGGCATTTTCATTGAAAGAAAGATCGAGGCGATGCATATTTTCGGTGGCCCATTTTGTGCCGTCGATACAATCCTGCTCAGGGAGGTTCCTTGGCCGCATCTTGGTCAAGGCAATCATATCACGGCCAGATACGCGTGGTCATCCATGGCACCAGTGACTGGTAGCCCTTGAATTCGCTTACGGGCGTGCCGACGCCAACTGCGTGTTGGGAAACAAGCAAGTCTAGATATCTTGGATTAACGCGGGTGAAATGGGAATGTTACGCCATGGATTCTCAATAAATTGTGCATAGTAGGAGAACCTGTACATTTCCTGAAACTTGTGTCTTTTCCAGGAAAGACTAGGCAGAGTTGTATTGATTCTATTGAAGCTGTCGTAAGTTCATTTTGTAATCACATGGCGATGTTGAATCGATGTCATTCAATAACCCCTGGGAAGGGACGTAGTGCGTCGTTTCGTCCTTGATTACGGACGTCAAGTGGCTACCGTCATCTTATTTCCGAGGTCTCGGAATTCCGCAGCACGTCTTTTGACAGGATCCCCCGGATTTGGATTCCAGGAAGCCTGCCATGAAAGTACTGCAGGAGTCTTGGCAGCAAGCCTTCATCATCAGACCTTCTCTTTGGGTGGTCTCAATACCCCAGTCTTCCCCGTACTTCTCTCCGCGTCGGTCGAAAAAAAAAAACCCCATTTATTCAACACAGCCTCAGCCTTAACTCGAAACGGGACACGAATGTGTAGCACTTCCCCACACGCCTACTTCAAATCTTGCTGAGCTCAGTGGAAGACTAAAAGGCCTCCGCGCCCCGTTGTTCGGACAGTTTCGGATTTTGCTGCTATTTTGATTGACGAGGGGTGAAGGGGCGGTGTGTTGTGCTCTCATGGTAACCCAGACCCCACAACGTTTCGCCGTTTCACCGTCGAGTCAGAACTTGACGAATAGGTTCGTCTTGAGTGCCGCATGAAGTAAGCACCCAAGTTTCGATTCTCTGCCGTGTAACGTGGCGTAGTGTACTTGGACAGTGCACGTGAATGGAGCTGTTGATTCGGATGCGTTGCTATAAAGATCGAACGCTGCTGCACATTTTTCTCCACCACATTCACCATGTCCAACTCGTCCATACCACCTACTTCTTCCAAGCTCTTCACCAAACGCCGTAGAGCTTACGTGGCTTGCACAACCTGCCGAAAACGCAAGATAAAGGTGAAGGCTTTACTGCAGCTCGGCGATCACAGGACTGACAGTTCCACTCGCTAGTGCATAACAGTCTCAGATGCCGACTATGAGCCCTGCACGCGATGTGCTCAGAAGGGCCTCAAATGCGAATACGCAGCTGTATCGGAATACGAGGAGGATTCCCCCACGCCGTCCCCAGACGTTCACGGTCCCTCGCGCGCTTCCGGCTGGGGGGGCAGCTCTCATCCCGGGATAACGCCTCCGTCCGCCGGGATTGCTGGTTATCTGAATCCCGGCTTCGCCCCCTCCCGGAGTTCAAACCGCAGCCCGGCGCCTCGACCTGGAGCGACTGCGCCATACCCGCAGCCGGGAGTTGTTCCCCCGTACCCATACCGTCCAAACGCCATGCGCTCCGGGGGAGCGAACAGCGATGCTCATTTTGCCCATCCGCAGTCCCCAAATGCGCTCCCAAACCTTTCTGGTCACTCGCGGGCGTCGTCCCTGCACAGGCCCGGCCATGGTCAGCCGGGGCCGCAATTTTATAATCCCGGGCCCGCGCCCTACCCACCGGGTCCGAGCGGCAGCCACGACAGTGGTTCTTTTTATAATTTGAACTCGGACTATCAGTACGCACCACCGCCTCAAAGTGGCAACACCGCGTACCAATGGCCCCAAGCGATGCCACCCACGTACGTTTTATCTTGAATTTTGAACAGGGACGCGCCTAACAGAGTTTTAGCGAATGCATTTGCCCGCCTGGTCCGTGCTATTGTGGGGCGAACTTCAACACCTTCAACGCCCGCTAACTGCGGCCGTCTTTCAATTGCATTTCAACGCATCTAGCATTTGCCTTGCGACTTTCATTGCAGTATTTCCCCGGACCCTTATTTAAACCCTTGTAGCATACTCAGGCTTCTGAGCGTTCACGCTCCACTGTGTATTTACCGCGTCGTCTATATAATCATTTGGTTGAGAATTTCCAACTTGAGATCAAGCCTCTTTGGATAGCCGAGCCTTCTTCGCAGCCGCTTCATGATACTTTCAGGGTACGATTCACGCGCGCACCTTCGCGACGAAATTGCATTGCGTGTGCGTGGCGTGATTCATTGATGCGTATTACTCAGGTTCACTCAGGTACGGTGTGGTCTCGGAGAAATCTGAAAGACTCACATAAACTTAATTAACCATTAAATGCGGTGTTTCGTAACGTAATGAGGGAACAGCCATCAAACTGCTGCGGTCCGTAAATAGCTGTAAATGACAAGCTTGGTTACCTTGATTGGTGAATCCCGAAGGCCTGTTCAAACATTCAAATCGATTGGGGTAAAATTGCCGGATAGACAGCACTAGTCAACGTACATCCGAGTCGAGATACTAAAGGTGCGACTGCGGATTCTCTGGACAGGCTCTTCCCTATTTTTGAAGCCGGGCCAGAAAAATTAGATTGAAAATATGGCTTCAACAACGCTGTAAGCACCATTATCATGGGTGAAACCGCCCCTTGTACGTGGCCGTGAATCTCATTGTTCGCGGAGAGAATTGTATGATCACAATGAAAATGCGCAGGCTCCCCAAATATTGAAACACACCCTACTCTTTAATTAAAGTTTGAACCCTTCTTTAATCTAACGCTCTTGGGAGCTCCTCACTGAAACTGTTGGGTTGCTTAAATGAGCATTTCTTAAAAATGGCTGTTCGGATATTGTCGTGGAGGTCATTGCTTGTAGTGAGAACTCTGGGCGAAACATGTTGTTTTTAGCTCAGAGGCAGGGCAAAGGACTCTGAAACATGTTCGCTCTACAGTCTTTAAACCTTCCCGAGTCTTACCCTTTTTATGGGTAGCAATTTCCAACTATTAGCTGTTCGTCGGAAGATCCCGAGATATCGTGATCGGACCGATGTCCGGAAATTTGCTATTTGCAGGCTGGAAGGCCGTCGGCCGCTATAGGGAGACTGTCTACTATTTGTGACCACTTACTTGGTAGTCCTATGGTTACCACGCCCTGGCAGTAGGTGATCGACCTTATTATATAAGCATCCATTTTGGGAAACCACGTGGGCCTTCCTTTCGACGCGACTTGGCGCGCCGGACGCGACGAACCTCCATCAAATCAAATTATGTGGGGCAGAAATACTGTAGACATCAGAAATAATGGTGTAAACACACTTCCTCCCCCAACTTCCCCAGGAAACAAGGATAAGAGTCCAAGTCCGCGGTTGTATCTCATAAATGCTTGCGAGGTGTCAAATGGGCGCAAAGAAAATCAGACAATGGTTATAACGAGCTAGGGAACTATTAAGGTCAAAAAACCTCAAAATACATGTTCAATGACGCAGAACAAACCAAAGACGCGTGAAATAAATGAGTTATTTGGTCGCGCATCGTCCATCATTACATAATAAGATCGGACGCCGCTTATTTGACGCGGTAGCTAACAGACTACAACGAGCGAGGAACGAGCGTGTTTACGTTGTAGCGTCTGGCTAGAGAGACAACTCACTTGGCCACCTAAGCATTAGTGCCTCATCTGCCATGGTTACAGTAAGTCAATCCTAGCCCAACTATACATATCAGAACGAAGGCATGCATCCTAGGTAGAGTTGAAGACCCCAAGTTCCCAAATATCCCAACATTTGAGTTCGCAGTGAATATACTTTGCGCGGCAGTAGAACATGGCCAAATAACAGGCTAGTTAGCCACCCCACTAAATAATGGGCTGAGCTCAAATGACAGCCACCTGTACTCTGAATGATAGAGGTAGATCATATTCACTATTTCACATAGTTTTGGTGTATATGTGGGGCATACAAAGGGTCAGAAAATCTGGTTCCGACCGATGCGGAACCCCCAATCGGGGGAATGAATGAGTGTTATACAAGTAGAGAAGCCACCTAGATGAGCCAAATTAGGATCCAGGTTGCTTAAGGGGAAGTATTGGGACGTACCTGTGCACCCAACTCTATTCCAAGATGCTGGCAGCTCTTCCAAAAAATACGACTATTCGCGAGACCGAAATTACGTGGTTTGGGGTAATGGCCGGCAGAGCCAGGAGAGTTGAATGGATAAAATTAGGAAGTACCTCCAAGAATAATGGATTGGATATTAAGAAGTGTTGTGTGACATTTCAGACCGATAGCATGATGGTGTCGTGTACCGCGACGGTGGCCATTATGGCTGACTAAAAAACGCGCAGTCTTTTCCCGAGTGCATAGAGGAGAGTAGTTCGAAGCAGCACAGCCCAGTAGTTTCAGGGACGAAGGCCAGGCAGGCTGGGATAAGAATGAGCCCAAAAGGTCGTGGATCGAGGAAGAATTACGGTACAGGGTCCGAGTCGTCTAAATGAAAGCCAGAAATGTTCCCATTGACTTCCCCCTTTGAGCCGAACCGAAATATACAGGGGATAAGGAGCTACAGCGCCAGCAAAACCGCAAGTTTAGGGTATTTTAGATCGGGGTATTATTGCCCCATCCCAGAACGGCTTCCGCGAAGGATATCGCACGAACAACAACAGCTTTGTCTTGAGGTGCATGATTGACAGAGCGCGAGCAGAGGGCCGTACCCTCTGGGTTGCATTTCTGGATATCACTAATGCATTTTCGTCAACCAATCACGACTTGTTGTGGGTAAAAACTCTATGAGATGGGGATCTCGGGCAAGCTGTTTGACTGGATGCGAATGCTCTACGGTTGGATGGAGTACGTCTCGATAAAGGGGGCTCATTCGGAGGTGTTCCACTTTGATATCGGGGTCTTGATTGGTGATCCGGCATTAGTGATGTGCCGGGTCGGGCTTGAAGCCCAAGCCCGGGCTTGGGTCGGGCTTTGAAGCCCGACCCAGGCCCGACCCGAGGTAGGGCTTAGGTAGGGCTTGGGTCGGGCCCAGAATTTTGCCCGACCCGCGACCCGGGCTTGAGCCCGGGCCTCAGTGGGTCCCACTCAGGGTCGGATTTTTCGAATGAAATGGCAGCATTGAGGCAGCTCAACATTGGTAAACTGGAATGCAGCATCCCCAGCAGGTCTTCTCACTTTGAATGTGCTTGGCAAGTCGCGATAGTAGGTCGAATCATTTTGATGGATTGATTGGTGCTGAAAAAACTGTCTGTGAGGGTTCAAAATTTTACAGAATGAGACTTACAGTGAGTAATCATATACAGAACACCGAATCTGCTACGAAACTTACTTGAATGCAGGGAGAAAAAAAATACAGTCAAGCGCGGCTCAAGCCCAAGCCCGACCCGACCCAGGCCCTACTAGCGTGCTCGGGTCGGGTCGGAGATTTTCTCAAACCCAAGCCCGCCCCGACCCGACCTAAGCCCGGGCTTTGAAGCCCGACCCGACCCGCACATCACTATCCGGCATCCCCCACCTTTTGGGATCTTTTCTTTGCCGACTTTGCGCTACACCCAGACCCGGATGACGTGCTGCTACTGAATATTGTAATATCGCACCCCGAACATGCCGATGACATGGCTGTCATCTCGTACTCCCCCGAGGGGCTGCGACGGCACTTGGTGACTTTTACGCAGTGGTGTGGGGACAATCTACTCGAAGTGAACGCCTCAAAATCCTGGGTCATGGCCTTCGGACCTCTGCCTGTAAGACTACCAAGGTTTACTCTCAATGGCCACATGATCAGATATACGGACTGCTTCTGTTATGTTGGACTTACCTTTAAATCTAAGACCTCTAATATCTTCTCTTCTCACTACATCGAAGCATACATCGGGGATCTGCCTCCTCGTGAGGGTCGGCTGCTGTACAGGGCATGCATCGACCCGCACTTGGTGAGCGGGCTGACGTTGTCATTGACGTTGACGACAAGGCACTCACCAACCTCGAAAAGCTGCAAAATGCCTTCTTACGCCGTCTCCTAGGTCTGGGACAATACTCCATGCATGCACCTCTATTTACTGAACTGGGGCTGGTTCTTCTACGCTACCGCCGTCTCATCCTCGCTATTCGGTACCTTGGATATCTCGTGGGCCTCGCAGACACCCAATACGTTCGGGCGGCCCTCCAGGACTCATACGAGTTGTTCAAGAATGGGCTCCAAGGGTACTGGATGGACTTGGTTTATGCTCTGAAAAACCTGCGCTTTCCTGTTGACCTGCCGGCATTACCAGATTTGACTTCCCTTGTATGCGCTGAGCTGGGAAAAGCTGTCTATTCCTTGGCTATGAAGCACTTAGAGATTGAGGTGGCGGCCTCAACACGACTCTACTTGCTGCATGATCGGCGGGAGCCACTGGTGAAGGAGGCCCCGAAGAAAATAACGGTGGTCTTCCGGCATTATCTGGGGCTGATCACCAACGCGAAGCACCGCAAGGCGCTGACTCGCCTGCTCGTCAGTCAGCATCCGCTGGCGGTGGAGCGTATGCGGTACAAATTGCGCTATCATCGCGCGACTGTAGCGAGGGATGATCGCATATGCCGTTTTGGCTGTAACGCAACCGAGACAGTGGAGCATGCACTATTCTTCTGTGAAGCCGATCCAGGCCTCGGAGATCTCAGAGCCAACTTTGTGGCTGCGATGCAAGTTGCAACACCTGGAACCCCAGATTTGTTCCATTTCACCATGGAATGCAACCAATATCCTCAAATCAATTACCTTCCAGAGGGATACAGTGCCGAGTGGCCAATTTTGCTTACAGAGTGTTTGGGGTCTTTGACGCAGTGCCAATGGTTTGGCCAGAGGCGAGAGCGGAGTAGAGGTATTCATAATCCCGGTCAGTAATCTATTTGCTGCCTTACAGGTGCCCGAGATCTACAGCCCCGCCGGGAGGGTTCAGCTCGTCGAGGGTAAATGTGTTGTGGCGTAGAACGGTACACTATACACGACCAATGTACTGTGGCTACACCCTTGGCACGTTTCGAAATGGAACCACGCTGGGTTAATATTATCCTGAGTCTTATCCTGTGTGACCAACATGACTCAGTCCGCGTCTTTTCCCCACAGTGCGACGGGGTTTTTTGGCATTCCATAGGGCAAAGCAGCCGTTCACAGTGGTTAGGGGGCGCAACAACAATAACTAAAATACATGGCCAGTGATGGAGTCTGTGTTCGGATTTACGACATTGAGGTGGAGCAATGACGACTCACCATCAAACAAAGGTAAGCTGAAATCGATTAAAAAAACTCCATCAAAACCCGTATACTGTTTTCAAAACAGCTGTAACTTTCGATCAACCCATCACTGTCAGCTGAAATTTGGTCTGAACCTTCGTTAGAGGTCTTACTTTGTTCCTACACTATGCCTGGCTATAACTCTCAAGACCTGCCATGCAAGCTGTAAAGTGGCCAACTAAGTAGGGTGGCCAAGTAAGTGGTCCCAAATAGTAAACTTGCTGGCTGAAGGTAAACCGGCCTGCCCAAAGCTGCCAAAGAAACTGAACTTACTGAAGTGTGAACTGGGCTTGGCTACTTGTATCCTCGTTTTTTTGTGAATTAAGAGGTTGATATATCGCATCGTACCCCTTTCTTCGGCACCCTCGGCTCTATCAGACTACAACAAACGAAATTCGGGCCGGGTTGGGGCGGGTGGACGGCCCGGTTGTCGCGGCGGGCCGGTGGTGATGGGTTTTTAAACTCCGCAATCGATACAGTCGACATCCTGACCCGAATCACCATGTCCATCCCTACCGTCAAACTTAACAGCGGCTACGAAATCCCCATCCTCGGCCTCGGTGAGTCGAATCACACAAATACCATGCGCTCTTGACACAGAGCAATGTGACCAGGAACCTGGCAATCCAAACCTGAGGAGGTCACCACGGCTGTCGAATACGCCTTGAAAGAGACGAGCTTGAGGCACATCGATTGTGCTTTTGGGTACTTTATATCTGCAACATTGCATGGGAGCGAACTGATTGCGAAGATAGGTATGGGAACGAAAAGGACGTGGGCGCAGGCATCGCAGCGGCTGGCGTGCCGCGCTCCGAACTCTTTGTGCGTCAGGTCATATAATAACGTATTTTATGCGCCACTGACTTCTCTGAAGATCACCAGCAAGCTCTGGGGGACATGGCACTCGCGCGTGGAGGAATGCCTCGATCAGACCCTCGCCAACCTCGGCACCGATTATCTCGATCGTAAGTTTAGGGATGCTCTGATATCGGTCGAACCCTGACCGTGTACCAGTCTACTTGGTGCACTGGCCGATTGCTTTGAACCCCAACGGGAACCACCCGCTCATTCCGACCCTCCCTGATGGCAAGCGCGACGTTGTCCATTCGTGGGACCTCAAGGACACCTGGAAGCAGATGGAGGCCCTGGTCAAGAAAGGTGCGCTCTTATCACCGCCCCTCTGTGATTCCCCTTCACAATCGTCTCCAGGCAAAGTCCGTTCCATCGGAGTGTCCAACTTCTCCGAGATGAACCTCGAGAAGATCCTCCCCACCGCGGAAATCATCCCCGCCGTCGACCAGGTATGCATCGTATTCATTCGCGCGCCCCCGGCTAATTGACGGCGCAACAGCTCGAGCTGCACATCTACAATCCGCAGCACAAGCTGCTCGCGTACCTGCGCTCCAAGGGCATCCACCCCCAGGCGTTCTCCCCCTCGGCTCCACGGGCTCCCCGCTCTTCAGCGACGAGACCGTTACCGCGCTCGCGACAAAGTACGGGCTGCAGCCTACGGACATCCTCATCGGATACCTCAGTGTGTTTTAGCCTCCTGTCATTGGAGTACCACAGCTCATTTGCGCGTTTGTGCAGTCGCCAAGGACATCGTCACGCTGCCTAAGTCGGTGACGCCCTCGCGCATCGCGTCCAACGCCACCGGCCCCCTCGCCGCACTGGCGAAACTCCAGCCGGCGGACATCGAGGCGCTCGACGGCCTTGCCGCCGCGGGCAAGCAGAAGCGGTTCATCATGCCTCCCTGGCGTACGTTGCTCGCCGTTCTACCTCAGTTTCGTTTCTTGCGCTGACGTTCTTTCGTTTGCAGCCGTTAATCTCGGTTTCGAGAACTGGCCTTGAAGGTAAAAGAGAGTTAATAGTTGAACCAGAGTATCAGTGTACGATTGAAACTTGAAACATGTTCCGCGACGAAGAATGTGAGATTGTCAACTGCAGGTCAGACGAGCCTCATTTGCCTTCGAAAACGATACGGCAGTCGTTCGTAGAAAAATCCCGGTATACGAATAATATTGACATGGCGTTACAAGTGTATCCGGATCCTCTATTCAACCATCAACGCGAACGACCTGGATATGTGGGGGCGGGTCGGGACCGGTAGAATCCATACGTGGAGGAGCGAAGCTGCTAGACCCTCCAGGGCCGCCGTAATCAAAGTTTGCTGCAGCTGCAGCAGCGTTTCGCTGCCATATCGCGTGTTCTTGCGCGAACTTTGTGGCTACTATGATACCCTCCTGCTGTGAATAGCCGCCGTCGAACGCCATTGTCGGCTGAAATTCCACAGAGTGTGGGTTTGGGAGCACCGGAATTGACGCCAGCGACTGTCTTTGGCTGTAACTCGTCGCAGCGAAAGAATAACGCGACATCTCCGGATGCCCGCCTCCCCGCCTCTGTGAATAGCCGCCCTCCGCCGCCCGCGGTGAGTACGGATTGGGGAACGAATCCGACTGCATATCTTGCTCGGAGGGCGGTGATGTGTGTCTATGACTCGTCGCACCCTGGGACTGCACCCTCGCCATCTCCGGGCGTCGCATCCCAGAGGTATTCGAAGACTTCGGGATATCCGAGTCGCCACCGGGGCCTGGACCGGTACCCCACAGACGCTGGCGGTCCAACTTCACGCGCCGCCGGGCATTTCGCCGGCGAAGCGCCCAACATATGCCCACTGCGACAAGGATCAAGACAAGACCACCGGCGCTGGCCCCGACAATCACAGCGATGGGGATGATATGTGCATCCGAGGCCGCGCCGGCGCTCGAACTGGAGCTATCACTGGTGGATGGCATGGTGCCGCTGGCGTATGGACCCACAGGAACCTGCGCCGCAGCAAGCACATTCGAAATACCGCCGAGTGGACCCCAAGGCTGGTCGCCTATTATCCCGATGGCAAATGTCGGTCCCAACGCGGAGTCGGGCGTGGAGAGGAATTCGGTAACCGACGTAAAGTTTCCGCTCAACCAACTCGTATCTGTTCCGAAAAAATCGCTGCTCCCATCCAGATATTTGATCCTGATTGTGGCGATGAAGCCGGCGGGTGAAGGATCGGTCTTCCCATCTGCCCCGGGAAGGTTCTGCACGATGACCGTGAAGGTGTTGGAAACCTGTTTGAGCTCCATTGTGAATTGTTGCGCATGGTGGAAGTCTGAGTGCGGTGACACCACGTAGGCGCCGTTAAGATAAAACACGAATCTGTCATCAGCGGTGATGAGGGCGGTCGCTGACTGCGCCGTTCGTCCGCCAGGGGTACTGAAGGTCTTCCGAAAGCCGACGAATCCCGGGACGGTGTTGGTAGCAGCACTCGACGTGGACCAAATCCATGAACTGTTCAAGAGGGTTGGAGCGTTGGGATCCGGGGGAGGAACTGTTACAGCGCTTCCCCAGGATCCGGATCCGAATGGTGCAAGTCCTGTCGCCGCTGTAAACTGAGAAGTGTCGGACGGGGCGGGGAAGTCCGAAGGGATGATGGCAGCAACCGTCCAACTGGAGTCGGAAAGCAGGATATCGGAGGGGCCATCGCTATACTTGATCTTGATGGCAGCCAAGAGCCCCGGCGGTGGTTCGCCAGAGTGGGCGTTGTTCACCGCGAGGACCGAAAATATATTGGTCGTTGAATTCAGGGCAGCAGTGAATACCTGGGCCGACTCCCAGTCGTTCGCCCCGTCTCCAGATGCCCGATCGGATTGCCATTCACCCAGAGCGTAAATTGGTTGACCGCAACCATCGAGATTGTGGCCGAAATAGCGGTCTTGTTTAAGGGCGTGCTGAAGTTCTTTACGAACGCTACATTCCCTGTTGTTGCGCTGGACGTCCAGATCCACGATGCGGATACCAGTCCACTGGCGGATAGTCCGTCCCGCCTTCCATTATTGTTATGCGTCGGGAGCTTTTGAGAACGGGCCTGGACAACTACGTTGGGGATTATATTAACGCCCGGGAAGAAATGCAAAGCCTAAGCACGCACGCAAAAATGAAAGGTGAAAAAGAACAAAGCGAGAATAAGCCACTGGGGCGACCAGCTATGCTCGTATCAGTTTTTCCTGCATCATCAGTCCAGCTGGATATCGCACTCCAGATGCTAGCATCGTCGAGCTTCCAGCGCTGCGAAGGGGAAAAAAGGCAATCCGTCCCGCGCTGGAATGCTAACCTTATAAGACGTGGACTGCCACCGCTGAGCGGCAGTTGTCGCGGGGGTCGCGGGGTCAATCATTGATGTCAGTTTTGCGCTGGCATTTTGATTCGGATCGCTTCCGTCACAGGTTTAAATTTGGATTCACTGGTCCTTGGAGGGAAGACGAGGAAATGCTGACTGGCAAGGATTTGGCATGTAGGCTGAGGGCTTGATAGCACTGGCAGTTATTTACCCGGAAACACTTGATGACTGGACTGTGTTCACCAAGCATGACTTGAAGAAAGAACAATGCTGCCGTGAACGTTGCATGTTGATTGAACCGCTGCAGTGGACGCTGGTAACGAGGTACTGTACTATTCAGACCAAGTGTTCACACCATGTTACGCGTTACGCCAACTGTTCACTTTCTCAGGTGTTCAGATAGCCACCCGAGCTGTGATGGTCTCCAAAAGTGTTCATTTTGTTCCCAACACCTATATGGAGGGAAAGAAGGTGATGGTTACGACGCAATTTATTGGCGGGTCAACTATGGCCGCTCGGAACAGCAGGGACCTCCACGGAGGACGGATGACTTTATGACAGAAATTGGCGGGTTCGCTGAGCAGCCGAAGGCAGCCGACGTGATTTAACTCAGCTGCATAGGATACGTGAACAAATATCCTTGATTTTTGCAAATCTCTCTTTGCCCCACCTCATTTACTAGTACTTCCAATGAGCCAAAAAACTCCCTTCAAATATCTGACTGGATTGGGCAAGGCCAGCGTAAAAGACGGTGACGACGTGCTATCAAGGCTCACTTTGGGAGGAGCATTAGATTACATTAGATTACATTCGTGGTGATTCGCCACATCTAGCGCAAAATTTTTAGTGTTTTTTAAAGTGTTTTTAAGCCTATTTAGGACTTCAAAAAATTAAGTGTTCATTTGCCCAGTGTTACGGTTATGGGTACCAAAAGTGTGCAGTTCACACTGACAGGGTCGTGTTACGCGTTACGTGAACACTTGGTCTGAGTACAGTATGTATGCCGACCATGGGGGCTTCTTGATCCGAAATCACCATCATCTCCCTGCTGCATCAATGTGTACATGTTTAGCCTCAAAAGCGAGGCGCGACAGATCACATGTTTGTCGTCGGAGCTCAACACAACTTCCCTTGATGAATAGGGAATGGCCGGCGAGTGGCGGGGTACAAGCAGAATGAGGAGCTCCTTTACATATGGGAATAAAAATAAATCAAAAGGTCTGTTGCCTGGGTAGACATGACAGGATCTTGTGTACTGTATTTTTTCATTCAATCCGACCGGCGACCAGGGGGGTGACGTGTGACTCAAATTACCGATTCGACCATTCGACCACGGGCGAAATTTCGCGTGATGCAAGCAAAAAATTTGACCACCGGAACGAAAATTTTCGATTTCATGTGTCGTGGACGCGATTTTGAGCAAATTTGGCGGGGGCGTGACGAAAATGGCATCCGACCAACGGCTGGGTTATGCGTGACGAAATATCGAAATTCATCATCAACCAGGGGGTGGGTGATGCGTGACGGTTGAATTGAATGTAAAAGTACAGTATATCTCAAGATAAAAAAATGCTTTTTCTTGTGCAAACTGTGTGTCCAAACCGTGTGTTCGAAATGCGAGTATTGAGGCTGCACCAACACCAATGCGTAAGTCGAATACAGGATTCCGTGACACAAGAAAGTTCAAGAAGTCAAGGAATCATTTTTAAACTGTTTGTTGATTCAGAACAATTTATTGGAGCCGTCGGCAATGACTTGAATGGAGACAGTGAGCAAATATGACAAATGTGCAAGTCACATCCTTCCTACTTTCCGCCGTGTAGCGGTTCCCTCCCGCCGCGCAGCAGCAGGTCTTGGGCCTTTTATGACTGAGGTGTGTCTAAAACTGTGCTTAATTCTCCAATATTTGCCCTACAGCTATGTTCAATACGGTGTTTTACCACAATTTGGGACCGCCAAATCTGATATGGTCTTGGACCCAAAGCTAAAATCATTTGGTCGAAAGTTAAGCCACCCAAAATCATCTTTGGCGCCTAATGTATGACCCCACCCGGTCTGGAGGCGATTGGTGGCAAAACCGTCGAGATCCAGTGTTATCTGTGCCAAAATGTCTTATCAAGCCCAATATGGTGCAGCCGCAACTAGCCCGTTTTGCCCGATATAAATTATCTTATACTTTGGGACATTTTTATACATAAATTAGACCACCTGGGGTCACTATATGTATCCTCAGACTATGGGAGGATGTGGAAATACCGCAAGAAAAGGGAGCTTGTCTCAAAAGTCACATGTCCCATCTGGGCACAAATGCATGAATTCGGGCGATTTGAGATTACTTAGTGATGGAAAACATGAACCAGGGGGCGTTGATTATACACTTTGTGTACCCTTCACATCCTGGCCCTTCAGATGAATTTTCTCTTCATTATTAAAGGCAGAATGTCTAATTCAAAATTTCAACATTTGGTATTTTCTTGGTTGATCTCTATCCCAAGAACGATCTAAGAGTCTGGTCCATAACAAAGTCTACTCAGATATAGTTCACATGTCTAGAATCATGCTCCCGAAAATTTGGAGTCAAGGCTTTACCTGTTGCGAAGGAAAGTGCAGTCGTCCCAAGTGGTGATACCGTCCCAAGGGATGGTAAAACACTGTAGTTTATAGCCACCCAAATCATTTATTGGGTATAGGAATGAGTCTGCAAAAAATCACAGGTCCTTCACACCGTTGTTTGTGGATTACGAGTACTTATAGTAATCATTTTTATTCCTGGTACCGATTTAGGTTCCAGGTCTCAAAGTCATATGCTCGTCCCCCCCATCAAACTCGATCATGTCGGTCCGGTGTCCCGAAGCCTAAAATAATTAGAAAATAATTGAGGAAATTCCCTTCTCGGCTTCCGGCTCGTCCGCTGTCCAGTTCAAGTCCCTCGGTGCAGCTAGAAAGGTAGCTAGTCCAGCTGAGAAGTTGGCCAACTTGGTGGGCCTGAGGGTACTTCATTTTATTTGCTGATAATCTGATATCCAGCATCTGGCCAGCGAGGGAGGTGCATGAGGCCAGGCGAGACTTGCGAGTGGGCCACTTGTAGGCTGCAGGTCATTTATGCATCTGATTCTACATACAGATTGAGAGAGGTACCAGGGGATGCCCGGAGGGCCTTTGTATTGCAATTTGCAAAATTAATGTCCGCCCCGAGAAAAGAAAAAAAAAAGTTTTGAGTTGGGCACCAAGAGGTCGTGGGTTCGAGCCGGTCTGCCGACATCATTTTGGCCATCAAATCACAACCAAACAACACGTATTTTCAGTCGCGCTGGTACCTCTGACCCATCTGGTACCAAATTTATGGGCCAAGGATGTTCACGAAGGTCTGCAAGCAGTTCTACACCTTGTGGGAGGTAAATTACAAGCCCTATCAGGTAATCTTATATACATGTTGAGCTGTTAAATTCCGGATACATTAAATGCCCGAGAATGTCACTGAAGATCTCGATGGTTTAAACACATATTCAATGTATTTCTATACAATCCTAGGTTTTCTCTGAGCACTCACACCAGCCACAGACTGACTACAGTAATACTTTGTCTCAGCACACTGTACACAACTGGAAACAATCTAGGATAGCTCCGGTGCAGAGGGGAACCATCTACAAAATATTTTCCCTGTACTATAGATGCTCATGAGTTCATCTATCATAAAACAGACCTGAATTAGTGCATTCTGAGTTCAAACATTTAGAAATACATGGCTTTGAGTGCTTCATTGGGATTCAACTCAGACCTGCTCAAAGTTCAGTAAACAGATCCCCAACCTGCAAAAGACACTTCTGGATGATGAAAACCTATTTTTGAACATATTTTTGGCACTTGAGTCCAAGGGGCCGGCGAGGGAACGACGACGTGACCGAAAACTCGTGTTATTTGGTTGTGATTTGATGGGCAAAATGATGTCAGCAGGCCGGCTCGAACCCACGACCCCTTGGTGCCCAACTCAAAACTTTTTTTTTCTTTTCTCGGGGCGGACATTGATAGTGGCTATGATATGTAAAATAGTGGCCTATCTTGGTAACCCAGACCTCCAGGTGTCGGTAGACATGCGAGGGACGTATATGTTGTTCCACAAAGCCGCAGCCGCGAGAATATCTCAAACAAATGAGGATGTATCCAAAAATTTGCAGCAGACGAAGAATAGTCTGAATCGAGTCACACCGAGCCCGAGGGACCGCCGTGCGCTGCGAAGTGAGCTAAAGGACAAAGCCTGTTCCCAATGAAGATGAATGTGTTGCAGAATCCCCTCGTTCACGCGGCCATAAACGAGACGCCCGCGACGATCGCGACAGTCCCGTTGGCTTTTCAGCAACGCGCCGCTCCCTCCGCCGCCGAGGAAGAAGCCACACAAGGGCCCGAATCGATGGTGGAATTCACATCCGTATGATCCCGGCGCGGACGGCGCATGCAGAAGCACGGTCAGGAGCGGGTGACGTAACAAATCGCGCACATCGCTCCGCCAAAAGGACTGCCACTCACGTGTGCTCTTTCGTGAGCAGGTCTCGCACCCCCTACATCCAGGGGGCGACCCGGGCAAACCGCCGGCCACACAGGGTTGACCCAAGGGACCGAATGTGTTGAGCTGCAAGAGGCGAGCTCTACGAGAGCTATTCCTCGAGGGGAGCTAACACAAGGCCGCATCGCAGCCCCGAGTCCTGGCTGCAGCGCGTGCGATAGGGTGCAGACACAATCATCCACAGGAAAAGACAGCGCTCGGTCGCCACGAGAATCCCATACCAGCGGTACGCACAAGAGGTGCACCGACTCCCTTGTGGGTGACGGTTCCCCGGATAACGGTGGATTTGGCGGATTTCTTGTTTCTCGTTCTCCCATTACCGTGACAGGAGTGATCCGGCTTGGGACCAGCTAGGATCAATCGAGGGCGACCACTTGTGAAAGAGGACAGAGAGTCCTGTGTGGAACGAGCATTGCAGCCTTGAGTCTGCTGCGGTAGAGAGGAAAAGAACTCCTGTTTGGCCGAGTGATGGTTGATGGGCGGAGGGTTACTTATAGTAATCCCAATTTAAGATTGCAATGCAAAATAGTGGCTGTGCTATGTAAAATAATGGCTATGTTGAATGTAAGATAGTGGCTGTCCTTTAAATTTGCTTCATATCTTGTGAAAGATTAGTGGCTGTGTTTGTGATTTGTAATTAGTTCCCAGTCGTCGCCTGTGTTCGAATCTCTCGAGGCGTCTTCCTTTTTCAATTTTTTTGTCTCTTATGGTCCCCATATGGCTGTATTGTTGAGCACTGAGACATCATTATTTGGATCACAGTCAGCCTTCTTTTGCCCAAAACTACGCTACTCTCGATGGCTTGCGCACTTTATACACAGGTTGACATCCGGCCTCACAATTTACCGATAATTTCACCAGACCGATTGCCGAGCACCTTCCAATGATTTCACCCCAATTTGTTAAGTGCACAATACAAATTGAGGAGAATACTGAATCTCCCTACATCGTTGGATGTGTGGATTTCTGATGGCACTAATCGCAACACTGATGAGGCCTAGCTGCCAAAACTAATAACAAGACAAGACCGCAGACAATGTAATGAAAGGGTGGAATGTGATGAGCCCTCCTATTCAAACTGAAATTAGGGCCTGAATCTTTCTCTTGTTTGCCGAAAGAGCCGAAATGATGGTATCACAGACGGGGATCACAGGCATGCAAGTCTCGGCAGAGATCCACCAGAGACATGGGTAGGTTCTAATTTTGTGGTGTTACCAGCATGGTCCTGCTCAACCTGTGCATACTTCAGATTAATCTTCAGTGGTGTTCAAGCTGGAAATTTCAAGGTGTGTTTGGGCACCTGCGTACTTCGAAGGAGAACACCTGGTAATATCTGGGAAACAGCTGTGTGTTTTTTTTGTTGAAATCAGCAAGAAATCCGGAATAAGAATGTCCCATTATTACCCCCATATTCCCACCCAATTTTATATGCTTTCCGATTTTTAAGGCATTATGAGAATCGCCATTTACCGTGATGGTGCACGTCATCGATCTGTACGTTCCGAGCACTGCATTAGACGGCGTGATTCGGGCTTGCCTTCCACCTCCATGTCACAGCCGTCATGCAATGTATTGCCATGCGCATTACATGAAATCATTCCTAAGTCTGTCACAGCGCTTACCCCATCTTGCACGACACTTCTCTAACGGATCATCGGCAATGTTTAAGTGGGTTCATTGAACAGCTGCGAAGAAAATGCAATGAAGTGTGTTAGGTTGGTTACGAGTACTTGTGTAATCGTTTTTTTAATCAATCGAAATGAGGTTTTGAAAGTCTCGCGACATTTTGGTCACGAATTTAAGCGTGTAATGTTTTTAGGGGCTGTGCTAATGTTTTTAGTGGCTGTGTATAGAGCCTGTTCTTTAAAGCGACTTCAAATTTTGTGAGTGTTTAGTGGCTGTGTCATTTCCTTGCAATCATGTGTCGCTTTTGCTTCATTTACGCACATTGGTCTGTTCATTTCCCCACAACATCATACTCACATCTTAAATTCGCGTCAGATAATGCGGGCTTGAAGGAGAACAATGATCTCCTTGTTGCTCGCGCCGACGACCTGGGACGGAGGCTCCATAACAAGACACGACAGGCAAATCGCGCTCGGGTATCAGCAGACACACTTCGTGATGCATTGGGCCGCTCAAAGCATGCCCGTGCCATTCAGGCTGGCCGTTTGGAGCGCAGGAAAAGGGACGGGATTGAGAAGGCCCTCACTGAGGTGCGGCTCGGTCTCACAAAGCGGTGGATGAAGGGCAAGGGAGGCACTTTTACGGAGCCGTCCCGCGAAATATTCTGAGATCTCGTCACCCTTAACGTATTGGCCGTCAATGTCGATCCGGTCATTCATACCGTGGGACGGGGGCTCGGGCTTCAAGTCCAGGACCATATCAGCGCACGTCAAATTGGACGGGTGATGGAGGAGGGAGGGATTGCGTCAGATATTCTGGAACTGACTGTAACCAGCTGATAATGAGATTGTCCTCAATACGGACATAGACATTCCGATTGCGGTTGGATGCACACTGTTTGCGACGGTTTCCCTTATCATCTTAGATGGTTCTGACACCGATGTGGAGAACTTCTACATAGCGAATGTTGTGAGACACGAAGCTTCAATAACAGATCACTTATGGGTGGATTTAAATACAAAATTTTATTTCGTGTGCAGTGAATAAACCATTGTTGGGATGCTAGAGAACAAGAAAAAAAAAGAAAAAAAAACCCAAGTGCGAGTTTGCCGGGCCGTGCCACGGCCATCACCCCCAAGTAAGATTTTCGCGGAATGGATATACACAAATATATATATGCGAGTTTGCCGGGCCGTGTCGCGGCCTTCACCCCCAAGTGCTGTTTGTGGAGGAGGAGGTCTGAAAAATGGTGATTTTGGACAGTGCATGAAGGAAATCATTCCATTTATTCCACGTAACTTGCTGTTTTGTGGTTTTAAATGAATGGAATACTGCTCCCAAGACTGTACAAGTTCTACTCGGATTCCGCTTAATCTATCCTGTTCTGGAGAAATAGTTGTGCCCGGTACTATCTTTTAATAATTGGGTGATTTCCTGTAAGACTTTTATATTCCAGCCGAATTTCTGCGGGGTGCCAATGCTGTCGGCTGAGTGTATAACAATATAATATATTCAGGGTTGATTCCCATAAGAGGTTGGCATTATTTCAACACTTTTGTAATAAATGTGCCATGCAGCACGACCAACAAACACATGACCGACAATGGTCAAGAACATATACTTTCTGCCCTAAATAATTGCAGAGATCAAAAGATGATGACAGGGAGCTGGATCCCCGATATGTTTCAGGGAAGGACAGCATGTCTGGATACACAGGAATTGAAGAGGAGGGAGGGAATTAGATCCGAGGCAGATGTGAGCGAATGTGCACTGCCATGAAATCATGATGCAACATCCCATAACTGTTTATTCGAGGGGGGGGGGGGGGTACCCCCCGAATGTAGATCTGCATTATACAGCTGTTTATTCGGGGGTGAGATCCCGTCTGATGGGGCCCTGATGGCATGCTCGGCATCACGGCGGAAAACGCGAAAATAATCCCCCAGCACATTTAATGCTTGCAGAAAGTCAACCATTCATGATTTCATAGCCTGCTGCACAAACTTTAGTGTTCTTTCACATTGCCTTTACCCCTGGTAAGTGAATTTCATGTATTTGCTTCAGGTTTTGCATGCCTGTTCTGCACAAAATTTAGTGTTGTTTCAAATTGCCTTTGCCCCTGGTAAGCAAATTTCGTGTATTTGCTTCAGATTTTGCATGCCTGTTCAAATAATCTCGTGTTTTCTGACATTTTTCAGCCAATACATTGGGAAATTGCTATTCTATTTTCCGCCTGATTCACAACCAGTCTTTTGTACAAACTGTGTATTTCAGGGTACAATGGGACTCAGATAAGAGGGTTTGAAAATATTCTGTGCCAACACAGAAGTGAAGTGGGTGACACAAACACACCCTGGAACATCTTGATCTTCATTGTACCATGTGCCAGGTCAGAGTCAAAACTGCTTGATGTCAACGACGTGGCATGCAGGTCAGGTCATGCAGACCAGTGCGGGCCATCCCACCTCCGGTTGTTCCCAGATTCCCCTTTCGGTGGAGTAGATAAGACAACATACCACCACTATGAGATTGTATATTTGATTGATTGTAATGAATACGAGGACTATTGACGGTTTTTGTGAGCGCGATGTCGAGGTCAGATATGCTCCAGAATTTGAGCTGTGTGACCAGCTCATTCCGATCGCAGAATGAGCAAGGGCTACATGTCAGGGAAGCAACAGTTGTGTCGGCACAATTCTCTCTCATAATCTGTGCAACACTGTATAAGTATTGTTATTCTGTACCTGTATCATGATGACGGACCTGATTAAGAGATTCTTCAGATTCTATTTGGGGCCAGTGCATAGCCCATTCCTCCAGATCGGTTTCAAGAGTATGGTGATGATGATGCAAAGCTTCTTCTCGCTGATGCTTGCGTGCTAACAAGTGTATATCTTTTGTACGTGGCATTAGTTCCCTGGATCGATCCAGAGGGACAACAGTTTCTTGATTAATGTTGAGTTGTTCCACGCTATGAGCATCGGCAGAACGGACGAGGCATAACCACATGCATGAGTGTGCCTGTAAATCAGCTACAAGAGCAGCTCTAGCTTTACGAGCAATACTGTGTCCACACGCAACAGTCGTGAGTACTAAAATAGAGACTAGAGATGAATTGGTGAGCAAGTTTGCAAGCATATATTCGAGTGTGTGGTTTTTTTTGTATTCAAGTAATGGGTGTATTGAGTAGCATGTGTGCCAGCTATAAGGTGTAAATAAGTGACAGGAGTCTCACGAGATGTAGTATGGTTTACCATCTTTAGTTGGTGGAACTCCACCCGGGCCTATAGTTGCAGGCCCGATGATAAGGCATGGATTCATACACGCCTGAAATCTTCACTTTTGCATGGTGTTAGGGGTTAGCTGATACTAATAAACAAGCAAGACATTGAGAGTTCTAGTCTGTCCGAGACTGAGGACTAAGCTGTTAGAGCACTGCAAATGCACATTACATTAAACCAAGGAGACTAGGTTTACTAAAGATGATGCCTACACAAATGGGGTCAGACATAGTAACTTGGGTTTCAAAACCGCTAGCAAGCCATAGGACTACTCTGGTAGACTGTATTACCCAGTGCAGCACATTCAAGTTCAATATGGATGCCGAGGCTATCAAGGGACTAATAAGGGGATAAAGCAAGCTATTACAAGGTCCTATGAAGGGATTGGCTCAAAGGGACACTATACCTGAATGAATGGGTTGACACTCTAACAAGGGAGCAAGGTGGCAGATAAGTTAACAATCATGCGGTTACAAAAGAGACATGTTTGATCCTGGCGTGCTCACTGATGCTGACTAGACTACTGTTCTGGATTACCATGTATGCTGATTATACTAGTCTGCCTATCAATTATAGGTGGTCCGCAGGTTCCATCATTATTTGATTGGAGCCTATGACCATTTCCTGACTCAACCCAACAGTTTGTATCACTCCACAGCATTGATTCACAACCAATGGACTCATATTTCGTTTGTCATATACTAGTATAGTCTCCCTAGTCAGACCAAATATCAAGATTATTTTTTTTTTGAAAATTTGGAGAGGGAAAAAAATAACTTGATATATGATACTAGTATAAAGAGAGAATGTACTTTAGTAGATAGGCAGTTAATTCTCACCTGCTTATTGGCACTAGCTCTCAATAGCTCTGTAGATATTCATTGTACTGGCTAGTGCTGGTTATACAAATCTAGGCTCCCTCCTTGACCCTTCTCCTGCCTTGCACATTCAGCACGTCCTTGAGAAAGGCCCTGAGCAACCAGAGAAGATTGTTCCAGCTATGGACCATCCAATATCCTTACTTGGTTTAAATACCGGTAAGAGGCCTTTGGTGTGCGCCAGCTTCAAGGAAGTCTGTGCACCCATATCGGGTTTGCCAATACACTGAGTTTGAACACTTGTAGACTTAAAAACCCTACAAAAGAACACTGTGTACCCCACTTTATAAAGACTTTGTCTTACTGTTATAAACCCAATAAAGAACTTTTGGTCTGTTGTCCCACTTGAAATTGAAGGTTGATACACAATGTACCTCCCCGGACACAAATATGTTAGAGTAGAGGAGTTGATGGTTGTGGGGTTTGGTTTTTTTCAAATTAAGGCATATAGTCTTTCACAGCATTGGATTTCAAAGCTGCATGCCACTGCACTGTTTCACCGATTGTTGGCACATGTTCAACAGGGTCTTTATGGCGACGTTTCACATGCACAGTGGTGCTAGAGTCATGTTTAAGAGCGTGTTTACGGGAAGAGGGCTTATTCTCAGAGCTGGCACGCCATGTCGTGGAACAATTGGGAGCAAATGCTGTGCATGTGCGGCAGCGGCATATCGGCAGAAGACTCAGAAGAATGACAAATGGACAGGCATGTGGGCATTTTGTCGACATTCTCGGTACTCTGAGCACAAATCAGAAACTAAAGTTTCTGCTTGTGAAAAATACAAGAAAAAGGCAGAAATCATAACATGGAAGCGCCAAAACATACAGGGCATACACATGCTCTCACTCTCAGTCGTATTTTTTAGCTCACATATTCGTACCACAGCGAGGCTTACATGTAGATAATCTCTAACCCAGAGAGAGCACTTGAGTCGGCGAGTGAGAGAAATTTATGGTGGTGTTCTCAACAACTCAAGCGGCAATGATTTTGTTGTAAATAGGTGGAGCATACAGTTATACCAAATATACCATTTGGATTACGATTGGCTCAACCACCAAAATCCTCGATGCTTGAATAACTCGGTGGTGGGTCGGGAGCGGCAAGAGAATGCTTTAAAGTCTTCTCGGATAATATCTCTAGCGTGTTAGACGCTGGACCTGTGAGCCATATGCAGGAGCTCCGCTGGGTGTAACAGAGCCACGGCGAGCAGACCTGTTGTTATTTATGGTGCTCGAACCTGCAGCAGCATTTCTCTGCCAAGTTGTCGTGTCTTCTTTCTGGAACTGGGTGGGCAGTATCATGCTGTGCAAATGTGGATGGCCGCTGACGAACTCCATATTTTGTAGAAGCTTTGGGTGAAGATTGGGGTACAGCTCTGTATACACACCGTACACCAGACTTGATGACTGGGAATCCATCGCCGCCAACCCCGAAAGGCTAATCACTGAGGACGTCCGGATGTGCGCGTCGTCACCGGGATTTCCCATGATGAAGGGCTGGCTGCCCAAGAGCGAGCATCACCAGACATTTTGCCTGCGGAGCCACCAAAATACGACTAGTAATCCAACAAAGACCAAGACAAGCCCGCCAACGATGGGCCCGACGATCAATGCGATAGGAATGGCATGTCCATCAGAGCTGGTGCTCGAGCTCGAGCTTCCTCCACCGGTCGAGGTTGGTGGAAGGGTGTTGTTAGCCAATACAGGCACCTGCACGGCAGCAAGGGCATCGGAAGTATCGGTTAACGGGCCCCAAGGCTGGTCGCCCATCTTCCCAAGGGTGAACGTCGCGAACAGTGCAGAGTCCGCCATGGAGAGAAATTTGGCAGCAGCGGTGGTGTTGCCGCTCAACCAAGTCGTATCTGTTGGAAGAACATTGCTACAGTTGAAGTCATGATAACCCATAGCTGTTGGTCACGGCCTGGGGCTATGGGTTTTAGGGTGGTATGGGTTCCCAGGCCTTCAGAAAAAAATCATCAAAAAAGCAAGATATAGATTGTTTCGTGTATTTCTAGTACCTACACAGTCGCAGAAGTGAATAAATCAGTAATAGACGTCTCTACAAGAGAATTCACTTGCTCTAAGCGGGTTTGACGTGAGAATCAACCGAGGATAGTTTCCATCTGCCGCGTAAACGTATCACCGCTCTCCCTAACGTAGCGCCGAAGGATCGCGGAGGCTTGGAGGACTTCACCTCGAGTGGGACGCGGATCCTTGTCGACGTAGTTGTCGTCATCGCCCCCATTTACCTCCCTGTCCTGCTCTCCGGCACGCTTTTCTTGAACGGCATTTTTTATCTCCTCGTCCGTGAGCTGCTCGCTAACCTGTTCTTCAGCCATGTTCACCAATTCTTCAAGATCAAGCATGTTGGCCGTCTGAAGAACACCTGTGTGTTCCATCTGTTTCATGACGTCCAGCAGCACTTCCTCTGCATCTCCGATGGTATCATCAGCATCGAATCTGACGCGATGAGTGAGAATGGTGGAGATTCCTCCTTCCGCAGGCTCCCCGTCTTCGTCCTCCATTGGTGTCAAGGACGACAGAGATGAAAGAGAAGCGAAGCTCGCATTCCTGTCAAATCGAGCCTTCGTCCACATCCTTTGCATCATTATCGAGCCAGTGCTCTTCTTCGTCGGAAATCTTCTCTTCTCGCGCGAGCCGTGCCAAGAGCGCATCCTTCTTCGATTTGAGGGTCCCCTGAAACGACGTCAGGCCACGTTTTATAGCGTCGAGCTTCAGCTTTGCCATGGGCAGAGAACAAAGGGCTATTTTTGGGCATCATTTTACGTTCTCTACGGGTTGAAAACGGCTTCAGGTATGGGTTTTGACCCCCCGCCATGGGTATCAGGTATGGGGTTTAAGAGCTATGGGTTTTTCGTACTCAGTATACTACTAACATTGAAGGTGAGGCCCAAAAATCTATGGGTTAGAAGGAATTATGGGTTATCTCGGCTATGGGTTATCATGACTTCAACTGTAGATCCATCGGAGTATAGGATTCGAATTGTTGTGATGACGCCGGCGGGCGAAGGAGCAGTCTTTCCATCCGCCCCGGGAAGGTTCTGCCCAATGACCGTAAAGGTGTTGGAGGCCGGTTTAAGGTCCATTGAGAATTGCTACGCATGGTTGAAGTTTGACTGCGGTGACACTGCGTAGGCGCCGTTAAGATAAAACGTGAATCTGTCATCAGTAATGAGGGCCGTCGCTGACTGCGCTGTTCTTCCGCCAGGGGTGCTGAAGGTCTTCCGAAAGCCGACGGATCCCGGGACGGTGTTGGTAGCGGCACTCGACGTGGACCAGATCCATACACTGTTGGTGAGGGTAGGGAGGTTGGGATCTGGGGAAGGTATCTTGACAGCATTCCTCAAGGACCCGGATCCGAATGGTGCGAGTAATGTAGCAGCTGTGAACTCAGAAGTGTCGGAAGGGATGATGGATGAAACAGCCCAACTTGCATCAGAGGCCACGATATCATCTGGGCCGTCGCTATATTTGGTTCGGATGGCGGCCAAGAGCCCCGGCGGCGGTGCACCGGAGTTGACGTTGTTGACCGCCAGGACCGAGAAGGTATTAGACCTCGGATTCAGTGTAGTTTTGAGCACCTGAGCTGCCTTCCAGTCGTTCATCCCGTCTCCAGATACCCCGATCGGATTGCCATTCACCCAAAGCGTGAATTGGTTAACAGCAACCATCGAAATTGTGGCCGAAATAGTGGTCTTGTTTGGGGAGTGCTGAAGATTTTTAAGAATGCTACATTCCCCGATGTTGCACCAGACGTCCAAATCCACGACGCAGATACCAGTCCGCTATCGGATACTGTGCTTCGCCCCCCAATATCGTGATACGTAGGATTCTGTAAAGACGGGCCTGGACAACTATGTTCGGGTTACAATAATGGCCTAGCAGCAATCGCAAGCACGTACGGAAGAAAGAAAGGTGAAAAATAATGAAAATGAGGATAAGCCAGGAGCGACCAGCTGGTGTAGTCTCGTATCAGTTGTGGTGCAGCATCAGTCGAGAATGATTTCGCACCTCCAGACGCTGGCATCGAAGTTTCCGGCTCTGCGGGAAGGAGAATAAATCGCCAGTCGCTCCGCGCTCGACTGATAATTTTATACGTGCACTGCAATACGCGGGAGCTGTCGCAGGTTCAATCAATGATTTAAATGCGGTTTACGTTTGACGCTGGCAAGTACTTTTGATCCACGTTCGCTGTCCCCAATCCTCCCCGCGAACGCCTTGGCCTAAGGTGAGGACCGCTAAAATATGGTGTCGGCGGCGGACCTGAATCTAACCGAGCCTGTACGATGGAGACCAGACACTATCGAAGTGCCGCTAGGTGCCGTTGTTGTCGTTGTCGAGGCGATACATCCTAAGCGAGACTCAGAGTGTCCTAACGACGGATTGAATGGTGACAGTATCGCGATCAGCAATCGGGCCGAGCCGGAGAAAGCCCTAGATGCGATCGCGTGCAAGGAATTACTACTGTATTATTACATTCAATTCGACCGTCACGCGTCACTCCCCCCTTGGTCGATGGCGAATATTAATGTTTCGTCACGTGTCACCCACCCCTTGGTCGAATGTAATTTTTGTCACGCAGGCGTCAAAACTGCTCAAAATCTCCTCTGCGGTGCGTGAATTTCAAAAATTTTGTTCCGGTGGTCGAAAATTTCGGTTCTGTCACGCGAAATTTCGGCCCTGGCTGAATGGTCGAACTGGTAATTCGGGTCACGTGTCACACCCCCGGTCGAATTGAATGTAATTATACAGTATACCGTTGTAACTCAACGTTCAACTAGCTGTTTGGAGGTGCCTTGTAATGTCGGGTTTCCACCCAGGCAAAGTACCACCAAGCTCAAGTTGAACAGTGAAACAACGACAACATCGAAATCTGGACATTCACTGTCATTCGCGGCGCGAGAGTGGCTCGCCCGTTCTACTTCAACTCAGTCCTGACTTTTCTCAACTGCGTCGTACCACACCTCAGATTTTTCCTCGACTGTCGCGCCCTGCAGTGCACCCTCCATTGGGTTGGCATCGCCCCGAGACCCTGCGACCCATATTCCCCCCCGGATTCCGAACCCGACGACGCCAGCCGCGGACACGACGAATTCTGCAACATTCCCCTCCAGCCCCGCGTCCGACGCCCAAAAGGGAGCGGATGCATTACCCGTTGGCTGACAATATACATGAGTAGGGATGAGTGGAGTAAGCAGGCAACGTACGTTCGCAATCCAGCCCGTTACATTGAACACCGCGCCGCTGAAGTGCGAAAGGGTAACGTAGGTCGCGGCGAGTTTGTCCCAGGCCCACACAAGGTCTGCAGCCGCAAGTTCAGCGGGAAACGTGCTGTTAAGGTTCGCTACGAGCGATGTGCAGTTGGCGGAGCGCGAAAGACCGGGGGAGGCCTGGCAGAGATTGATATCGGCGCCGTAGCCAGGACAGCGGTATGGGCCCTCCAGGACAGCGAGCGGAAATGGAAGGGGCGCAGTTGAATTGGGTGGCGCGGGCGTGTCCGAATCCCCGGCGACGACGGATGCCTTGTATCTGTATTTTCGGAAGAATTACAGGGACTAGATATTAAAGCAGGGAGGGCGCGCACCTTGAGTCCCAGTCCACGGGGCTGAGCCCAAGAACCTCGTCGACGATACGAAATTTGATGATTTCTTTAAGGAGCGTTCCGAAAGTATCATCGTTCGTGAAGAC